>QNGE01000028.1:7760-376551 GCA_008508345.1 Paragonimus westermani
TTCAAAAGCCTGCCGCGATCGAATCAAGAACAACGTGCGCGACCGGATGAGTCATCGCTCGACTGGATCGGACCAACGGGCGAGGCAGGGCAGGCGAAATACGACAGACGGCCAGATCGGAGGCGTGGTTTTTCCAACATTTAGAGGAACATCTCGCCACGATGTTGGAATACGGTGAAGGCCAACACTGGGTGGATGGCGGACAGCACGAGCAGTCGGACGAGCCATCGCGCAACGAGATCGGACAAACAGACGAGGAATGGCAAGCGGAAAACCCCCCGATAGAAGGCACCGAACACACACGTAAACCGGTTAGAAGTGCACACGACGTGTGAACGGAAACCGGGGGGTGCTGCGGGTTGGAATTGCGACTCATAAACGAGAGAGCGCGCGTTGCATGTGACTGGCGATTTGGACAATAAAGATTGTGCTTTATTGGACGCCTTCTCGCTACAATATGTGTTGGCTGTAAGCAAACTAGAAGACCCTCGATTGTTTCCGGATAACCTAGCGTCTGAAAATCAGAAGTCAGCAAGACGGAAGAGATGAAAATATTACGTGCCGTAAGATTTTGAACAGATCAAGCTAAAAGTCCCCAGGTCGACCTGTCGTATGAATGCCATTTACTTGAAGACCAATATTCCATTCTGCCTAGTCAAATTGTACTAATTTTTTCGATCGATTCATGCCTCGTTGTTGAAAAACTGGGCATTATGTGAAACCGTGATTATTAGGCAACTGGAAGCTTCGGGAAGATAGGACAAGTAGTCCATCTCCAAAACGAAAGTAGTGTCGCGAAATTTGAAAACAGGCGGAGACGTAGCTAACACCAATTTGTACAGAATAAATAATACAGTAGTGATAAATAAGAGTTGCTGAGATTCTAATCCAGAGGGCATACGAGTTTCACCGTACAGAACTGCATACGATCACGAAAACAGTGCCGATAAAATTGAGTTGAGTTGGTGGCAGGCAAGTTTAGGGCCTGGGAAATTGTGGCGTTTTAATTCTAAATTAGTCATATCTACTCTCAACCCTACGGACTGCCAAAAATTCGTAGTTTCCATATATCAGTCGTACCAATTTATTCGGTTTGAAACCACTCTTAAAATGTTTACTCAGATGTGGTCCCACTCCCATGTTTGCAAAGAAGTTAGAACCACCCCTCAGCCAACCATAAATTCTGGATTTTTTTATTCACATTAGTTGAACGCCTTTTCAAGCTCCCCTTATATCAAGTCTTAGACACAGAGGTACCCACCTAAGCAGGTTCAGGCAACTGAGGCTAGTTTACTATTCGACGGAGACTCACGGCGTGGTGCGCAAACAACTAACACGAACCGATCATGGGATGATGCTATATGTGAACTACTTATCAAGGGTAATTTCACAACCGTCCTTATAAAAAGCTGTACTTGCTAAAGGCAACTACAAAAGATTTATAAACCAATGCCAAAACTAACGAAGAATTAGAAACTAAAAGCCAACATTCCTCATAAGAACATGTCATCGGATGCTATTTGCAGATTTGTGAATAAGAGACACCGAATAGGTATCACAAGTAGAGGACACTGCTTCAACCACTCAGACATGGTGTAAACACACCTCTGACTTAGAAACAGAATTTTATCAATAATCTTCATTGCCACTTTCTAAAAAGTTACACTCAAATTTTAATGCCCTCAAACCGCTTGGCATCTCCCCTTATGTTTGCAATCCTGTGTTCATCGGTCCATAGTAATTCCCTGTTCTACCTGTTCTCCACATATTACTGTCTGTTTAAAAGTTACTAAGAGAAATTTATTTGTCTTCACATTTCAGTTACCTGAATCATCAATTTTTGGGGAGAGCAACTGATTCATTGGGTTCTTTGAAAAACAAACTGCTATTTCTGGTTATATCTTCGCACATTCCTGTTCAGTATCTTGCAAATTTATTCATTAATTATGAAAACACTGCTAATTGTTTCTTAATGTGTTCACAAAAAATTGTCAGATAAGATAATGCTGTGTTCGCGTGCACCATTTTGCTTTCAATCACTTCTTGTCTTTGTTTCACAAAATGTTTCAAAATAAACGTTTCCATGTCTTTTGCAACGGGTTACAAATAAAGCGAGTCTTCACTTGTCGGCTGTCGCATTCCCATGGACCTTTTAGTCGGCCCCTCTTCAGTGATTGGGCAATCTGCGCATCACTCGCAAACGAAAGTGGTTGAGCGTGCGCATATGATAGCTCGGTCTAGCCTAATGTGGGGTCAATCAGTCAATGGTCAACACGGTTTTCGTCCCGGCCGTGGCAAGGATATGCACTCCTGACGAGCTCTAATAAGAGCAAAACTGGAGTTTAGTGCTACTTTTCGAAATGAGCCAACTGAAGCCTACGGGAATGCGATAGCTACGAGCACTTGTTGGTGAGGTCCATTTTACCCGGAAAAAAATCCCACACTACTCGTCGATAAAAGACGCATCCGTCATAAACTTAAGACTCCGCAATAATCTGGACTGATCATCTGTAGCTGGCCTCTGACAAGGCATAGAACACTGCTAGTTGGATCACACATATTTCATCGCCGCATAAGAAAGATAGCAGTGTATTAGAACTATACGCATATTATTCGTCCAGTTGCATACAGTTATTATTGATTATCATTCGATAGTGAGGGCCGATATGCTATGTTCAAGAGATGCCCTATCACGCACCGTCAATCCGACGCGAGCGAGTAATTCTAGGTTATTAGTATGACCACCAACCTGAGTAGTCATGGATACACAAAGGCGATTGCCATGGAGAGAAGTTGTTGAAACTTGAACAAAAGAAGTGTTAGCGGACAAAACAAGACTCATCATAATCGCGGTCGATAGCAGTAAATACCAATATCGACTATGATAAGAACCTAGCTAGAAGGGGATGAGATTCGATTAGATTTGGTAGGCATTTAAAAATGTAACCTTGTAGCTGGATAGTTGGTACGGAGCTGTATCAACCCACATTTCTTGTTCTTCGAACCACCTGTCAAAAACGATCAACAGCTCAAGAATATTAATTAAAGGAGCCGGTGTCCAGACTTGGACATCCAACGTCGTGGTGTATGAGCCTTATGAAAACGGCCAACTCGCAACTGGGAGTAAGATGATGGCTGGGAACAGGAAGCTAGTTTCAGCCTTCATCGCTTCCGAAAATGAGCATCACTATTTCACATATAACTGGCAGCGATGATCTTTAGCCGTTTTAGTCTCTCACTGTCTAAGCCACGAGGCAGTGACCCGAAGAACGAACTAAGGTGATTAACCTTCTGGCGATTTCCTTCACTCCTCTACAAGTCGCGAATTGTCCACCTCGAACATTGCGACAGTCCGACGGGGCACCGGCATTGAGTAATTGACGCAGCAGAGGATTGGATTAAATCTTCAGCGCACCTCCTAACCATCTACAGTCATATCACCCTAAAGGCTGATGGACCGAACTTGGTTGACTCCACGCCAATTAACCTTTTCGAGTCCGACCGATGTTTACCTATTATTAATGTACGATGCGCGCGAATAAAATCTGCAGGCAGCTAACGCTCCTCGTCCTAAATGACCCTCTTCTGCACACATAGCACGAGTCGAGAGAGTACCTCTACTCCAACGGCGTGGTATGCGTATTCCCCCGAAGTTTTTGTTTACAGATGTTTGTCATTGCATAGCCTACGCAGAGCTTCTGTGGGTCATGAAGGTGAGCTTATATGGTCACAATATACAGCGCCGCTAGTCCGCGTATATTCTCATCTACATCATGAATTTTCTCGGTGTCGCTTCGAAACGCGCAGTTTTTACATAACAGATTGAACCGATAGATTTTTGGCAAGATTGCTCATGTCATTAGTTAGGTTCACAGATGCACAAATGTGAAATGTACGCAATCGATATGAAATATCAACACAATCAGTTAATGGTCACGTGAACTGAAAATTTCGAGTTCGAACCAGAAGATGTTTGGACAGCCTGGATACAAATCAACCGATTTGAAAATTCTACAAAGTTTGTTCAGTGAACGTGAAAGTGTGTAAAAATTTCGTTTGTTCATTAACACGCATAAAAGTTATACTTTCATCACAGTCAGTAGATTGTTCATGATGCTATTCACAGTGCTGGGGCTATCAGTAGAAGATTTACAAAAGAATAATTCTAGGAATAATCAGTAACGATTCTGACAACATATCCGGTGGGAACAAACACGGAAATATACAAAAGTGCACAGAATAAAATAAGTAAATGCGTGAAGGTATCCGATAAAAACGCAAGTAGGAATGTGGTTGAGCCCGATCGGTCAACAGTTGAACTCCTCTCTGGTTATTGCACTGAGATCTTTCATCAGACCTTCCAAATTCGCCATTTCCTGAGTCAGCTCTTCTGTGCTGAAAGCTTTCTGAAAGAAAGAAAAGTTTTGGTGTATCTTATTGGTTGACCCATAACGTATAATCCAAATTAACTAATGACAACCTGTACGACGAAACAGCGACCGCTGTAGCATTAAAGTTGGGGAATATTGACTATTTCCAAATCAATTTTGCTCGTATGTCATCATAGACTTCGTATTTTGATTTAAGTGGTTCACTAGGATAAAGGATAGAGGTTACATTTTGAAAAAACACCTCAGTGGTGCACATTCTAATCCGGATAGGGAGACGAGAGTGCAGATTGCATGTAAAACACAACCTGACCATCACGTCGGACAGATCAATGATTAGCGATCAAGATAACTGATTTTCTCGAGAAGTTATTGGGTAACCGTCGATTAACCGTTCGATTATCCAATAATTACAACTTCTCATTTAAAAGTTTTTGAAGAACAAAACAAAAGGTGGTGGGCTCCCAAAACTTTCGTGCACCTTTCAGCACGGTGCTATGATTGGTAATGCAAACCTACAAAACCCACGCCAAATTGTTAGTAAATTCACCTAAGTTGGACAGCGTGTCGACCGACTGCTAGTGATCTCCACAGACGCTTTCCGACTGTCATAGAACTTTGATTAAGGATGAATCAGTGGTAAAAATAACTAGTAGGAAACCATAGTAATTAGATGAATGTAAGTTATCGGAAAATGCAACACAAAACAGACGGACACAATATACATCGCGACACCAACCAGTCATCTGATGTTTAGGTTACTCACATTCAAATTTAAATCGGAACCATCTCCGTCTCCATCAAGCCTAATCCCATTCGAAGTGACGTGATTATGAGAATGGTCATTGGTATCTGATGGCACAACACCGTCCCGAGACTGAATAACCGGAGAACCCTTAGGGCGCGGTCCACGTTTATTGTTGACTATTGGACGTCGTTTTGGTGACCGTGAATGAGGCGCTCCAGGGGCTACCGTTGTCACCAAGGCAGACCCTGTAGTCACAGAGTCACTTGGATCTCGGAATGGTGAGGTTAAAATGCCACCAGCTGCAGCAATAACAACAGCTTGTCTCTTTTGGTACTGTTGCATTTCAGGTTCCGTGTTTGTCGAATGCAGATGTGCTGTTTTGTTGGAACCAGATGGTGGAATATCCGAAGAATCACCTGTATACGGAATAAAATATGATGAATTGAGCCCTGTGTGACCGAAAACCTTATTTACATATACAAACAGGCTATTTTAAGCTGGTTGTCCAAATCACTATCTATCGCTGCCCATCCAACAGGGTATTTGAGTCTACCTAATCCAGTGGGATAGTCTGCCAGTGAACAAACAGATCAGTCATAAAAATTTGTTTTGTTTGGAATTATTAATTCACTTAAGGGTTAATCTTTCCGTTGAACAGCGTAAGTCGTTAAGAGTACTGAAACGTGCCTAGGTAGACTGTTGACTAGCAAGCACACTATTGTAGTGAGAGTGAACGATCACACTATACTACTCGTGAGTGGTTATATGGAGGCACGTACTTATGTAATGTGGTAACCAAGACGAAATACAAGGGGAAACTATGGAATACACCCTGGCAGGAAATGGTGTTTCCCACGAATAAACACAACATTAGCGACTGTGGAGTCCCGGTATCGTGGTTATATGCAAATGGGTGTTCATCTTCGCGGTATTGTTGAAGCATATACCTGCTGGTGTCAATGTTCTGAATAAGCTATCCTTGTATTATCAGAATATAACGCTATTTATGTTACTGTAAATGTTATTGTCGCCTACAACTTGAACACTGATAAACGAAGGTCGATTTCTAAATTGTGCTCTGTTTTCACCGAATGATTGTTAAGCTTGCACCAGATCACCAATGCTCATTTTGAATTAAATACGCGGATTAGAACTGTTCATTACTCCTTACATCTACCAGTTCATCTGTTGGTTAAATTGATTCAAAAGTATCAGAATTGATGGGTACTAGCATCTTAATTTGTGTGAATGTTTACCTTAAAAATGAGCAACATCGGTAGACGTCGACATCGATTACGGTAAACTTGTGAGGGACTTGCAGCGTGATCGATGAGACAGCTGTTTGTTAAGATTTGATTCGCTGACACAATTTCGTCCTCCAGAGTTACTCTAAGCCTTCCATGTCACGTGCCGGTGCGATATGCAGATGACTAGCCCAGCATTACCCTTCGTCTGTTGTAGTTTTGAGCAGTGGTAGAACGAATTGTATGTAGGGCTATTCCTTCTGACTTTAATGCGATTTTTCAGACCGTTACAAAGGCTGTCGTTATCATGTCTTGTAAATCGGTGTTTTGGACGGGTCAATCAAAATGACCGAAGCAACTCATTAAGTAGTCAGTGTTGCTCGGCTAGTGAGTGGGGGTCTCACTTGTGACGTTCGCAAAAACTTCAACACCAGTTTATCTCTACTAAGTGAATAACTGACTTGCACACGGTCAAAAAGGTACAACGCAAGAATATGAAGGGGGATCGCTTTGTATGAAGCATAATTGTAACTAGTTTTGTAAGACAAGGTGAGATAAATGCCCTTCCCTATAGCAAACTTTCCTGAAAATATGCGAATGGCAGTTCAAAACCATTTTGGTCTTGCTGAACGCCATTCACAAACATACCTAACCAGCAAGAAGTGCAACGAAATGCCCAAACACTTAGTTGTACACACGGACACATTCCTGATTTCTATTCATACTACAGCAGGACATGGTCACCCAGTTTTCAGATCAACCAACCAGTCCCGACAATCTCACTGGAAATTGTGTAATTGCTGAGAAGTGAGGGTTAGGTTTGTTATGCTTACCTTCTGTGTGAATGGAAGAACCCATCACAGGTCGAATATCGTCTGTGAAAGTGGGACAAAACAAAACATTTATTTGAGTTAACAGAAGGTAGATCATAGGGAACAGAATAGAATAAAATTCTCCTGAGCTGTTTGAGCGAACCAATGAAGATATGGAGTAGAGATAACACGCTGAACACGACGCTGTTTTTGAATACAGTCTGACTGAATGAGTGTTATTTGGATTCCACAGATCTATTCATTCCCTCTGAATTAATATGAGGTTAACACGCCCGTTTCACAAATACTCCGGTTCGAAAGCCAATCCCAGTCTCTGAGCGACCATCAATCACCGATGAACTACAGTTAGATAGCAATTAGGGCTTGGAACTATTTTTGGAAGTAAGCTTAAAAAATCTGTTTTGTGAGAGCAGAAAATGCTGTCAAAAGCGAATAGTGTACACGATACAATCTAACAGAACTGCTCAGTGCTTCGGTCTGCAGTGCGAAATCACTGTAAGCAATCGGT
The DNA here is from genome assembly GCA_008508345.1 of Paragonimus westermani. NCBI lineage: Eukaryota > Metazoa > Platyhelminthes > Trematoda > Plagiorchiida > Troglotrematidae > Paragonimus > Paragonimus westermani. The sequence continues at coordinate 15,482 of QNGE01000028.1, forward strand.
TGTTGTTTAATGCTGACTGCCTTATTCAGCTAAACCCAAATTATGGATTATAATAACATCGATTTTGGCTAACTCTGAGAGAAAAAAACAAAATTACCCGAACTGGTAAACGACATCAAATCGGCAGCATTGACTCGCGGGATATTTGAACTCTGCTGAGTGGTGGGCACAAATTGCGGGTTCACCACATTCTGCGCTAAAGATGTGGAAGAAATTGCAGCGAAACCGGTTTGAAAATAAATGTCACGGAAAGCCGTGTCACAGTGATTAAGAATTAATTCCTGAGTAAAAGCATGAGAGGAAGATTTCTCGCCACAAAAATATTTGCGATTGATGTTGTTTTGATAAATCTGTGATACATCCTGCTCAGCAGAATCAAAAATGACGTCATTGAAAATGTTCCGAAACTGCTACATAATCTTATTTTAAGTAAAAAATGGCAAGAATAGAAATCTATTCAGAAATCTGACTCGGCTAAACTCAAACATTCAACGTTACATTACTAACATCGTGTAAACAGAGTTTTAGAACAGAGTATAACAAAATCCATAAAATGTTTTTCCAGAAACATAAAAATTCCGATTCAGTTCGAGAACACAGAGCAACACGATGAACCTGTTTTCGGTGACTACTCATCGGGTCAGTAAAATTATGAAAGATGGCCAAAAGAAACAATCTGTCAAGGCCAGTGTCACAGCAACCACACATTTTCAACATCCGCAAAGATGTGATTACTCACTGTTCTGAACACAAGTCTTCCAAATCCCTTGACTTCTAGTGACTTCTACTTTCACAATGCCCATACTCACACAGACATATGAGTTAGGTAATGAGTCTTAAATGTGTCCTACGTCCAGAACAGGGAGGGATGACATTGTGTGTTTACTAGTAACACACAATGGGGACAGCAGTGCGGACTACGTGAGTTTGCCCCCACATCTTTTTTGCTCATAAACGCAGAAGCAACCTTCCCTATGTAAGATGCATGTCCCAGGAAAGTCGTTCGTTGCATGATGTGCGGTTTTGAAGAGTGAGGTAATTATTTGTTTTGTTGAACTAGTATTCTAACTTTTGCTTATTAACCTGATTTTCTTTCGATCAAGCTCACGATATGTTTCTCATCCGTTCCACTTGCGTTGTCATGTAAAACAGCTGTGCGTTTTAGTAGTTAATAAGGAATTCTTTGTTTCCCGTAACCACTTGACACATCCACGGTTAGAAGTTGCAGCCGCTGGACAAGAAACCATCAAACTCGCAAACTTATGAGAGGAATTTTAGGGCTGTTTATTAGTTCCTCTTCAATGTTGATATCTGTTGTTGAACCCGGAAACCACGAACCTGCCACTAAATCTATGGCAGATTTGCATAGTATTGGCAGCTTTTTATCACGCTGTGAGGACGCTAGTATATCTGTGTCAGCTTCTTATGGTATGAGCGTCTTTTAATCATCAGCTGTCTGCAGAATTTGGCTCTGAAGAAGCATTTGTCAGTCATCCAAATGGTCCTGTTGATATACCTCTGATTGACTGATTGTGCTCGTGGGTCAACAAGAGTCATACGTTCTGTATTGAATGAGTTGTTGGTAGTATTTCATCTTGATCGTCTGGAGCTACCGTTAGGATGCAAAACACTGCTGAAAAACTCGCAGACATCCAACCTGAATGACACCAAATTAGATTGCAGCTGTGTATGTCGAGGCTGCTGTACAAGGAAATTAGTTTCAACGCAGAGCCACTACATTTGCAAATGCACATAGACGATCCATCGCTGCGCAGGTCTAGCTCTGTCCAGCTGAGACCAACGCAACGGCACTTTATAAGTACAGGTAAAATGGCTCCATTCACTGTCCGTATTCTTGGAGGAACGAAGATGCCGATAAAGGTCCATCAGTACCTGTCATTTGTTGTGTCCGACTTCATAGAAACTCCTAAGACAGGTTTGTCACTTGACCAACCACTAGCAGTTAGACTGGAAGCGGGTATCTGCGATGAACTAGCCAGCTGTCGTACAACAGTTACGACTGTTGGGGCAAAAACTTACTACTTGGGTGTTACCTAATCCGATGAATGACTTACTCCATGGTTGACAGTCACTTGAGAACTGACTTCGAATTCACACGTATGTGCTGTAGTTGAATATCACCATCCGAACCTTTATCCACTAACAGGACTCGTGGCTCCTCTGATGACTACATGAATTCCGTTTGTCTTAGACTGGTTAGATGACCCGTTGGCTTATGGACGAAGGATGACGTGCGTCTGTTCACACGATGTAATCGACGAGAGATGAAAATTAATTCCAAATAACAAACATCCAATTTTCTCAGAAAACGCAAGCTTTTGAAATTCTGGAAACAATGGGAAACTTCAAAGTATCACCGATTCCTACCTTGCACTTGGTCAGCGGGTTCACCTGGTTTTTTGAATGTTGCGCAATGCATGAACATTTTGAACCTCTCAGTTCATGCGACCTTATGTAAGGCCCATATCCAGCTTGTCTCTAGTGTTTTCAGCATATCTTTGCCTAATTAGTGTACACTGTACGGTTCGAAGCAACTGGTGTACAATGTACACAGTTTACGGCACCTAGCCAGCAACTGCGAGCGATATGAACCATCGGATAATTTCTCATCCTGTCCAATTGGATCATACATATACCAGCTGAAAAGGTTGACGAAGGACCTATCCGAAGTCCTGTCTCAAATAGGTCGTAGTTTGCAGGAGGTGAGTAATGAAAAAGTTTCACGTGCGGGTGAAGGTATTATGAATGTCGTTGATGCTTCAGTTTTCAAACACATAGCAACCATCAACCAGGCGCTCACAACATGTTGCTCAATGGTACAATGGTGAACTGTGTCGCGATTGTCATTGGAACAAATGTTATCATAGAAGACATTCAATAGGTATTGGGTGGTTTGCTGCAGGTGTCCTATAAGCCAATTACGGAAGCGTAAGATTTTTTGACCATTCCATCCGGTTTTCACACGTGCACATCTTCGAAGTTTGTCAACAGTCATTCTGTTTTCCAGTTTTTTTTGTGAAGCATACATTATGCAAATGTATTCAAATACCCCTGGGAGGAAACTCTTTTTAAATGGTCTCGTGTTGAACACGTTTAATATAAACTTGTAATTCTTTATTGGTCGTTACGGAAATTTCTTTAAAACTGGTACCTCAGTTCCAGATGCTTGCCTCTGTTTGTTTATTCGACACAACTGAACGTGAAATTCTACGACAGTGTTGGTTACTCGGAGTGGAGGCTATAGGTTTACCATCAGTTAAGTGATCAGCAGATGCACAACCACACACCCCCATTCTAAAGGTGTCCAAACATTGCAATACAAGATCGTTGCTCGTCGTCATAATTTGCAATTACTATATTGCACATTGCAATCACATAGATGAAGGGGATGGAGTTCGCGCCGTTATAACTGATTTTGCATATGGTTACCTGCTCGTTGGCAACGCTTTGGACTGTTCCCTAGTGTTCGCTATACGGAAGCCTAGCTGTTCTATGATGTTCCTAGAACTGAACAGCCTTAGTCTAAGATTCTCCATGATGTGGATTCCGATTCGGACGGCGGACAACCATTAGCAACAAGTAGAAGTGTGGAGTTACCGGTGAAGAAAGAGGAACAATCAAGGTGTTCCTCCAATACCACCAGTTGATTCACTCTGTACGAGACAATGCAGTTGTAGTACGATGATCCGGAAGACGGCCAAATTATCCCACCTAATGATCAAAACAGTAAGATAAGTTTGTATTGTTTTGCAACCCTCAAAACAGATAGAAAAATTTCCCATTTGCCCATGCTCGTCACCTAGCAGGCTGTAGGCGGCATATTGTAGCGAGAAGGCGTCCAATAAAGCACAATCTTTATTGTCCAAATCGCCAGTCACATGCAACGCGCTCTCTCTCGTTTATTAGTCATAATTCCAACCCACAACACCCCCCGGTTTCCGTTCACACGTCGTGTGCACTTCTAACAGGTTTACGTGTGTGATCGGTGCCTTCTATCGGAGGGTTCTCCGCTTGCCATTCCTCGTCTGTTTGTCCGATTTCGTTGCGCGATGGCTCGTCCGGCTGTTCGTGCTGTCCGCCATCCACCCAATGTCGGCCTTTACCGTATTCCAACATCGTGTCGAGATGTTCCTCTAAATGTTGGAAAAACCACGCCTCCGATCTGGCCGTCTGTCGTATTTCGCCTGCCTTGCCTCGCCCGTTGTTCCGATCCAGTCGAGCGTTGACTCATCCGGTCGCGCACGCTGTTCTTGATTCGATCGCGGCAGGCTTTTGAACGTACCTCCCCGCGTTGAGGTATTCGGCCGAGCGTTCGGAAACTCGCACCTCCGACCTGACAATCCACCACAATATGCCATCTTTAACTGCAGTACAGCAGAGTGCCTCATCGTCTGCTGCCACCATTAGCGATTCTAGTATGGAGCTTGTCATTCTACTAGGTTCGATGGAACAGTTGGAGGAACTGGAAGACAGTCTAAGACAGGAGCCTTCATTCAACCAGAAGTTGACAAGCGTCCAATAACCTTGGCTTGTGAAATAAGTGATATATTGTTAAAACACCTGGTTTGCATTTTGCAAGAGAAGGGGCCTCAAGGACGTCAGTTTCATGGCCTGGAAATAAATAGTGTTAAATATATACATGTATATATATACATACAGCCATTCTTCTCGCGTCTACGAAAACATGGCTGTAATCGGTTTTCTTTGAATTTAAATAGCACTGATGATGAACTTCGCATTTTTCGCATCGTCCAAAATGATTCGCTGTCCGGTTGACGTTCCTCAGTCGTTTACTTTGTGATGCTGCCCAATGTGACGCCTGACACTTGTATAAAAAGCAATCTCACTGGAAGAGTGTTCGTGATTCGTTTACAAACATGGAAATGTGAAACCTTTCTGGTAATTAACGTATAATACATTCGCCTTTTCTTATGCTGTTGTGATCTTCTTGAAATGTGGTCGATCGCGTAAAGTTTTCTTTGTATGTTAAGATGGGTCGTTTGTGCCGTCGATAATAAACGATTTCATGAGATGTATGTTTCACAAACGTATTGATGCGGTTGTGATTACTGGTTTCGCGGTAACTTTAAGGTTCATCATCAAATTTGGGATGGAATGTCAAGTCCCGGGATTAGGGTTTCGAAATGTTCGCACGTTTAATAAAGGATTATGGTTCGTAGCATACCGTAATTTTGCGACCATGTGAAAAATATCTGCTTTTAAAAAGTGGATTTGGTGAGGACCATGTCCACTTTTGGGTACATTCTCGCAGCTTATCCTCACGTAGTACATACCATGTCCACACAACTCCCTATTTGGTCTCCAGGTATTCGAGCACTTTCATGGGGACCACACAGAGACCAGCTACTGAGGCTCCCTATTGAAATTAGTTTGTGAGTGACTTTCTCCGGAGATATCTTACATATTTTTATGTTAAACATGCGTTAACGTTTAGTTTGTACTTACCACTCTTGTTCACTGAATGGAGTAAAATTTGTACGCCTTTGAAACTTTTCTATCAAAAATTTGTGCTTTCTGGGAATGGCTGCAAGAAGAAAGGCGGCTATCTTTGGTTATAACTTCTCTCACGATAAATCAAAGAATCTGCAGGAACCTAGTTTTGAGATCCGCGTTATCGTATTTGGTTGTGCGAAATGTGAAAACGGCATTCTGTTCTTACGGATGCTTTCCGTAAAAAAGGAACTGCTTCGAGTCACTTTATAACTGCCTTTCCTTCATGATTGTTTTGCTCTTCACTTTGGCGGTAACCCTTGCAGGGATAGTCCCTTGGTAGCGTCATATGATAGTTTATTTTCCACTGGGACGTCTGCATTACAAACCTTTAAAACTTAGTACAAATATGGGAGACCCGGAGTAGATGTGACAGTGAGCAAAACTCTGATAGTTTGTCAGACGTGTAATGCTAGTCGTGATTTGCCGTAAGAGTGAATGTATAGTGCGTACGGCACAATATGAGCAAGTTTATTTTCTCTTAATACAGTTTTAAAAAGTGGGATGGTCGCTGTGAAGCGGCTCTCACTTATAACATGAAGTTACATTTCCATCTTAGAACCACCATAGGCAGTGATCAATGAAAGACGTACAATGTGTTGCCACATTATGGTTACATTCTCTGGGTAACTACAGAAAAACTTCGGTGCCTCAATGGATCACATGGCAGTTAAGCCAAAAGAAGATAATGGGTCCCAAATGAATGTATTGAAATGACTTTCAGTAGAACCCACTCTTTGATATAAAAGAATGATCATTTGTATTTGAGTTTTGAGTGTTCTACACATTGTGTTAAAGATATTTACGCAGTTGGTTGTTATTTGATTGATCCTGTCAGCATTTTTCATTATTACTTATACTACTTTTAAGTAGCGAGCAATTTTCAACGAATTTTACCGAGGACGCTGTCAGCTTTTGTATTAGCCTGAAGTCTACAAAGTTGGATGCTTAGAACGGTACATAGAACTGATACTGGTTACTACATTTTCCCATAATTTTCGACATTAATGCTGAGTGGTCAGTGATTTAGTCTAGCGAATACAACTCATGATCGATTGCAACTTTCACACTCATACAAACTTTCGGACGACTATTCTAAATGAACGAATAGAATCGGGATTTCACCCACGTCGGAACTGCTCATCAGCGCATATCATTGCTAATACGAAGGTGTGAATGCCGTGCCTGGGATACGTTTGTGTCAGTCACTGTGTCAATGACTTCAAATCCGATACAATTGGTTTGTTCTACCTAAACATTTAGCACTGTTTGTTTGTAAGCGAAATGCTACCAAGTAGGTTAAAAGATTTCGACGCTATCGGCTTCATAAATGGTTCAGCACTTTAGAACCGTAAAATGAGGCAGAAAGAGAACAGTTCCTCTATCTCATTCCACAACGATCCGGCAACCTGAGAGTGAGACAAAAGCGTTCTACCTGATAGGTTCCGTTACACCTAGATAACTGTCATGCTTTAAGATGTGTATTTGTAAGCATGTAATGATATACGTTATAATACCAAAAGCAACGTTAGACTACGACATCTTTTGCAAAAGACTATTTTGCATCAGCGTTAGCTACCGTCATCCATGTCTGTTACTGCATTACTGCCGTTCATCGACCAACACGCATAAAACAAGTCAGTTTAAAAAGAATGAACGAAGTGACCGTATGATTAGAAGGGAAATTATCCCATGCACTTGTGCATATAAACCATGAACTTGAGATTAACTTATTTTGACTTCGATACCAGCCCAATAGATTGGGTACTCCTACACTGAAATCTTACCAGAATCCATGCTGCATATCATACCACCTCCTGGATATCCAGCTGGTTGTTGTACATTGTATGGATAAAAAAATTGAGCCGGGATCATGGGTCTTCGATCTACTGGCACACTCCCGCTGATTGTACCGGGAAACTGCATACCTTGAGCTGATTGGATAGATGCAGTTGGATGATAAAAATGCATCATCATGGGCTGACCCAGAAAACCGTTTGTGGTGGGCGGTATACCAACAGTCGGGCGAGCCAACAGCAGAGGAGGACCTGTAGGCGGGGCCCCGAGAGTGGCAGAAGCATAGGACTGCGTGCCTACTTGTTCCGACTAAGAAAACAGAAAAGAAAGACAAACAGGTGATGATTTTATCGTTCGCCCTTCATGGCGTGTAACCTTATGTACCCAAACAAACTGCCTTAGAGAGGTGGAAGCAAAACACTAAACTTGGGTTTTCGGTTTTTCCTCCAGCTTGACATGTATATTATTGACGTTTTATCATCAAACGTTACCACATTTTTAGTACCTAAAAGTTTGGGCGTTGAAGTTATTGACAGTTAGTAGACTTGTGTTTCTATGTACAACGACAGGACGAAGTTAACCACAGGCTTGATGGTCTGCTTTGAGTCCAAAGTTTGTCTTGCTATCGTATATAAAGAAGGCATTCATCAACCTTCATCAACCGCAACTCTCAGACTCTTACATGTTGGCGATATCGCGCGTCGTTGGCCGTGAAATAAGCTTTGTGGATGACCGAAAACCCAAACCACCGACGTCAAACTTAACTCTGCACATCGAGGTGACATCCGTATCTGCCGATGCTTTCAGCTGAATTAAACACCTAATCATGATATATCGATGTTCTGAGAGTTTTCGAAAGTGACATTTACGGCCCGATGCAGCGTATATCGAGTTAATCTCCCTATCGCAGTTAAACCTGTATGGTATAATCGAAAATACCAACAATATTGCAGTCTTCCGACCGAACACAGCGAATGGCACGCGTGGATAGGTTTGCAATCTCAAATTCAAGTTGCCTCTACTGCTCTTCAGTAACCAGCGAATCGCTCAGTAAATATGATGATTTCTGTGATTTCATTTTGAAAAGAAGTCTTAGTTTTCGGACCGGTTAATTGAGTGAACATGATAGTTACTGTTTCAAATCTCCGAGGTGATCAGACAAGATGAGTATTACTGATAGCCTAATATGGCTGTGTTTGCCTGTACGAATTCATTCACGCCTACAGTGAAATCACTGGCGCAGTCATCAATACGATTACCCCATGAACGGTGGCCAGAGATCTCTTGCCGATCATAGCAACAATATGCATTAGTGATGAGCCCGAAAGAGGGCGAGAATTGAGCCTAGTGTTTCTTTACGAAATGGGTTGGTTAAAATATTTATGAGAGTGTCACAGCTGCGGTCACTTGTGGGTTAAGCTAAATTTATGTAAACGAAACTCCCCTACTGCTCACCAGTATACACATCTTACTAGTTACTTGTCAGTTATCTTTGAACGTGGTTGAAGTAAACGCCGGTTTTTGAAACCCGCCGAGTTTGTACGACCAATACGTGTGTGTCAATGGTTTTTTTTAAAGACTCAGTTTGTCAGTGATTGTTCACAAAATATTACTTATAACCGCAACCAACGGAGTCTTGTGAAACGCAGTAGTTACACTGTATTCAGAAGAGATCTCTTCCTCATTTCGAGAGGCTCACCTAGCTAACAAAGTTCGGCACATCCATTTATCCACATGCTCTCAGATACTTTCCATCGGACGTACTCCGTAGCTCAGTTGCGTTTTTCTAGGTGAACCAAGGCAGCAAGCCTAAGTAATGCTAAACTGATTTCATTTTATCACCCGGTCACTCATGTTGTCTATCAAGCCTGTTAACGACTGTGATGACAGCTGCATTGTCAAAACCATATCTAGGTCTATGTAATCAAATATCAGAACGTGTTCACAAACGGCTAACCTATCAGACCGAGCAGTTGTTTTCTAACAGTCTTTTATTCATTCAACTGCCCGTCATTCGTAGATATGCCAATATTTCGTCCGAGCAAAGAAAAGGCGTTGTAATATGACAATATTTCGTTTATTCATTTCATACGCAGTTTATATACGTCATGCAATGAGACACGAACAGCGACTGTGCATGCCCACAATCACACCTATTTCCCCAGAAATCAGCACTTTCCTGTTTCGATTACGTGACGGTATGTTGTATGAGCCAGACCGGTCAGCTTGGTGACTTGCCGTCTTCAAATGTTTAACATTCGATGATTTAGGAATTCAGAGAGCTGGTTCACCAAGTTGAGGCTAGTGCATCATCAGTCTCTTCAACCAATTCGGAATATGATAAATCGTTTAGTGTTTTAGTTGTTTTCTCTACGTAAGTTCCGTCTCAACTGCAGATTGACTGGTACACAAAGTGGAATTCAGAATAACTAGGTGGATTGCGTTCGCGATTACGGAGAACTGGTCTATTAGTGGTTTGAACAAAGCATAGCTGCGCAATCGCATAAGTTCGAGCAAGAAAAACTCTGTTTGCCGGAAATCGTAATAGATTTTGTGGCTCGAGTATTTGAGCGTTCAGGTTTTTGCCAAACTTGGCATTTCAATTGAAAAATTTCATCAGTAAACGAGGTAACCTCATTAATGTGTGAATTTAGGCGTATAGGCTTGAGATTTGTGTTTGGGGAAGACCTATGGGTGCCTGTCTATAGATGCAATGGCAGGATTCCTCGTTGGACCTGAAACTGGACTGGCCACTTCTTAGTGCCGTTTACCCCTTGATCTGAAGTATGATTGGTTGCATCATGTCTCTGTGATTGTTTGATCATAAATCTGGTTGGCCTGTTACATTGTTTTTGACCTGAAAACTGATTGGTTACTTATTAGTGCTTCCGGAACTTCGGACGGGTCGATGAGGTCTTCTTTCTTGCTTTCAGATGATTAGTTAATGAGGTACTTAAGAAATTAGAAATTTCACTGATTCGTGGACAGGTGATATCAACCTTTACCGACGACAGTTTGAACGCACTCACAGTTTGTCGTCCACTCATTGTACTAACACCTATATGAGCTTAAACTTCAAGTTGTCACGGAAACAAGTGAATACACGAAAGATACTAAAACAAAACAGATGTAATATAGCGGTTAAGTCCGAAGTATCATAAGTTCCTAGGTTTCGCATCCATGCAGCAAAAACGTCCTCTACTCTGAACATCCCGCTACAAAACCAGAAAAATGTGCTCTGTTAAAACAAAAGAGGATGAATTACGATTACTGAGAGGTGTCGTGCGTTTGAGTAACTAATCCTGTACGTTCGTGGAGTGAATTGCTCATGCACAAAGAGACCAAGGTTAGAGTACACAAGAAAATGTTTACTTGGTTGTCCTGTAATTGCGAGATCCTAATGATAAAGTCAAAACGAAGTATTGGGTTTACACTGAATCCACAACTCCGCCCAGCTGTGTCGCGTTACTGGTACCAAAAACACTTCCATACCACCTGTCAAGAAACTGTGTGGTGGTCTCACAATAGTAGACTTTCGCTAACCGCTTGCGGTTCGGCGTCATCAATATCCATACACGTAGTTCGGAACAGACACACGGCCGAAGTTGTTTCATCGTTCCGTATGATCACAATGGGCAGCCGGGTGAAACTGCTGAAGTCTGTTGAGACCCTGTTAATCATCCAGTACAGACCTCCGTTGTGTGTCAAAATGGACGTGACAACTACGTTACGCCTGCCTTGTCTTCTCGAATAAGGATCAAATAACTTTAGAGAGCCACCGTTGTGAAAGGTCACTTGGTCCCGAGAGAGAGTAGATTGACAAAAAATTGTCAGGATGAGCCCGGAGACTGCGAAACCTAGCTATTTTCAGTCGGCAGACCCTGCCTGATTACTGGTCACATTATCGATGCTACTAGGTCATTTCACTCCAAGATTCTTTCGGTTTACTGAGGCGTTTGCGACCAATCAACTAAGTTCTGTGTCCAGAAATGACTGTTTGTGAACCCGCACACTCCAGAGACCAATTAACTCATCGTAATCCGTTGAGTGATTAACTACGCCACTAGGTATTTTCTTTAAAATACCGACTTATGTTACTGTAAATTTGATACTGATGAGTAAATGCGAAATGCGTACTTCTGTCACTATCGAATAATCACTTTGAAGCCAAACTAAGTTATTGTTGAAGCACGTAACCTACATCACGAAACAATGCCTGTACAGGAAATTTAATGATGAAAGAGAATATGACTACCAGTTAACTTACAGGGAATCGAGCCGTGGGAGCGTGTGTTTGATAAGTTGGATTCACCACAAACCGGGTCGGTGTGCCAAAACTACCTGCACACGAATTACTACTCACACTGGCCGTGCGTGTAGGGGTTTGGTTGCGTTGAAGTTCTTCAGCCACACAATCGGTGGGTTGTCCTAAAATCGCGTCCTCGTGGAGCTGCTGGGAGACAGTGACAAACTGCAACGAGTCCGAGTCTCGATCCCAGGCATTGGAATTCGTATCTGTTAATTCAAAGCACCGGAACGATTACCGATTTTGACTAGACATGAGCAGACTACAGATATTTAAAAGGTATGTGGTTAGGTTATGACTCACTTAGGGCAGGTTGGGTGCGCAACCGAATGCTTTGCGCCGTTGTTACAGCCGTGGGTGCATTTGTTGAATAAACGCCCACGGATAAAGTCACGGATGTAGTTAGTGGATCGGCTGGTAATCTCCCTCCTTTAGTGGAAGCGGATGACTGGCCAGGCATATCTGACGTGACCAACGCTTCCCCATTACTGACAAGTAGGGCTACATCCTGATTAACTGGGCGTGAATGGGATATGCATTTGAGTTTGCGACCAACGTGGCCATCATCTTTTGTTTGTCTTTCATTGAGATCGTATGCTACTTCGGAATGATAACCCGGTTTGTATCTGACAGACAATTCGGAAAAACAATGGAAATGAATAAAAAGCAGTCAGAAGGGAATATGCTGTTGCAGTGATTGAATAAGTTTTGTAACATTCCACTCATTCCTGTTAAATAGAAACCTCATTGAAATAACTCACCCGAGAACAGGGGCGTAACGTTTTTCACGTCGACGCCATACGATGATTCCCAGCAAAATGGCAATCAGGAGTAAAGACAGTCCGGCAACAAATCCGATAAGAATCCATGAGAAGCCCGTCGTATCTGTTATCTTGGAATCTGGCGAGGTTATACTCGGATCCAGTTTTGATTGCATAGACGAGGGAGAGAGATCCAGCCTGACTAGCTCTTTGGGAATGGACAGAGCATCATAATAGGCCCGTCCAAGAGGTATTTCGCCACCACCCTGTCCGGAGGCTTTGAATAAAGAAGTATATTAGAAAAATATCATATACGCTTCCATCCATTCGAAATGGTAACGGATCACAGTTAGTAACCAATACGATACACAATCAATAAAAACCTACCATGATTACTGCGAAAAATTGTCAGTAAAATTGCACACAAGATTTCTTTGTATCTTTAAAAAATAGTTCACTCAGGGTTCTCACTGGTGAACAGTATTGTATTACTTCACGTTGAGTCCTTTACGTATGTCTTGTCCGCTTGCTCCGTGCGCTGTTTGCTCCAAACAGTATACGGTAGAATCGTCACACTTAAACTCCGACACACGTACATCACAAAAATTTGTCTACCGGTGGTCGATAACACAAGAGAGAAAATATACATGGAGCTTCTTTAAATGCAGTCAGTGATCTCTCAGATCAACATACCCAGTGCAGTTTATTCACTACAAGCAAAACGTCGATTTACTAGGCAGGGTTCAGGATGGAAACATCTTTGTTTAGTAAAGGAAGAGCCGTAATGAAGTTCTGGCGTTCGCGTTAGGTCACATTTCCCAGAGTTCAGTGACCCAGTTATGATCAAGAGTGACGAACATGCCAACGATCATTTTCACGTTGTTTACCGCATCCGTCAGAACGGAAGTAAATTGGCATCACTTTTAGGTCCAGCACCGTTGAGAAACTTAATAAAACATCCGTTTTGGTGATGCTATGCATCGTTTGCACAAGCTGCATGTATTGAACGTTGATTACAATAGATTAAACATAAAGACCTACCATCCGGAGTCCGATAGAGCCGTATAGGTGATAGAGGCCCGTTTCCATGCCTGTTGCGAGCTCGTAGCTGAATAAAATAAATGGAACCGCGTGAAAGTCCAACCAAAACGGTGTTGACGCTGTAAGCAGGGGACCGGCGTCTAGACCATTTGGCCAAAGGCAATGTCCAGTTTGTCGTATAGTGTACCAGATAGCCTACCAGTTCACCGTGCGGACGAGTCGGTGGTTGCCAGGAGATTTGCAACCCGATCGATCCGTTGGTCAGCGACATTCCAATTAGCTGAATATCAGTGGGTGCATCTTCTGGTTCTGAAAGTAAGATGAAGTTTTGGTGATCTGTAAAATATCTGTTATTTCCACCTTGCAGCTATACGGAAAATTTTGGTTCACGCATAAATTTGTAAATCTAGTAGCTTTTCTCACGGCCGATTGCTTTTATTCCTTCAGAAGTCACGTGGAACAAAGAGAGTAACCTACTATACGTTCCTACAACCCTATAGCCCAGTTACAGGGTACACGGACTAACATTTCAACTCTTGACTCTACACCCTGGAGTTGAGTTCTCTATGTGCGTCCATCACCTACAATATGGCCGATAGTTCCAGGTAATTGCAATCCAATTACTTACTTTTCGTTACATCTAGCTGAACACTAAAGGAAAATTAGACGGAGCACCGTGAATGAACTGTCCCTCTTAGTAGTCTTATTTCCACTTACAAAGTAATTACTGATGTTACAAGACGTCTCACAGACCGAACGATAATCACGCCAGGAGTTTGAATCTTTCGTATCTCGAATCACTCACCCACTTCACCCCGGTGCCCTATAGAATCCTCCAGACTATCCAGATGACTGGCTACCCAAGTGAGAGTACTCGGACAGTTCGCGATGGAATTCACCGACGCCACTGATGAGCACTGAAGTTGAGTCATTGATAGGTAGTGTTTGCATGTGCTGTTTCTTTCTCCGTCTTGAATCTAGTTGAAGTTCAGACCCAGTTTCACATTGCTAAACCTGTCACACCACTTACACTTGCTGTACTCTGATCAGGTGGCTCTATTTGGGTAAAGGACACAATCCCTCAAGCGGACTGCTGCAGGTGTCAACTTTTTAGACTGGCACTTTGAATGTGTGGATCCACCATAAGGAGATAATTCGTCAATCACCTTAGAAACCAGTGGCACGAAAGAAAACAGCTAGCAAAATGAAGTTTGCATATATCACGCTTATGAGAACGACAGAGTAGCGAACAAGACTTGTTTTCTGTGTTTGATCATCAGGCTAATTACAACACAATAAATATGAAAACAGTGACTAATGTGAGTCAGATAAACGGTCAACATAGGTTAAGGACGACATGTTTGTTATCAGTTACGTGATCACGCCCGTTATCATGTCACAACTCAAAGACAAACTTCCATGTTTTACAACCAATTTTTGTGTGTACTCATTTGTTTGCTCGTGTCGAGCATCATATATTGGTCGTACTACAAGGGGATTGTCGGACAGAGTGCGTGAACACCATCCTGCGTGGTTGAACAGTGGTGTGACTAAAACGGTTTCAAGCGCGATTGTTGCTCACTTGACCGACTCCAATCATTCTGTCAGTAAGAAAGATGCTTTTCGGATTGTCTATCGAGTGCCAAGGAATCGATCAAAAGGGGTGAGATTTCGAATGTTGACCGTTGCCGAAGCCATCAGCATCCGATTGCGTAACCCTGACCTCTGCGCTCAGAAGAAGTTCGTGCGGACACTCAACCTCCCCTGGCCCACAATCAGTCAGGCCCATGATTCGGAACAGTGATCACGTAACTGATAACAAACATGTCGTCCTTAACCTATATTGACCGTTTATCTGACTCACATTAGTCACTGTTTTCATATTTATTGTGTTGTAATTAGCCTGATGATCAAACACAGAAAACAAGTCTTGTTCGCTACTCTGTCGTTCTCATGACTTCAATGGGTATTTTCGACCGAATATCACGCTTAGACGAAAATGAAAAAGCTGGTACTCAGCGTTACAAGTAAGGTAGTTAAATGACAGCACACATCTCAGAATCTAATTGGTACTAGGGTAACAAGAGAGGTGTCATCATACTGCTCGGCCAACATGCGCACCACGTCAGAGTGACGAGTTATAGGTAGCTTTAATCAGTTTCACACAAACTAGAATCGATAACGTGACGACAGGTCGCTTTCATTAAATACATTTTCGGGTTCCACACACAAAGTTAACAAGCCTAGCCAGTTGAACCTGGGTGAATTTTATCTTGACCAGACTGGTCAGAAATGTTGCGAAACTCACTTCTTTTTTTCGTTTCAAACATCTCCGCTAGGCTCCATTCGCTATACAACAAATCCACATCGGATCCCAGAGATGTCTGATGTGGTTTAGTTCCGACTGCTCGTACAGTGGCCGAATAGCGATGGCCTGGTCGAAGATTTTCCAAGCGAGCCCACGTGCGCGTTGCATTCACAATCTGAGTTATTCCGTTGGGGATAGGGTACGAGGAAGACTCGTCGTCCACTTGTGATGAATAGATGTAAACATAAACAGTGAAAGTACTCAAATCGCATGATTAAATAAGGAGCAAGAGGCAAACATATGCAACGTACCAAATTCGTGGTGCGAAGATTTTTGGACTTAGCTGGGCTATGGTGCTGCTATGACGCTCAAACCTAAGCGGACCTGTTCGCGTTCTTGGCTGAGGAGTTTGACCCAGAAAACCAGGGAGACATTAAGCCAATCGTTGTGTTTTTGTCCTCAACCAGTCGACCAGTCACAGCTTAACCCGCAACTTGAATGCCTATGAGACAGATGTCCACATATTTGCTCCATAACACGAGTAAATCTATCGATTCCCTTTCTTTCGGTACATTATCCGGATGCACAACTTACCAGCTGCTCGTGATGGCAACAAATGGTGGTTTTACATAGGCGTCAAAAATATTTCTTCTATGACAGTAACACACTGTAATCTCACAAAAGCCGAACGATGGAAATCTGGCACAGTAAGATGGTATTTTCTTGAGGACTATCAAAACAAATGTGTGTTCATTATTATGGTTTATTCTGAAGAGTAGCCAACACGGTTTTCTTTTAAAGAATGCGTAAGTGGTGACAGTGAGGCAAACAGAACAAAAGCAGATGTGGACACTCCTAAGCTAGCTGGCTGCCTGTTGTAGGATGTTCTATGATGTCAATTCCTAAGCGAGTGTTGTATGTTCTCAACAGGATTGGCGTAAACTGACAAAATCAGAGTTTCAAGTGGCTGTGAAATAGTTGGCCAAGGGAGATGTAGGGTTTGCACGAACTGTTTTTGGGCACACAGACAGGGGTTGTAGAGTCCGATGGTAATAGCCTCGGCCGTTGATAACAGTCGCAACCTGTCTGTGTGCCCAAAAACAGTTCGTGCAAACCCTACATCTCCCTTTGCCAACAATTTCACAGCAACTTGAAACTCGAGCATGCGTGAACCACTTGACACCGACGACTGAACATCAGAATTATTAAATGAAAATATTTCGTTGGGTGGGCAAACGTTACAGCACAAGCCGGAGAAGTCTCGAGAAATTGTTGGTCCTCCAAGACACCGGATGGCAGGCACAATCAAGACTCACTCACCTGTACGGTAAAGCATTCTCCTATAATGTGGTATCTGTCAGAAAAAGGTAACGTTCTACGCCGATCTTCCTTCACTGAGGTGTCACGGATCTTCAGAAAGTCGATGATGGTCAATAGGTAGAAGCTGATAACCATACAAGTGGACACTCTTAGTCAAAGAATGGCATTACATGAAAAGAGGTGAATGATTCCATGATATGTGGTGATTAGTATGAAAGACTGTGTCCATTCGACAGCCCACGGCATATGGGTCCGATGTAGTTGTACTGCCACGAAAACCGGTTCCGTAACTTTTAATCTTGTCAGCTTGGACAGCTCAGCTTCGACAGCCATCCACTCTGCTGATATCAAGCATCACAGCTTTGTCGTCAAGAAATACAATCAAATTGGGTTTGGTAAACTGGGTCCGCGTTGTTGGCCGAAGCGCCTTGGAGACTTCAAAGCCAAAAGTGTGTGGCATTTCCGCCAAGTGCGCGGTCACGCGGATGTGCCATGCACAACGCATATCGTGTATTATCTGGGAGGGTTTAAGGATTTAAGCGATGCGCTACGCTTCATCGTATTTACCACGGAACAGAACTGAGCGATCACTTTGACCGTCGTGAGAGTTTCAGGTCTTTCCATCTAGATTAAATTAGATTTACTCATAAACATTCGAGCCAAACGGGTAAACGATTTGAAGTGTTTTGCCGCTTCCGGCTACGCATTCAATATTACTTTTCGGTATGAGCTGACCGTTCCGCTGATGTTATGAGCCGAACGTAAATGCCAGATCAATGTACATAAATACGTTCGGATACCCATTAGGCAGGAACTTGGAAATGTGACTGACGCCCGTGATGGAGTTCACGTCGAATGGATCACAACGGCGCCAGTCTGTTCAAAAGCCTCAGAAGACTTGGCGACTCCTGTAGAAACCAGTTTGTTTTTGCAAAGTTCACTCGTATAAAGTTGTCACAGCTGCCTTCGACGGAATGGTTATGTTTTTGTTGACTGAGACCAACCTTGGTTGGGAATTTGTGTTCACGGTCTCCATAGTAAAAGAATATGACTGACTGTCTGCCTACTGTCTGTTCGGCTCCGTCTTTTCGTCGATGCATATGAATTCTGTTGTACTTAATGGGTCATCCCTTCAGGAGAATTGTTATCATCCCATCTTTCTATGGATCATTTAACGGACGGCATACTACCAACATGATATCACCCAGAATTTGTCACGACGATTTTTCATCTGGTAACCAATAATAATGTACAAAATTTGAATATTAGTATTCACGGTCGTGTATTTTGCCTAGGATATTGTCACTATGTTTAGCCTGGGTAACATGCAAATGAAGATAATTCGAACCTCAGAACCCTCAACTGGTAGGATAAGATTACAACTGTTTTTCCAGCCAGGTGTTTTTCCCCTATTATTACGGATACTCAGTTGTCTGTCGATTTTAGTCCACTAAACCTGACTGACTGACGCCGGTAATTGAGGCTGTATGACCATAAAACTTGTCGTATTCGCCTAGCCGGGCTAATAACAATACATCACCTAGAAAACGGTATACTTTTCTAGAATACAGATGACTCAGCACAACTGTGAACGTTTTTTTCTCGCCTACAGAAAATGTCACCGTCAAAAAAATACTATTCAGGTGTTCGCCCATTCATTAGTTTGGCATGGGCTTGGCATGCTGTCACTCAACACAAACCTGCAAAGTGCCTAATCTCACACAAGTCCACATCAGACCTATCTGGAATTGCACGGCGCTCACAATTTACATGTAGCATCTCAGAACAGTGTGTGAAGAACGATCACGAACTGGTCTAGGCATCATGTGTTTCCTTCTGTGACTAATGCATAAGCAAGCTAGTTTTTCATGGAGTTTTTCCTCCTTGATGAAAACTGAAACCCCTTAAAATCCAACATGTGTTCTTTGAAAATTCGAATTTGCATCTCTTCGGAAAAAGAATCTCCAATGGTTTTTGCAGCGCTTTTGAGGTGGTTTTGTGAAACCTAATATTTTTAACAATTAACTGCTTGCTGTAGAGTTACATTGACAAAACTGACGGAATACGATTAGATGGGCTGTAAAGTAGATTAATTCTTTTGGCCTGGGCAAGTCACCCTATAGATCAACATCCGTTGAGAAGTTGTGGAAGAACTCTACTCTTGTAAAACATATGGTTTCGGGGCTTTTTTCTTAAATTCGCGACAGCCTGGCTTAAACTCATAGACATTGTAAAGCTATCGTTTTTATTGGTTAGAATCAGGTACTCACTCTCCAAGCCAACTCCTTCACCTTCAAACCAAAAATCGTCCCCATCTGGCTTTGAACCCTCGGAAGCTGCATCATTCATGCTGGATTTGGCCTTGTTTTCCTTTCCAATAAGCTTATACGCCACTTGATAGGATCGAACAAATTCTTTGCCAAGGCAGTCTATCTGCTGTACCAAAACCTCGTTCTGATTCCGACCACATTCTGGCTCATCCCAAATTAACATAGCCCAGTCGGATTCGACTGTAGAGACTTGTAAGTTAAGTGGGATCAGGAGACGTTGATTAACTAAAGAAAATTTGAAGATGAAAGACAGAATTACATCAAAAATATTGTGTGTAATAAATAAAAAAACGTATAATTTGATTCCGCACTTCTGGAGTTTAAGATTCCAATGTTGCTACGATGTTTTCAAAATAAACGTACAAAATGACCCGTTTTATTTTACAAAATGA
This sequence comes from Paragonimus westermani, assembly GCA_008508345.1. Classification (NCBI taxonomy): domain Eukaryota; kingdom Metazoa; phylum Platyhelminthes; class Trematoda; order Plagiorchiida; family Troglotrematidae; genus Paragonimus; species Paragonimus westermani. The sequence goes on from QNGE01000028.1 coordinate 35,269, forward strand.
TGGACGTATTAACCGTAAAACGGCAGACTTGCATTAAATCGTGTCAGAAACGGATGAAGTCATTCGTTTGTGATACAACACGTTGTTGGTTCGAATGTCGATCAGACTGGAGAGTCCAACTTGGAACAAAATAAAACGTTCGAAATTAATTAAGGTTTGTAGTTTACTGAAAAGTTGAAAGTTGAATAAAGTAACAAACACCAGTCATACACAAGCATAAAATGATGTGTCAGTTAAAATCGTTTGCGGGCACAGAAACTAGAAGGTCACAACAAAGCTACGGGTCACGTAGACTGAGTTCATTAGACGTAACTCGTACCACATGAATCACTTAATTTTCTTTCGTCTATTCTGTCAGAAGTCATTAGACAAAACTGGCAACGCCACATGCATGTTTCTCCAAGCTGACTGCACACACTGAACCATTCTGGGAATATGAAGGAATATTAGAGATATATCCGATTTACAAAGAACCACAGAAGTGATATTGCAAAAGTTATCCAAGGATTTTAAAGCACAAGTATGGGTGGCCGGTCTTGTGAACGCATATCTATGAATCACTTCCCTGATACAAACTGACTATGATATGGATTCTTTTTAGCCAGTCAGCGGAATTTTTCTAATGAGGTGCTAGTGACTTCAATCCCCATGTCTCAACAGATGCTCATGAGGCAATTGGTCTGCCGCACAGAGGTCTTCCATTCTTGCATAAAGATGGCCTATTCAAATGTCATTTCGACTATCTCTGAGTGGCGAGTACAAACAACAGCGAAAAACCAGTATGGGATGATGAGTGACCTTCACAAGAAGTTTGCAACACTCGTAGCAAACATGCTTTCATAATTAAGGCAGATTAAATACAATAGAATGCAAGAACCTTGAACAAAAGGAATGCGATCGCGGTTTCATGTCAACAAAACCTACACAGGGCTGACTTTGTCCGAACGGTGACCATTTCTGTACCGGTCTCTTGATTTTTGTACACAACGGACACGTCGACCAAGTAGGATGTATCCGGATCTGAAGTTTGGTGCAAATTTTATTAAATATAAATTACAGTATAGCGCTGAAAGTCAGTTGGAATTTTGATTAATGTACACACTTTTGAATCAGACACTTGGTGCATTTGAGTACTTAATAAATTTTAGCTAACTTCTCAGAACAGTGCCGTCTTATGTTTCTCAGTAAGCTAGTTACATACATGAAATACTAATGCCGTTTTTAGCTTAAACGTTGATAGCACGAAACAAGGTCAACCGTATTATAAAGGACCAACAAAGATCATTCAGGATTTTATTAATAAGTTGTTCCGTAAACCGGTTATTTATGAGAAGACTGAAATGTAAAAAAACCGGCTTAGGTCGGATTCAAAACCGTGACAAGATCAGCATTGCCTCGTGAGTTGTATTATAACATCAAGACCGGATTTTATACCTTTCTAAATTTAGGGTTCCACTGTCTTGTCTTCAATACTCAGCCAATGGACACTGTGATGGGTACCAACGACACGTTGGCTAGTTTAGCAATACTATCCAAATGGAAAACTTCTGCGCTTCAGGAGAGGCTTTGCAGTTCAGCTGGTACGTCATGCGTAGTGCGGTGACATCCAGCACCTGTAAGTGGACCTCCTTACAGTAAACCATAAAACGGTTGCAAGATCGTCAGCTACTGTAATCTCAGCAGACTGTCCTAATGTAGTAAGGACGAGAAACAAACAGATATTCACCCCTCATGGCCATCACACAAACTAATAAGCCAACTTCGAAGTCTTTGAACTATCTCACATTTTCACTTCCTAATGTTTTTGCCTAGCCACAACATATCACTGATGGTTTATCCAAAGTTAGATGCTCCATTTTTTTGACTGTTACCTGTTCACCTCTTACAGTTATGACATCTTGTATGATATCTCATTATCCTCACCATTTGACGGTCTTATTAGGTTAGACCCCGTGTCCACGTAGTCTTCTATTTCAAACTGACTATCCACTTAGGTAGCTAACTAAGATGTTTTCAATAAAACTACTCACAAGTTTGTCTCTGACTAGTCTCACGGCCCACTAAGCAAAGCTCTATTTCTATGGAGTAATGTCGCACATTTATGATTTTGGATGAGGCCCATTGGTAATACAATTTCTATGCTCAACAATGGCATTGGTGGATTCCAACGTGAACTGTTTGAGATATCCTGTAGGAGCGGTCGATCCCCTGAATCATTTGGTGGATTCCATATGAGACTGTGGGCTGGGTGGGTAACAGAGTCCAAATGTGAAAGTTCCGAGCTCCTGGTGTCGCTTCGTAGCTCAGCTGATAGAGCACGTGTCAAGTTGAGGCATGTTGTGTCTGTCGCTGGTTCGAATCCAGCCATAGCCCTGAATTTTCACAGCTGGGTCTCATCTAAACGCCCTATTTGTGTGCGATTTTGTTTAAGTTACAACGGTTCTTTCATATCACACACATCTTGGCAACACACAAAAGTTGATGGTCAAGGTAAGAGCACGGTAGTTGACCTCGTATCATGCTCATCGTTTATTCTCACAGTAATATAAACCAGTAAGTGTGCTGCTGTTGAATACCTGAAGTGAAATATGTATCATTCGATTGAATCTCCACTCATCTGTGTGTGTGTTAAATCCAGCTGGTGTTGTACTTTTTGTTACCGCTGTATGATTTGCCACACCATCAACTCACTTTTGAAATAAATGAATACATCTAGTTCTTCAGATTTCTATTCTTAGCATTCAAAAGGACCCACGACGAAGTGAACTGAAGGTTCAAGTGTTAGTTGGGTCTGGTTGATATTGTCGAAGAATCTAAGTGTTCCACTTTGAAGCGGATCGACGTATCACAGCGCCTCCAAAATTAATAAACTTTCTCAAGGCAATCTCTAGTTTGGTGACTAGTCCACTCACCTAGATCGTTCAGAAGAAAACGTGTTTGATCGGCATTCACCTGCACTGTGGCTGGACCAGGATAAACTTTTCCCCATTTCACCACGTAGTGATCCACTTCGGGTAGACCAAACGATGTAACGTGAGCTGGTAGATTTGAGTTGATTGGAGGTGACCATAACAAAAGAATACTACGCTCGTCGGCAACGTAACGTAAATTCTCAACCTGTTTTTATGAAAAAGAGTACACTGTTATCCACCTTCGAAAAACAACTAAATGCAGTTGAGTTGCTGAGAACCGTTTCAGGAAAAAGGCAATAACAACGAATGAACGGCCATAGTTTTAGTCCGTCGGTCACCAAGATATTTAATAGGTATCAGAAGAATGGAAGAGCAAACCAAAACAGAAGTTTACGACCTGACTTAGAATCTGCAAACAAATTTACGTCTGACCCTCATAAACGTACGTACCGAACTACAGTTGAATTGTTTCATTCGAGTTGTGCAAATGCCAGATGAATTTGTCAAAACTGAATATAGTCGCCTGACCGTACATGTGGTTGTGTGACTAAACCAAGTGACCGGGTGGTGTGATGTCCAACACAACCCAAATTAGTAGGCAGCTCACCTCGAAACGGACAAACACTAGCAGTCAACCAGTCCGTTGCAGGACACAAACGAACAGAGGACTAACAAACACAGACGGATGATCATGACAACAAAAGCCGTCCCCAAAACAGGAACCTTGAGAGTAACAAAAATACACGGTCCCAGTTGTTCAGAAAGGAACAAAAATGTACGCGAATTTCCCTGATGTTGCGGTTTCGTAGAAGGGGAGGGTGAAAAGTGGTCAACGGAATGTTCCCATGATTCACTCCGTGGTGGCCCAGTAGTGCACAACCGAGAATCGGTCAGACGAAATTAATAAACTGACGCATCGGTGGAGAGGTTAGAATGTTTGCGATCCGCCTACACGTTGCTGGTCCTTTCTCAGTAATCAACTTGGAGGCAGAAGGAATGAACGATTGTTACAATCTCATCGAGTACTTGTCGGTTGGTAAACCCAAAATAGTAAAGCCCACAGTGTTCGCAGTAAAAGCACTCATATTATACACATACACAATGTGACAATTAGTTTGTGGTGCCTAGTCACTTACTGTTGGCTCTGCTTTTAAACATTCACAACTATCCGTTTTTCCCCACATCTCGTTACTCTGTTTGACCACTATATTAGACCTCAAATCGTGATCTCTGAAGTCAGTTTGGTCTCATTTGGTACTTTAGATGAGACCTAAACCATTTGTAAGTAACCTATATTACTGGCGAATTTTCTAAATCTCCTCCGTACCAACTGTACAGACTTATAACAAGTCCAAGACTCTAAAGCATTAGAAACGAAACGAATTCACGGAGTGCTAGACATTTCAATTAGAACTACGGTCTGTTTCCACGTTTGTCTGATGTATTCGTTTCACAACCCTCTGATCTTTCTCATCTCTCATAAATCTAGTAAGGTAGCAACTGAGCCCCTCAAGAGGGCCCTTCTTGTTTGAGGTAATAGATGACATGTCCCCTTTGAATGTTTATGTCAAATGATGACTACCGGAGGTCAAACGCCGAATCTAAAACGTCTCAACACAAAATACAAAATGTTCACATCACAAGTTCGATTACCGCAAGTTCACGAATAATTTGAATGAAGAACCACAATAACGGGAGAGATGGGTGCGAGCGTATGAAGGATTATTATATGGGTTTAGTGGAAAATGCAAACGCAAATTTAGGTGGATGTGTTACGAAATAAAATTTTTGGAAAGAAACGTTTCACAAAATTTAGCAAGATGGGAAACAATGAAGCAAACAGAAAAAGTTGGAGAAATTCCATCGTACGCAGATCAGGACGCGGTAGACAATGCAGAACGTTTGTGATTTTTGAGTTATAGAGTAACAGGGTTAACGGAAGCGAGGTAAAACCAGTGGATGAGTGCTGCAACGTTAGCAGATCGGACTTTTACAGAATATGAGGCGGAAGTGTGGTCAACACTTGCGACTTCCCAGAAACGGTCATCTGCATAGGGGGACCACAGTGAAATAAATCTCAAACTAACATTCAGGTACATTATAGTTAGTGACTAAGGTGTTGTGAGTATTCATGGTTGTGGTTGTGTGTGGGCTGAGATACTGCCAGGACGCCCAGACCTAGACAGGAGAACGATTAGGGTTCTCAACCAAAGCCTTTGGCTCAAAAGCCTGTACCGCAAGGCAGCGGGTGGGTGGCGGTGTACCAGAAGTGGTACGTTTTTCAGGAAGAGATGCCAACCATCTTCCAACCCCCAACCTGGAGGACCAGGAGACTGTAGTTTGTCAGACCTCTACCTGTTGGCCTGCCTGGTATGAGTAACTCTGTCCAGTTTAGCCCAAAAGGTCATAGAGATGCGCAAGCCGTCACACCACGTCAAGGTCCAGTCTCACCTGCTCCCCACTAGGCTGGGCTCATACATATCTTCTCAAACGACTTTCAAAATGGATCAGGGTGGATCTGGTGAAATGTAAGTAGGTATTCCCCAGTGTAAATTCTGCCACATTAATTAACTCAGAATGATCATCTACTTTCTTAGTTGAAAATTTCATAAAGAGGGATATAATGCATTCATGTTTGGTCAAGACGCTTTTGTTGACGACGACAATAGTTTCAGCAAGTCGGCCCCAGTAAACTCAGCTTAGAATGCACACGTACCACTTTGTGAGCAAATTATTCATCCGGAACGAATAAAAAGCAGATGTAGCATGCACGTTTGCTCACTATGGGTCTGTCATGTAAACACTTACCGATCGAAGATGAGTCGAAACTGGAATTCCGCCGATTGGAATGTTTGTTCCAGAGCTGACAGAATTCCCGATAATGTGATCCTTTGCGAGGAGACAAGGAGTACATGAAATACATCAAAAGAGGACACAAACAAGAGGTAAAAGAACATGAACGGGCTTGAGAAAATACCACTTCCATTAATAAAAGTTTTATGGGAAACAAGGATTTCTAATGAAATTTCAGGCTATTAAACATATAATGTTGTGGTGTTCATTCAAAAGCCACTGGTTTGTACATCTGGAATTGAACTCTGTTTCCTAAACAGATACCTCTCCTTGACAGGGGTTACAAGTCGAGCAATTTAGCGACTCACACGTTTAACAGACTTTCAACCCGAGATCCAGTTTGCTGGCAGTGTTGCCCAAGTTCTCAATAAAACGCATGATGCGAACAATGATGGTAACAACAGTAAACTGTCTTCCCAAGTTTACCATCTTTTCTGATGATCAATGTTTCATATGAGCCTCATTAAAGTTACTATTGCACATTTGCAGTCAAAACAGCAGAAAAAATAACGTTAAATTGAAATCGTTCGAATCCTCACTTTAATGAGACTGTCATAACATCGGATCACCTAACTTCGCAAAAATGTTCTAGAAAATGATCGTCGAACTTTTTTTAGCTACAACTTATCTTACAGTGTAACTCAAAATATTACTCATGCTTGTCTTCCCCGTTGTTAGACCAATTCATCTTGAACTACGTCAATAACAGTTTGTAAAATATGTAATTTCGAAGAATTGTTGACAAGATTCTTTTGTTTCGGTGGACCAGGAGTTCAAGATGTTACTGGACCGATAAACCGTCACCTACTTTGAGATAGCATACTATCCGGGCAAGTGGTATGCCGTAGAATTGAAGGGTGCACTGGCTACGGTGACAGAGTAGTTTTTCGTTTGCCAAGCCAACTACATGTCGTCTACGTCCAAATATACAACCAGTAAACACTGTTTTGCGGCTCACAGGACAAGTCTGGAGACACAGTAGCTGGAGCACGAGTACTATGAATGAAGTTCCGGCTACTGACCTGGAAATAAATCTTTTCATTCTCAGTTTCCTGCCGCCTATGAATTACTTCATAATTTTTTCGTGTCGTCGAAAAAGACCAAAGTTCCACACCTGTTTCCTTGTCAGCATCTAACGAAAAACTTTCTTGTCTGGCTGCTTGACACAAAATTCAGCATGAAAAACTCGCACGTTGTTAGACAGTCGCCCGTCAAATATACAGACCGGTTATTTTGTGATAAACAGTTTGACACCTGTGTTATAGTTCGACGGAATGAAGCAAGGCCTGGTTAGAGACAAGTTCTCAGTGACTTTTCCAGGGTGCGGCAAAGTTTTATGTTGTATACAGCGTATACATTGATGTAACGTCTAACAATGGGTTCTTAGGTAGTCGAAATACTTAAAAGACTGATTACAACATAATCGTCGAAACAGTTGGCCATCAGGAAAGAATCTACTTTTGTCGGCAAACTGCTACTGTTTTCAAACGGCTAACAGTAATTCCACAAAAATATCTACTACTGTGTGCACTGTTTGAATTGCTAGCAAGCGGAACAGGGTACGACGATCTGTTTTACCCTACTGACAGTGCTCCGTGAAAAAGGGTACATACATCTATGCTTCAAAGTTAAGTTTAATCGACGGGTACTCTACATCCTCAACGAGATTGAGATGAGCGACCGTTATGCTAAAAATGAACAACCGTTTTGGGTGAATTATTCACACCAGTTTAAACATGTTTTTAGCACTCTTTATCATCAGCTGGTAGATCTAGACTCTACAACGCTCCGATTTTTGACATCACTGATAGTGGCTAGCTAGGGCTTACGTGAATGCGAAGTCTGTGGTCAAGTATCAGTTGTGTTCAGGTTGAACTAATCCAAATCCACAAAATTCTATTAAAGCCTTACTCATGTCCAGCTGGTTTAATGAAGTCAGTAACTTTAATCTAACTGAGGAGTCCAGATCACGGCATTATCGATCGAGTTGAACGGGGCGGTTTTGTTTATCCCCCCTTTGGAGTGATCATACAAAGTGAACAGTAATCACACAGGGTTACGTTTGAGCGTTTGGGCATGATCGTTTGGTTATGCCTACTCTAAGGTTACTGACGCTGTGGTTAGTGCAGTGGTCTCATAAGCACTGGGGGCGAATTGCGATATCTGGTCTGGATTAAGATATACACTACTGATGAGCTGTAATGACAGTGAAACTCGAGTCTAATTTTTTCTTTAGAAGTTAGTTGACCGAAAAGCTCATCTGAATGCGAATTCTACGAACAAATGTGAGTGGGTGTAACCTGAAACATATGGGGCTGAAACACTTGGTATCTGGATAATTCCGAAATTATTAGCAATAAAATACTACACGCTTTCATTGGTTTCCTGGTTACCCATTCGATTTCACTTCGGACTAAGAAATGTAGTACCACTCTACTCATTATGAGCAATGCTACAGCACAGGGTTTTACTGGAGCTACGCAGTGGACTTTTAGCTGAGTACCGAAACTGCGCTCAGGAATGTGGGTATTTTCTCGACTAATGACAGTCACAACTCTTCCTACTGACCATACACAGATCGATATGTCATTACAGCTTTATTGTTTGGATCCCGTCAGATAAACGCCATTAAGTGTGCAGTGAACCCGGTGAAGTTCACTGGACTGGCCTTGTCCAGCTTGGCCTGTTGAGCTAGGATTTATCTCAAAATTGAGTTATATTTGCTTGCAGTGATCCTGCTAAGATAACTGACAGTGTACGCACGAACCTTGGCTTGTAAAATGCGGGTAAAGATTTCAATTTGTTGACTTGTCTGTAAACGAGGGAGAAACAGAACTATCCGTTTCTGGTGGTACCAGTGCAATAATTGGTTGTACTTACGAAAGAGTTGAAGCGGACTAGATATTTTATGCACTTTCGTACAGCTTTTGTTCGACAGCTATTCTGCGTAACGTTAACTGGAGCTTCTTAAATGGTCAATAAATTACAAACTGCAAAACAAAATCGTAGTCAGCATTTTCGCATTAAAACTACGTTACTAAAGTGCAAGTCTGCAGCTGGAAGATAAATGTTTCTGGAATGATGCACTGGTGACAAACTGGAACAATCAAACACCGAGTACACGGATCGGTATGTGTGCCTCCCAGACATGATGCTCGGTTCTTCCCAGATTTGAGCAAAACTAACATTTGCTTCATCGCTGGGTGTCCGATGTAGACTGAAAGCAGGATGACTGTCCCTTAAAACTGTGTACTATTCTGAACAAACAGGGACACCCAGCAGCCCGTCGAGGCGCTATCACTTACGTCCATCGGTGTATCTCTTTGTACCCACGGCCAAGATGTATTGACAGTGCGGCTACTCTGATGAGTAGAAAACACATCTAACTGGCTCCGTTCAACTGACTACGATCACACCACTCGAGATGTCCATTGTATATTTATTCGCGGATGGTTTCGTTCCTACCCAACCCTTGTCCATCTCAGTCTGTTTTGTACATGATTCCTATAGCCTGATTACGTGTGTGTTTAGAACGCACAGAAGTAAACTGATGAACAGTCTATTATGTGCTTATTAACGACGTTCACGAAGGAAAACGTCAGTTTAAAAAAAACGAGTCACACTGAACTGATGGAACGTAACAACAGTGACGAGTGTACATTTCTTGAAACGTTGAGGATATTGTGCAAAGCCACATTAAACAGAATTCTGAAAAAAGCTACGGAACGAGGACTGGAGTGAGATCCGATTAAATAAATACGATAAGGCAATCGAACAATAGCTGTTTTAAACCACCACTGTGAACGAATGTGTTAGTTGCGGCGTGGAAAGTACCCATATAATATGAAAAAGGCTGAACAGCCTATAGTCAATTCGGATAGAGAATCGTTACATTTTGGAGGGTTTATCAAACACAATGAAGGCATAAATTCCGATAAATGGGGAACATTTTTCTCAATGAGTGAATACAGGGTAGAACGCAGGCAGTTCTAGGATGTTTCACCACCGACGTTTGTGATAAATCACATGAATCAGATAACACCTTTGAATACATACTTTAGAGATTATGAAGATGTGTGGCTCCGACAGTTCATTTTTGAGGAATGCATAAACTACATGACCGCGTCGCACGTGATAGGTTGCAGTGCTGAACACTCATTGCAACGTACCATCCCATGGACTTATAGTGCGAGATGAAAAAATAAGGATCCGGTTGTACCAGCAGGTGAGTCCATTTATATTACTTTCATCTACCACGCTTTACACAGCCGATGGATCGATACGTTAGAGGTTACGCAAAATTCGGATAGGCTGCTAATTAGTGAAGTTATCAACAGGATGAGGGCATTTCGAATTCTTATATGCGTTACTTGGAAATGAAAGACGGTTTGGCGGACAATCTGTTTTCAGTTACTCTTCAGCTGCTCAGTTGAGTAACACGATTGCTAAGCCATAAAAAACGATCCGTAACATAATTACGCCAAACGGAAGGGAAATTGGGTGACCAAATTTATCCCCGGATTTAACAAGTGACAACAGTGGACCGCGAAATATTTTCTTAAGTACTTATTCGTGAATTGCCTAGCCGAATTTCGGTTGTCTTTATTGTGATCAGAACACAAAAGCTGACTCCTTCGAACTGAGGATTGGGCAAACGATAGAAGGGTTAAGGGTCCACTTCCAGTGAGCCTAGATGCTCCGAATCATTTAATCAGGTGAGGTATTGAGTGGTGCAGAAGCGCAGGCGCAATGTTATTTTCAAATATAGTCCAACTGTTATTCCATAAAGTGTTGACACCCTGATCTTAACTGCTTGAGTCTTGAAAGAAGTGTTTCCATACTTTCCCTCGTTCGGGTATGTGCCAGTAATGTACTGTTGTCAGTAATAATGAGTGTGGTGACGAAGATGATAAACCGTGTTTAAACTACTCTACTTTGTAATTGTAACTTTGTTACCCCCAATTCGTGACATTCACTAAAAAGTAGTGGCAGTTTTGAAACATTATTCCGATTTTTTCTTTCAAACAACAGTGGGGTAGAACGGTAAAAGAACAACATACAAACCACATGGAAACAGTACGATAAGAAACTAACCTCCGGCATGACGAAGCCCCCACCATTTTGTCCTGCTTCGCGATCTGCCTCGTTTGGCTCGGTCATAGTGGTGAAAGTAACTGGTGGTGAATCTGGACCGTTGCCGCCCCGTGTGGCTGCTGATACAGTGAGGTCATACTTTGTTCCACGACTGAGGCCTGTAAACAGAGGTTGACAGAATTTATCTCGCTGTACAGACACATCTTTAGAAAAACTTGAAACAATTCGTCTCCCTGAGTGGGAGGGTGAGAAGGCGCAAGTCATGTGATGTTCTCCGGTGCCAGAGTGAACACGTTAGTACTTGTGTGCAAACAGCTTTCGGGTGTTCACTTTCTGATATATGGACGGGACTGCATTGGGTCCACTCCTAGCGGACTATTCATGGCTAAGGTAGAAAATACGCCACGTGAACGCTTGCCAAAGCCAGAACTGCACAAAACTCACGTAGACGACATGCAGGCTAATTTTGAGAACTCACGTGATTCAAGCTCGTTTGTATCGCAGTAGAATCGAGCTCATCCAGGCCTTAAGCTTACTAGAAGGAACGAGTAAATAACTGCCTTCCGTTTCTGGACATTCTAGTTATCTGAAGATCAAATGACACGATAGGAAGATACATCTAAAGAAAGTCTAACCGGATGAGACTGTATTTATTTCGGGAACCCCGTCCAGTGCAACTTTAGATGAGCATAGTTAAAACACTCATTTGCAGAGCGTGGAGACTATGCACTGAAGACAATTCACCGCTAGAATTAAGCACACTCACAGATACTCTACAGGTCAGCGGGTACTCCATGCAATTCACCAGGAAGTATGATAGTGTTAACACCCCAAGGATACGCATAACAACCGTACGGAATAAGAAAGTGTACTTAGAACCCCTGTTCCTACCTGACAGCTAGTCGTTAACGACAAAAATGCGTCTAACAGCTACTGTACCTAGACACCATAAAGCTACAAAACTGTGTGTAATACAGCCTTAACATCCTTCTTGACTGTAGACAAAAGGCCTACGTCTTTCATATCTCATTGTTTGTGTAAATATTCGCGTAGCTGCAGGATGAGTCATATAGGGAGGACAAACCGACAGCTAGCTCTTCGTATCAATTGGCGTGTTCCCATGTGACCAGAAACGGAACTCAAAACGCCAGGCGCCTGTACAGAAATTGACAGACGGCACCCTCTGTCAGTAGCTGCGAAATAAATAATCTAAATTAGACAGAAAATAAGGTTGTGGCGCATTCTCTGTGATTTTTCGGAGCAACCGGAAACATATTTCTCCAGGCTTTAACTATCAGGCACCGAACTACCCCCTCGCATGTGTGAAAACAGTTCGTATTGACGTTGTGGCTGAACTGATATAAAGTATTCCGTGTCCATCCCTCTATTCACCTAAGTCCCCCGGTAGAACCTTATTCTAGTGGTTCGGATTAGTTACGTGTTCATGCATGATTAGGGTGTGCAAAATGATACTTCGAACAGCATCACATGATTTGTGATTTCTCATCGCCTTATTACAAAATCCCATACCGCCAAGACCCGCACTATACTGTGATGACATAGTGGTTCATTACCTACTTGGTCAGAGCTACCTTTAAAGGTCACGTTAACGACTATACAGGCCGGATGCCTTCGGTTCACCGTATCACACGGATGTGTTGGTGTAAAAAAAATTAACTTACAATTAACCACCGGCAGTATTTACTGTATTACATTGATCAAGAACTTGATACTATTGATCATACGCTATGACTATATGAACAACATGAAGGTTGAACAAGAGCGAAATCAGTTTCAGGAACGTCATACATCAATTCCGCTTACGCCGTATGTTAAGGTCAAATGAAATGGCAAACGCTGACATGTCTGAATCCATCTGTCAAACTGCTGCTTGTCAGAAGTCCTGGTGTGGTACTTCGGCCAAACGTAACATGTGGGCACCACATACAAGAAGTAATTGGTGTGTGAATGTGCACTGTCCTAATGTTGACCATGCGACTGAATTTGCAAACGAATTAAGCAGTCGAAATAGCCTACCGCCACAAACTGTCAACTGACTGATGACAGCAGTGTCAGGTTACTGGATGACCTCAGGGTGAATCGATAGCGTTGATGGATAGAAATGAATTTGACATAACGGAGACCATATATAAATATACATACATAACCTGTTCCAGTAGCCCATCTTGTAAAACCACTAGACAATCAATTTGACAAGCAAAACAAAATCGAACTTTTTCCCTGTGCTTTAAAACGCTAGTCGCCACCTGCATTAAGTAAACAAATTCACTGAACATAGACCGGTTGAACAAACTAATTGTGTGTGCCACTATTTAAAAAACGGTCTGCTTACCTCGAATCATTTGGGTGTGTTCTGTGAGCACATTGATTTGCCGAGGCCTTAGCCAATCCTCACAAGAAATATTAATACGGTAGAGAATAAGTTCTCCGTTTCGAGCAATCACTGGAGGTGGTTCCCAACTGACAGTGACCACGTGAGCTCCGATGGATTGAACGTGAACCTACAGGAGTAGACCAGAAGATAGGTAATTAATTGTGGTCCCATTTTCCATGTGTGAACAAGTTGGTGAAATCGTGCATTGTACCAAAACAGTTTTGTGGCATGACACTAAGAATGGAACAGAGATGTCGATCGCACGACCTCAAATCTATCCATAAAAGCCAGTGGTAAAAAAACAGGTGAAGGGCACTGTGAAGCCGGTGAAAAAAAGAGGACGCACAATACATCGAACCATATTTAACCTTTCTTCGACATCGTAACGACGATTTAAATGCATGAGACAAACGTTACATGAGCCGATGCTTCACAGATTACTCTGACCGACTCTTTCAAACGATCGGCAAGTTTTGGGTGGAAATGTTTGGACGTATCTGTAAGTTAGATAAAACTTGAGGTGCCCTGAAGGTTCGCTACCCTAAGAGCTTATTGTACAACCACTCTAGCTTTAAACTTACTCAGTGTACGGTTCCCAATGAACTGCACTGTTTCTTCTAACCTTAACAGAAAAGTTGGCAAGTTCAACTGATGTTCAATGTTTCGACAAAATAAACACTATCTACGCGATGGTATAAATGCATTAAGGTCGCTCTCTTAACATGTTACGTAGTTTCTTAAGAGAAACGAGTTGAAAAAACTATTAACTTATTAGTGAGAGATCCGATGAATTTGATGAGATTATCTCTGCAAAGTGCAGTCTGGCATCGCTTTCAACGAGTACTGAACCTATTCTGATGGCCAGGATGGTTAAGTATTTGATCCCTTCTAATGAGACATCTTCAGTGCACTATAGGAAAGGTCCGCTGTATTTGGTGGTCCAAACTGCAGTAGACTGCAGGTCGATAAACAGTCATTTCACACTTTTTCAGGTGAGAGTCATATTTGGGTTTTTTCTTAAGGGTCCACTTCCCTCAGTTTGCTCTACGACGCTTTTACAATCACCGTATACAACCCACTCTTCATCGCAGTCAACAACAGGGGATATAAGTGATTAATTTTACATCAAGATGACCGTGAAGTTCACATACTTGAGCTCATCCTCAATTACATCACTGCCCGTTGATGCGTTGCTCATTGGTCAAACCTTTCTTTTATCTCAGTGAACTCCGTCGTCGTCATGCTCCTACACTAAAAGTACACAAGGTCTTTTCAGATTAGGTTTTGTCAATCCTTTTCAGGGGATCACCAAAATAAAATTAAGAGAACTGAACAGATAAATCCTGTACACCCTCTCTGTAGTCATCATTATGGTGTATATGTTTGGCAAGATTTGGCTTTTTTTCCCAGCCGTCTTCCTAGCTTTAAGTTCCAAGTTGAACACAGTGCAAGAGAGCGAAAATCGTATCCCCCCTTCTAACATTATGAGGATAAAGTATGTTCACATTGAGAAAAACAGCTTCCCTTTAGGTTGACAGAGAGGAACTTAAAACAGACAAGGTCGCCATCAACAACGTATCCAGCAACTTGGGAACAATGACAGCATGCGTGTCATCAGATTGGTTTACCTTAAAGATCACGGAAACCTTCAACAGTGGTATATAAAGAACACTCATTTTACAACGCAGACAGAATTCAAGTAAGTGGTTTGTTGGTTTGATTTCTCGAGACCACCTTGAGCATCCTCAGTGGGAAAATTCCTCTCCACCTTTAAAACGCTCAAAAATGTACGCCATCAAAGGCCGGTTTGTAAAATTCATAATCGAACCGATAAGACCAGCTGCCACCCCTGACGATTAGGCTGAAGTAGGGCCCAACTTGGAATTTTATGAAATCTAGGAAGCCTATTCGGCTTTGATTTTCAAACAGTTAATGGATGGCAATTTCTTCGAAATACCGTTGAAAGTGAAGTTCATATGTGAGAAGTTAACGATTCCGTTGTATCACTGTTAGCAGCAAACTTCGTTACTCTTAAGGACGCCATTTGCTCTCAATCCGTCTTCTCACTTATTTGAAATTCAGGTAAGTACCATTGAAAATTTTATGCTCCCAAACTTGTTGGTAGTTCACTGTTTACTTGTCTTCCATAGTCTGATTTTAATCATCTTGTGACTTACTGTAGTCGTTATCGCGCTTTGAGCTTTGAGCATTATTGAGTAATATGGGGGTCTGGTTGACGTGAACAGAAAATCATTGACGTTTAGTCACTGATGTCTTCAAATAAACTGACCAAGAAAGGGTACAAAACTTAACTTTCGTTCTTGGTCGAACCCATCAGTTGTAATTAATCTCAGCCACACGGTGGGTTGAAAGACAAACCTAGTTCTCGAGTGGGACTCAATTCTGGTACTCTGAGTTGAAGCCGATTGACCGAAGCGTTAATCCAATGCGAGCAAATGTACGTGATTTTCCATTTCCAATGGCCATGATCGCTGACTACTCGTCAGACCGCTACTGAGAAGGTTCACTGTGGTCGACTAGCTAAATCTCATCGACAAGTGTTGGTTGCAAAACTATCGACTGAGCCTACTGCTTGCCGTATCTCCAGTTAAGACTCTCCGGCGACCTTAATATCGATCAGAGGTAATCACGCGACTGAATATACAGGTAGGTTAAACTCGAAATTCTGTAAAGCCATCAGCTGGAATTTTCTGATGGTACATTAGCCTGTAGTGATCGTTTTTCAATCCATGGTTTTGTTTGCCGATTGTCGTTAGCTGATACCACTCGTCTCTACCCAGTCTAGGATGCAAAACCTACTCCACAAGCTCCTGGGGTAACCGTATTGAAAAATCCGCCACCATATACACGCCTGAACTCATCGATTCATCAGATATATACATATGTATTTATATTAAAACCTCTAACTTTTGATGACCAGTGAATTTGGTTGGTATGAGGACTATCTTGTGGGGCGATTTAAGTCGGACCGTTTCCAAACATTATCACGTAATTTTTGTATGGATAGCTTAATGTAATTTCAGAAAATTGATAACATTACTCCTGAGTTTGTACGCTTAGAGGCTACTGACTAGCCAGATATGAACTACGCGTGGTCTGTTCTGCGGAAGATCAACGTCCCAATGTAAACGACTCTTAAAGTTTAATCTCGCACGGGTTTACCAACATTTGAACACAAACCCCTCCTATAAGCTAATGTTTTCAGTAATCAGTCATTTTTTGATGGTACTGTCAACTGCCTATCTCTTTTTCTCTTGCGACGATCTTCCGAATTACTACAAAGACCATTCGCTGGATTTCGTAGTCTCTTCAAAATGACTGCCAATCAATGAAGCAGTCCAGCTGCCATATTCAAAAAACTGTTACCCTGCAGACTGACTGTAATCAGGATTGATTTCCACAGTGTCAGTTATAATCATTGGACCTGGAAATGATTATGACGACAACTTTAACTTTTGAGCCGTCAAACAAGGGCGTTGAGATCACGATGACAGAAATATCGTTATTCCCAAGGTTAACCGACATGGTCACGCAGTGAATGCACAGCACATAAAAATGAGGAACGTTGTGAAATGGGTGGACGTGACAGACAATGTCTTGCATACCAGGGGAAACTGGAAGTGAGTACTTTCAGTTTGTACTACGATTCGTAGAGTTAAGCACACGAAGACAGCAAAAGTCAGATTCTAAGTACATTCGATCTCAAACAAGAAGCCCACCGCATTGAAATTTCATATGCTTAAGGGGTGCAAGAGAGTTCTGAAATCAGATTTATCTCCGTGGGCTTCGTTAAAAAAGCTACCACTTCCACGTCGAATAAACATCCGCAAGAAATCATCAAAACGTCTCACAAATTTGAAGAAACTACTGTTTCACTGGGCAGTAGAATTTCCCGGGCAGAACATGAACGCGTCCGCAGTCGGTGTAAACGTTCGATTAGAACAAAGCTCTACTAATGTCCGGTGTAGATGGTGAAAAGTTGTGAGACGTATTAACAGGAATAAAGCACGGACTCCAGAACTTGTGTACTATCATGATGGCAACTTATGACGAAGAAAATCTTTCCCTACTGGTTAAAGATGATGAATTATGGGTATACTAACTACCGAGTCATGTTGTGTATGCTGTGGATTTTTGTCCACCGAAGATGAAGATATCCGAACAAGTCCTAGCCGCAGTGAGAACGTTTGAGGTAGATAGTTTTCTATGTACCCAGCTTTGGAGCTGAATAAGTTCTCAAACAGTGGTAACTTTTCACTTTTCTATTTTGGAGACGTATTTCAGAAAACATTCGTGGAGCTTACCGATGAACTACAAAATGACTTTTAAAAAGAGATTGTGAATAGAATAATTCTAAAGCGACCAGATCACACTACATTCGGTGGATAGAAATACATGAACAGATGCAGGATAAACCATCACCAGATAAATGTGCAATAATATGTTTTTAGAAGGAGTGAAACCAACCCAAATATCACTTTTCGGAATGATACTCTCTTCAAGAGCATAGCTACCTTAACATCCTCCTGGCAGCTGAAAGTAAGCTTTACTACACGTTCATACAAACTCAACGACAAATTCTAGAAGATAAAAATATGTGCTGGTTTTTTCTTTAGTTTCCTTCAAATCCAGCTCGATTAGTTTCGATTACATGAATCAACTGATAGGAATTCACATTATTTCTTGTTACCTTCAACTGGGTTTCATTTTAATAGCGTCTCCCAAACATTTTTTCTAACAGAAGTGTTATCTCATCTTTGAATGAAATTTTACAAACCGAGGAGAAAATACGCGGGGTTAATTAAAAGATAAATTACTGGCACTGTATGCCTGTAATTTTCAATATGAAAACACTCCTAATGACGATCCAGAAGAAAGCGCAGTATATTACAGGCTATTAAGCACCAACTGAGAATGCTAGAAGACAGGAGTCAAAAATACTCAATATACACTAGTTCAGTTGGTGATAAAGCATAGTATATATGAATTCCACACATACCATTGAGGGATATAGTCAAACAAATAGTACGTAGAATGTGTCTATTGACAATTAGAGATTTGTGAGGATTCTTCATGAAGAAAATCAAGAATAAACCTGGCACCATAAATTTTCGTCCCAATTTTATGCCACTCTATTTTCTACGAAACAGTTACACAAAATTTATAGAATCAGCTCCTTTCCTTCTTACGAACACGACGATAAAACCTTCTCTAAAGTCCATATATTCTGTCAAATATACGATATATTTTTTCTTCAATGAATTTTAAAAAAAAACATTTTTGCGCTGTTGCTTTCGACACTGAAAGTTTGCTTTTACTATCGCTATTGACAGTGTCGTCGCACAATTCACAATTCTAGCAGAGGTCAACTGTTGTGTTTTTCTGTCCCAAACAGTTTTGTTACAAGCTGGGGCTAGATTTTTTCCCTCACTCACTTCATTTGCACAGTGATTATTTGTTGACTGACTGCAAAGTAGTTATGTGCGTATTCGCAGCTAACCTAGAATACTGTCGCCATTGTAACAAATCCGATAGTGGTATTTTGAATTCTTCAGCAATTCAGAATCTTTAGTTAGTTTCTAAAATCATGCCAAAAGAATATTCTCTTAGCAGAGCTATCAAAACCTCATTGCCGTCTTCAGCCATGTGTTTGCCAGTAACGAAAGTTCCAACACAGAAAACTGAACAATCTTTTAAACAGTTGGACATTAAAGCTGTAAAACTTTAAACCTGGATCCACCATACTGTCGATGAGTTTGACGGCATTCTTTTTGCTTTCACCGTCATATAAACCATATTACAGATTTACTCGAAAGATTTCCTGGAAATCAAAAACTGTTGGTCAACTGCGCACGTTTTCCGCGAGATGAAGCAATTGGTCCGACGGTTGTAAATCGTTAACTGCTTTGCAAAATTTTGATCATATACATCGCGTGACCGTCACCACTCTGTGCTTTGTCTGGTCATGCTCTTATTTTGAGCTGCCTGCCTGAATGGAAACAACCACATTGCACTTTCAAACAAATAAGCAGCGATATTTGGTTGTTGATTACTTAACTAACTTCCATACCGCCCAATGTGGGAACATGCCCCGCTTGTCGGCCACTCCTCCCAGTAGCCTCCACTTGAGCACAAAACTTCCCAACAATGCTTAGCGTAATTGTTGATGGTAAGCGTGTAAAATTATTTTCACCAAAACTTCAACCATAATTCACCATGAACAAAATTGTTTTGACTGGACCGGTCCACATTGCATGCAACAATATTTTTATCATTCAGAACTCACAGTTAACAAATCACACAAGTTGTGCAACTGTAGCACAAAATATTCTTGCAGTAATTCTACAGATAAATTCAAGCTGAAGTAACTTCTACAACGTACTACTCCATTGCTTGTCTTCTTATTTAAATCGGTTTGTAACAGATGCAAAAAAATTGATCACATTTTTTGAAGACACATAAAAAGGGCAACAAAGACAGTCTTGAGATCAAGGAAAATTTTCGACCACAAACCGTGGAAACACTAGGTTGAACATCAGTGAACTGTGGAATTCAAGAACGTGTTTAATCTTGTTCTGGCAACTGCATATTTGTCATGTTGCTCACCAGCAAACGTCCTTTTGTTATGAGCGGTTTTAGGGCCGTACCCTAGACTTGAGCTCAAAATGCAGAGGTCACTGTGTGGACAGAACTTCCCAGTTAGCGTATACCTAACATGGAGCGTGTGGCTAAATCCAGTTATCACGGCTGACTTGCTTGAGTTGTTTCATCTTCTACTCAGTCAGCATCTACGCGAACCTCTGCCAGAGCCATAAAATTAATGTCCACCTCCTCCACACACTTCTACCGGTCTGACTGCCTGTTTCTCCTAGCACTTCTCTGGATGTCTTGACTGTCGTGTTGGTAAATTGATTCAACATATATGCATGTTGTAAATCACCGTCTCCATTTACAATAAAATACCCATCCTTTTAGAAATGTCATCTACAGTGATGGTTGTGTGATCAGCACAAAGAGACTACAAAACTTTGTACAACTAACCTAGTCCGTTCATCTGAAGAGCGCCTCGAAGAAAATATTAGACCTATGAGCCTATTACATATCAGTTATTCTTCTATCCTGTACAACCAAATGTCCTGTTTTATCAGTGAATGCATACTCACATATAAAGTATAGCGCCTTTGTATCAGTTTTCTCAGGTCTGATGATGAAGAAATTCAAACGACAATCAAGGTGCTTAGTGTGTCCATCAAGATGCCATCACTTTTCTAATATTCGTGATATGCAGCCGTTGTT
This sequence comes from Paragonimus westermani, assembly GCA_008508345.1. NCBI lineage: Eukaryota > Metazoa > Platyhelminthes > Trematoda > Plagiorchiida > Troglotrematidae > Paragonimus > Paragonimus westermani. The sequence goes on from QNGE01000028.1 coordinate 55,840, forward strand.
TCCGTCCAAATTCAGGCTTACAAAATACCGAGTAACGTGTTCGCTTGAGTGAAATCATCATCGCAGGATTCACTTTGCTGACTTCTGTAGTTAAGTCAATAGGCATGGCTAGTCAAAACATGTTCCTAGTTTATTGAGTCACAGCCAGATTTTGATACCTGTGTCGTAGATACCAGATACTTCGCTTAGATGAGTCCATTCACTCCTGTAAATAATACGTCCAAACAAATCACTTCACCCGTTAACTCAAACCAAAGTTCATCGTCATCACGCTGGTTCGACTGATATGTGTTTTCAATTGCACTCTCCCAATATTTCTAGCTGTCCAATTTCTTATTGAATCAAGCGGTAATTTTCTCCTTCGTTTTATTTTCGACGTCACACCTGGCCGAATATTCCACGGTTTCATATTCTGATCCGACCACATATGAGTTGAGAGACGCTAGTCAGAAACATTTCGCAACAATGCAGCAAGGAAAAACAGATATGGTCCAGAAATCTCTTGAACCACAACAGAAATAATGGAGAAACAGCTGAAACCGGTATTTGTTTATGACTGAGAGAAATTGCAACGAATGTTAGCCGATCCAAATATTGATTTATATTGTATTGGGATCCAACCAGCTGTAGTGTTGTTAGTATCGCCTAGATTTTCGAATTATTTAGGTCATATCCATGCCTTACTGGGCCTTTGGCCTATGCGTCCTAGTGCTGTTTCCTTTTATAGGACTGATGTTGGAATCACTACTTCAGAAGAGCGTTGTCTCCATTCTGCACAGAGTTAGTTCATGTGTGCAACAAGTGGCCGAAAAGGTGTCTGACTTGTCTGTTACCTATTTGACTATCTTGCCCAGATGGTTTTCGTTTACTTTCTTCGACGTGATCAAGGGCTTACTACATCGTTACGAACACCTAAGTGCGTTAGACCAATCTTCGTGCCCCACGTTACTCCCGCAAACGATTTGCACTGAAAGTCACACACAAAATAACTCTCGTGCGTGTATTCTGTACCTCTCACTTCTATTAGTACTGGTAGGATTACGTGGGTCATGGGGGACTTGGACACCCACTGATACAAAACTGTTCCTCTGAAGCAAAGAGTGTCTTGTCACAGCTTTGTCGCATTGTTGGTATTGTCTTGGTTTTCTATTATGTAGCCGCGTCCATGACTCTTCCTGCCTTCGTCCGATGCTTGCCGCGCTGGACACTTTTAAAGGATTGGTTTGGAAAGAACACTGCTTCCTAATGTCTTCACGCTTCGAAAAGTTGGTCTATGAGTGCAACAAGTAACCAAAGCCGGAACGCCTAGTTTACTTCTTTCAGCATACGAAAATGTGATCAACCTCTTCTTTTCTTCCTGAAGTCTGTGGTAGCAATGTGGACTTGAACGGATAGTTGCAGGCAATCAGCATTAGTAAGGAGACGTTCAAAAAAACCATTACGTTACGTACAACTAACACGCAACGAACGCACAGACGTGCGTCTTCCCACATGGAACGGCTTATCACAAACACTTTTGATATCCTTCATTGATATATTTGTGTGAGGAGAGTTATGCACTAACGGTTTTCTGGCCATAGACAAAGTTGTTTGGAGAAGCATCAGGGAGGTAACAGGGTAGCGCAGTAATTAATATATGAATTTCACCAAACCGTAGATTAGACAAGAATGAGAACGAGCATATACATATGTGACGGAACGTGGTCCTTAATATGTGTTGGTGAGAGTTTTAATTGGTTGGAGTTAGCAACTGTGAGTTGGTGTAGAATGACCTCCTTCGTGATCGATAAGAATGATTGCGTTGGTAGCTCAGGTTGATTGCTTCCATGTTCGAGCGTGTACTAAACTTGGCAATTAGATTGCAAACGTTTCAGCACCGCCCAGAAGGCGCGGTCCTTTTGGCTCAAACTCGTATATTCTGATGGTATCACCTCGACTGGTGACAAAACGTTTGCAATCTAAATACCAAGCTTATCAAACAATCAAAGGTCGAATAACCCCTACGTTTGACATGTGAAGATCCTGTTCCGAGAAGTCTAAAACGGTTGGGCTTTTCGTCGTGTAATCTCTCGACTCAAACTTCCAACGGACTTTGCTTATCAATCCAAGCTAAAAGACAAGGAAGTAAGAATGATGACCTGTAGACATCTCCTGACTCTCTCCAGACCAAAATCAAACAATCAGCATGACACAAATGTTTAATCAAAATCCAAATGTACCTGCATCGGTGGTTCTGACGGCGGCCGGGAACTGACTCGTGCGGAAGAACTGATGACAGATGGGTGGCCTGTGACATTGCTCGCTGTGACAGCTTGTACGGAAACCTGATAGAAAGCATCCGGAGTTAGGTTTGTGACCACGTGGCTGTAATAGTCGTGGGAGGACATCCTTGTTGGCCAGTCAACTGCTGAATTGTAGCTGCGCACAGGGACAGTGATTTGCTGGATAGATTTGTTGATCTGCGAGGAGTCTGTCGGGATGTCCAAGCTTGAATCCATCGGATTTAGATTGAACAGGGTGATACTGTTCATGAGGAGTTTGAGAGGTCAGTTTCATTAGTTAGAAACAGTGTTTGAATAAGCTGAAACTATGACTGCTGTCAGAGTATGATGTACTACCTGATATAGGGCCAAGTTCAACTTCAATTTCAACATGCTCGCCATAACAACACTCAGCAGGACTGTGACATAAAAATTGATTGTTAACTGACAATTCAATCAATAAGTCATATGTCCAACTTAAAGTCGGATGTACGTGAACATTCTCAACTTTGCCCAACCTTTAAATTTCTTGAAGTTACTAGAACGTTTCAGTGCTGAATGGGAAGATGAAATCTGTTCGAATTAAGCTGTCATAACAATATACGATAGTTGATATCTTAGGTAATCTGTTCCTCTTAGGCGAAGTGAAAATTCACGGGTGAATCATTATGGTTGTATGGGGTTTTTTGTTGATACTAGTTGAAACTCACTCACAACCGATCGCAGCTTTTGTGTTCTCTTGAACTTTTAAACAAAAAGACACGAAAATCGAAGATACTGAGTCGTTGTGAAGGCGTCCGGGGAATGCGACGCCTGTGGTCAGTTGCGAGTAGTAATCAGTTGTAGCAATCTCCCAACAGTCTCGCAATATGGTCACACTTTGCGTTCTCCGTTCAATAGGCTTCAGTTTTATGAACACATACAGTCATTCTGTCCCTCTTGCAAAACTTTCCAAGTGTGCCTATAAAATGGTACTTTCTTTCTTGCGTATTACGGTTTGTGGAAGAGATAGCAAAATGTGTGTTAAAGAAACCATGCTGGCAGATCTCACAGTCCCATTCAATTGATAAGCAGATTAGATCACAACATTGTATATCACATTTTGTAACGAACATCTACCTTGATAAACAGATTGGGAATAACACAACGTTACGAGCAAGTTGTAATACTCTACGTTACAACCACCTCGGGTGGCCTTCCTCAGTGCTAATGCACAACATTGTGATATTTTGTGTATTCATCATGTTTTCTTCCCACCTTCCCCAAGGGGACTGGTATCGAATCCGGTGGGTCATTGGGATAAAATTGAATTCACGTGAAATCCATAGCAATAACTGGAATACAGTGATTTTCTGATGCAATACAGTTGTGATGCATTTCCATTATACTAAAACGACGCTCACAAATATTTATATAAGGTTGGTGAGAATTAATTTTTCTATAAAGTCAGCTTCCCGTACGTCATTTTACCCTTGCTGTTAGGTGGCTAACGTTGAAAACCACTTTTTCCTTCATAAATGGCTAGTTTTGTTGATGAAACTTTGTAAAGCTGCTACTCCATCAAAGTACTGAAGCAAAAACCAGTCTGATGTTGACCTCGTTCGTTGTCCCAATAAGAGGAGTAATGTAAGGGGTTTACCGTAATTTACAGCAAATAAAAACGAACGATGACTGGGATTTTCTTACGATCAATAAATTTTCTAAAAGAAAGCAGTATCCTTCCATGGTCTTGGAAAAGTTATATCACCAGTGAATCCTTCACCTAAAGGAAATATGCGGACCATCAGAGAGAGGAAATGTAAGCCCAGTTGCCTCTGTCATGTAGAAAACTTAATGTAGTTTACTCACCACTGAATTCTTGTTTACTTTGTGTAGACGACTGGCCAATTATAAAAGCAGTTCATGCGTATCTTAATCACTGGTGGCGGGAGTCGACCAATACTGATGGGCAAGGCCTTAACACAGCTTCTCTGTAATGTTGTACGAACAAAGTCGTATTTCCGTTGGGGGCTCGTTTTTAATCTACGGAGCCGACGAAGTTCTGCCTTCCCTTGAAAACTCTATAAATAGTTATTCTACAATCATGAGGGAACGCGAACACAACGAGCCATCATTCCGTTGCATAGATAATATTTCACGAATAATGTGTGGAGGTTCGCGACATATGAAAGACTTGCACACATTTCGACGTTGATGGCGTGGTATAAACAATGACGTTCACGTACATTCACGTTGTATGCGCTTATACAAGAAATGCTTTCATGAACGTGTTACAATACTTGGTACTTTTGAAGCACCAAACCTCGAACAGCCATGAAGAAAAACCTTTTTTTAGCTTGAAATAAGTTATGTCCTGTTCAGGTTGAAAGAGTCATCGAATCAAAATCAACTTTTCACGCAACGAGCTCGAGTGGATTACTAAAGTGCATTGGCGACAAAGCGTCACGTTATTTTTGAAAGGCAACATTTCGACACGTAACAAGAAGATGGATGTGGTTTGTGATTTATATGGCGATATGTCTGTTTTCTGGACCACGCCAAACAAAGGACGGCTAAATGATCACTATCGCGTGAACTATGTCCGCTTGCAACCGTCAGTTCGCAGAAGGCGTTGAAGTCATTCTGGATATTGTATAGTTGGACTGTGTAGTGTAGATCCTTCAACCGCCAAAGAGTAAGAAACACATCCACATCAACACTGAGCATCCCACAACAATAATTGAACGGATAGCATTCGAAAATTACAAGGATCTTCATTACGAGCATTTTAATTCGGTTCTGAGTCCATAAAAACTGTAATTATAGTGTCGTACTGCTCGCTGAGAGTATGAGTTCGAATAACCGTTGTGTGGACCATGTCTAAACGTGGAAAGTCTAGTGGTATCCAGACCAAATGTGACACATGTGAAACTATGTGACAAGAAGTTCTAGGCGGCGTATTGCCTCAGGTGTATTTGTCTTTTAATCCAAACGGCACGTAGATGTGCGTACAGTCAATCATTTATGTGAGTGGAGTTGCACGGTAAGCGCCAAGTTTAGGTCACCTAATATCACACTCTTTTACATGGTCTGTGCTAATTTACGAAATCGACAAAAGTTTCCTCTAGATTCACGTAGTAATTGTGTAAACAATTACTTTGATAATTCCGGAATAAACGGTATCTATCTTGACGCCCATATATCGATATCACTTTACTGTTATACTATTTAAAATCCTCGTCCTCCTTAAAAAAAGACACATCTTCAGGAGAACAACATTTTTATTGTCCGCTGAAGGTGTTTTCCGTTGCAACGGAAGCTGTAGTATATCCCCATCAATCGTATGAAATGAATATGGTAGCCTTCTTTATTTTTAACTGTAAATATCTGCCAAGTAACTTCTTTCTAAAAAAAACACGTAAACATACAAATCAGTCTTTTAGTTTATCCCAAGAAATTCTAGGGAACTTGAAACAGTAAGTGGGAAAATTCTTTTGCCTGGCACTAGCGTACATTCTTACAAGATAATACTTATCTGCATCTTGTGTCAAGTGACACCTAAGTGATATAGTAAAAAATAACAGCAATTTGCACGTGATTTGATAAGAACTGTGCAGCCCAATTCTTAAACTGTTGTGTATAAAACAGTCATCAATGAGATGTACAAATTGTCTGACCAAAAATCAACGAACTTTATTTTAAAAGAATTTAGAAGCGACCACGCTTTAAGGTTAAGTTGTATCAAATCAATGAACACTGATTTTACAAACCATGTATGTGATGTATCCATTTTTTCTGCAATAACGCATTTTGCCTCAAAATAAGTGCACACTTTGAAGGATGTTATTCGATGTTCTACTACAAGCTTGCTAAAACCGTTGCTCAGAATACGCCTTTCATTTACTGTTTCATGTCATTCCAGAATAAATTGACAAATGAAAGGCGCTTAAATGAAATAATTGGTATACGTCTGATGGTAAAATTTTCCTTCAAGTATATGACAAGGTTCTTAAGGTGTTGGTTATCGATGAAACTCGTTCATCGGAAGCAAATAACTTTGTTCACGATTTTTCCAATTCACCAATCTTTGTTTACCCTCTAAGCCCTGTCCACACATCTTACTACACAAATGACAACTGTTGAAGGTTGATTCAGACAAATTATTCGTAAGCTACTTCTACTGAACGTCAGTGGATCTGAGGGATGCTATAGAAAATAGCTCAAAAATGAGCCGTCATCTTCTGCTGTATAGCCTTCTTCTAAAACGTTCTCACAAGTGACGTGATTTGACACTTACACCAGACGGTTTTATTCTGTTATGCTCATTCTCGCAGGTGAAATAAATTATTCAAACAGTTGTATTAAGTAACTTAGCGTAGATGAAGGATGACATTCGCTGGAATAACCATACTTTCGAGATTTTTTTCATTATTACCTTTTCTTGAGAGAACATCCCTAATCACATTACTTCCTAAATGTTTGAGAAATACGTCTAGACCGGATACAAGGAAGTTACTGCAGTTCCTGACATGCTGAAGGTTTTCCGAAGGTTGTCTTAGAAGCGTTGCGCAGGTTGTCTACTATATTCATTGTAGTTCGTCTGATCGTGAATAATAGAGATATGACTGACAAGTAGTTTCGCAGGTTGAATAATTTAGGGGGGATCCAACTGCGAAAAGTTTGGATCGGCTGAATTGGCACTAGCGTTAGAAACAGCATGGTCAGACGTGGCAAATGCCATCCTTGCTTGGGCAGTCACTCTCCTAGACCAACCGATAGATTTCATATGATGAAACAGGTTAGGTGAATAACTTGGTCCGAATTGAGAATTTCTGGGTTTCCGGTGTAGCTTTCTAGCTTAGTTGGTAGAGTATTTGCCGCGCCTTGGCATGCTGTTTCTTTCAATGGATCGAATCCAGCAGAGATCCAGGCTTTCAAATAACCTGGAAGCCACTATAATATCGACCCCATAACTAAAAAACTGCAAACGAATACCCAAACAGCTTTCGGTTCTGAAGTATTTCCTTGGAAAGACCTACAAAAAACAGTCGGTGAACGCAGACTGTTATCATGTTTATCGTACGAACGAGGCTGAAACCTATGACGAAGAAGATTATTATAAACTTTGTGACCAATCATCTGAGTCGCTTTTAATACAGAACATCACAAATATGATCACTTATGAAATTCGACAGTTAAACAAGTGAATGTATCATTTGGGCTTGCATCAGTGTTGTCAGGACAACATGCAGTAGATGGCATTAGTAGGAGAATTCCCGAAATCGGAAAGGACATCAGTGAACTAAAGACAATCTGTAGACAGTTCAGCACGAAAAGCGCGCATCAGCTGAATCAATTACTACGTGACTATAGTGATGGTTTGAGCCACCAAAACCTGAATCACGACGTGAATTTTATTGCTGCGGATCGTAGGTGAAGTGGACAAAGGTCTAACTCAAGGTCAAGTCTATAAATACGGAGGACTGAAGACACTTGAAAACCATGACATGACTAAAAGTGGTTCAGTAAACAAGAGTTTTGTTATCAGAAGAATATTGAAAGTAAGTGACACTATCTAGTGTGCCAGAAAATGTGTTTAATTGGATGCATCAACCGGCAATCCATCGAAGGACTGAATCGGCAACTGCAACAGGTTTTTCAGAGCACAGTGTCCATTTCGAAAGTTTGTGTGGTAACGACTTGAAACACTGAAAGTTTTCAAGTGTACTCATTCATCAGTGAACGCGCAGCCAATGTGAGTTGTTTTATCCACGATTAGCGCATACATCATTCTCAGAAACTCAGTTCACCAAATTTTTGTATACTCCTTACCAACGAGCTAATGCTTTTCGTTTTTCTCACCCTGCAAACTGCTTCTCAGTTGGCAACAGAATTCTCTTTATCGGTGCATTCCGCCCATAACCTCAAACTATCAAAGCTGTCAGATTAATTTATGGCTCCTCCTCTCGAAGCACACGATTGCGGTTCGCACCACGAACAGGTGGTGCTTAATTTTTGTGGAGGTACTCAGTGTAATTCATTGACATGAAGCAGGTCGAATCAGAAAGAAATCTACTGACAGCAAGGCCATCAGCAAACCACTGTTCATCATCTCAGATTTTCTTGGGAATAGCATACTGGGCAAAATAAGATATCCTCGAAAAAGCAAGAATTTTGTGTATTCAAAGAATGTTCCGATACTTTTTCGATGTCATGCAGTAAAGTACGGAAACAATAGTCAATTGTAGGTTTAATAGTACTTATGAATTGTTGAAAGTGTTCATCGGCTCACAAAGATTGCATCCGAAAATTCACATGGATACTCACATGAAATAAGCAACTTCCTCTCCAGGGGAAATCAGACGATTTGGACGAGGTGGTGAGCGCCAGGAAATATTCAAACATCGAAACTCGCCCGATTCGGCTGACAACCCAGTTACTGCACTCGGTCGATATACTGTTCCGGGAGGCGAGCAAGAGAATTGTTAAAATGAGACAGTGTAGAAAATGTACGAAGTAGCCCATTGTTCTAGAGATGGACAGTTAGTCTAAGTTTCTTTGTGTACATGATTCAAAGCAGACAGAAATGCAACACGGAATCAATCAGTACCTCGGTACAAAAATACGTTTCGCCTTACATTTCGTTCGTAGTTGTCTTCCTGGCGTAATTTAATAGAGGTAACCAAAACTTGTCACAATATTATTGAAATGAATAGCGCCACAGAAACTAAACTTACACATTCTCAAGCAAATCGATCAGTTGCTGAGACTTTCAAATCCGGTGGATGTGTGGTTTAATTGATGCAAAATGTCCGACACGTTTATCAGGCAAACAGATTGTTCTGCAAGTTTTTACTGTTTAATTAGGTCTGAGGACGAGAACAATCGCTCAATTATCCACTTCATTTAGACGTGGTGAGCTTCTCCATCACTGTAAAGCAGTTCAACCAACTGGATTTCAGTCTCCACAATACAGCCGATTAATCTGGTAGCCAATCGTACTGAAATGTTTTGCCAAGCAGATTTTTAAAACTAGTATATTGGCAAATATTTGGATATTCTTTGGTCTAAGTATTTACTTGCTGCTGCATGTAACTGTGTTTGGATAGGAAAGCAGCTCAGCTGACATTAGAATCGACATGTTCCACTTACCCATGGGCTTCGTGCGGATCCGGAATGATGCGGATCCGGCAGACTGTTTGTTGTCCAAGGCACGCAGAGTGAACACTTCAATATCGTATGAGGAATCCGGTCGAAGGTCCGTGAGTAACAAAACGGGTTTGGTTGTGTTCATGGTTAGTGTGCTGGTAACAGGAGGCAAAATAACAATTCAACTCGTGGTATGATATAGCAAAACAACCGCGTTTACTTGTGGCAGCATGGTTAGTCATCACAGGTGTTATGTTGAATCAAGACAGTAAGACGGTACTGGCTGATTTCTAGCAGTGAACTTATAGAGATTAGAAGAGGGCTTAGAAATCCGGCGTTTTTGTTCACGAGCTAGTAAGATAGAAAGCTTAACACTGTGGAGGAAAGAACTATAGGTTGTGCACCAGAAATGAAATGGATAATGCATCAGATTTAACTGAAAATGTCAGTGTGATTGATGTCTGTTCTACAAACTGGGCTCAGGGTTGACAGCGAGAGTCACTCGTAGAGTCATTGTGGTTTGTGCCTCAGAGTAGCCGCAGTGGAATAATACAACTTGCTCCGTAAAACTGTATTATGGTTGAAAGATAAAAAAATAAGGTCTATAGATTGGCGAACAAATATTAGATAGAAAGTGCAGAAGCTTAATTAGAAAGCGGTTTCCTCAGAAGTTGGTTAGGTTGAAAGGGACCAGTTACAATTATCGCACAAACGGGGAGTGCGTATGCTTCAAGGAGCTGCAAACAAGCACGCCTGGGTGACTGGAGGATAAGTAAGATGTGAGTGACTGATAGCATCGTTCTCTACTCTGCGGCTGGCAAGGTGGATTAACCCACTGTACTTCAACTTATTGGAATTTCGTTGGCTTCACCGTAGCCAAGAAACAATCACTGACGAGACCTGTAACTAGAACCGTAGCCTACGTTTCGAGTGATCGCTAGAAAACTGATTTTTTAGATAATTTCTCTATTAGTATGTAACTCATCCTGCGAGAAAACATGTATTGCTGACAGCAATTAATCAGCAATGAGATGTTCGTCGTTTGAAGAACTTCGTCCCAAACGAGCACTTGTAAAAACAATTTATACGTCAGTCTCTTCCCACTAGAATGAAAGTGATAACAAGTATGGAAACACAATTGAATAAATTTCAAATCATGGATCGCCGTTTACTCACTGCGCCGTGTGGACAGGGGTTATCCGAATTTGATAGCTCAAAGATGACAGTGGCTCGCCATTTGACTGAGACGGTGGGGTCCATGATAGGTAGGCCTGCGTCTCAGTGAGTTGCAGAATTTTTGGATTGCTAGGCGGCGGTAGATTGGAAGTTGTTGCTTGACCTGTAGCGCGAGTGAGTATGGTGTATCTGTTAAGTGCTGCATCATATACAGTAGACACACTAATTTAATACACGTCATTTTACCTTTGCAGATGTAGCTGCCACTACCTAGTGGTCTGGTGTGGACTGTGTCCTGCGACATATCGCGGAGCGAGCAAGTAATATCTCTACCACTATGATATCACTGTAACCTCAGTGTGATCCGCTTTAAAATGAAGACGTTTTCATGTGTTTACTGTCAAAACTAATCGGCATCGTATCAATAATTTGAATAAGACTCCACTGCACAACTACTTTTCACCCAAAATCTTCCGAATAAACGATCGATTTATCGCAGGGAGCAAGACAACGTTTATCAGCTCCCTCAGAGTCTACAAACATCTGACTAACTAGTACCTTCAAAGCTAACGCGATCTACCATCTAACTGTTTACATAAGTCCTCCACCCTTAATATTACAAACGTCGCATGTCGTCGGCGCAGATTGTTTGGTCTATCAGGCATACCATTCTGATTGTCGAAACAAGATCCACGTAAACAGATCTACATATTCTATAAAAAAAGTTGAACGGTCGAAGTTATTTGAAATTTTCCTCTTAGCAACATTTCGTTTGGGTCTGTAATTAGCAAATGGTATTATTTGAGATTCTTCCCATCTTTCGGTAGGCACCATTCAATAACTTTCGAATACTTTTAAAAGCGCAGCATGGTCAACTGACTTAACCCAGGAACCCCTAGTCCAAAACTAGTGTCGGGCACCGTGTTTGGGTATCCTGTGACAAACGTCTGGCTTTATTATGTGTGAAAAAACATAGCAACCATGCCACTCTGAGTTTTTGCAGTAAAGTTAGGTCTTCACAATCATGAGATTAAATTTTATTCCGGAGTACTTTAAAGCGCTGCTTTTATATCCGCGTTCGGAGAAACCCAGAATCTCAGAGCACAATAACTGTTTGCCAGTTTTTTGACTAAAAATGTGGCAAACTAAGTCGTGTACACTCGGTGCAACTGGTACATTCTTGAAGGTAATAGGAAAGACCTGACCACGGTCAGTTGCCCCAGAACTAAAAACAAACTTATTTTGGACATTTCGCCACCCAAACGACTCTTGTTATTCATAGGAGGATAAACGTGATAAAAAGTCGACATCACAATCAGAGAGAGAACAGATAAAAAAGGCTTTGGTATGAGAAAATTACATGGAAACAGAGAGGTAGCTTTGAAGAATGAAACAGTTTATAACGACTCATGGACAAGAGTGTTTCAAACGGGCTGACAGTTTTCGTAGCAGTCACGAGAACAAAGTTTGCAAACAGAATTCTTTACCATAAGTTCTTTTCTTTGACTGCAGCGAGTATATGATATTAGTTTCTGCCATACTGTTCACTCGGGTCATTGCAACAAAGTATATACGGGAATAAATCTTTGAACAGCAATTATCTACAGTTCAGTAGTTACATGTAAGTTTTGTAGCTTATTTGGTTAACAGAACAAACCTAAATTGTTCAGCATACATTACGGGATTAAAGATAGGATAACCAAAATGTTCTTAATAATACTGCCTATCCTGAAAAATATGCTAACAGGAAAATATTTCACAGCGAAACAAGAATCATAGCAACAAGGAAGTCTGTCCAAGATTGTTGTTCAAAGAGGATGCGAAAACTGAGACGGCAACATGCCAAACTGATGTGTCCACCACGAGCTAGTAAGATGTAAGCTCTGTTGTGACACTGTACTTCAATCGGACGATGTCACTTGATGTGAAAGACTGTGCTTAACAATGGCGCCTCCTGTTCGATTTGTTTATTCGGCTGTTTCGGTGGCTTAATGTGTACAGGTGTTTATCAGAAAGAATTCGTGAGCACACTCCTGCGTAGCTTCCTTTGTGAACAACAAAGAACACCAATTCCCCATTATGATCAATCCGGTTAACTAACCTACAGACACAGAAAGGGCAGTTTTTTCTCTTACCGTGCCCCTAACACCGTATCGTGAAGGCTGAAACGGTATATTCTGTCTGGAGCCGAGGCAGTCCTAATCTGGCTACACCACCCGGTCTGGTGTATTCGAAAAGCGGTTAGCTCATACTTCTGGATTATCACGGCCGAGCATGTGCACGCAACCAAAACGGAAATTTGATCCTATTTTTCTGCCCAAATCGAGCGCTGCTGACTCTCTAAAGTCCGTGGTCATCATGACAACAAAGTCCTTTTTATTGTTTAGCCAATCGCTTTCTTTTCTGCTTTGCTGTTGATCAATAACTTCCTGGTCCTCACTTATTCATATATAATTGTACCAGCACAGTGGCAGAATCTACCGAACAAAGATATGTTCGCTGAAATTACGTTCCATGTAATCTTACGCCTTCTATCAAAAATTCTACGGTGAGTGTGTTGGGTCTGGAAGTAGCCGGAGCATACAAATAATACTGATTAAATACTCAATAAGAGAGTAAAAACATTTTAACAGAATTAAAAAGTGTCACAATTTGAATCCAAGTCTGATCAACGTGGTTACTAAAACGTCGCATATCTTTTTTGTAGGTGATCCCTTCCGGTGGTTTATGTGTCAACTACAAAGCTCTCATCCATCTGCTCCAGCATCAGTGTTCCCTACTGTGATTACTGACTTGTGTATTTTTACTCGCAGAAACTCCTTCCGTCCATATTCATTGTGGTGTCAACTTCACGAAGGAATCTTTTTAATTCTGTTACTGTTACCTGTTTATTTCAGCTGGTGGTCAACCACACTTTACACTTATTCCCGGATAAAATAGTCTAGAATAAATTCACATATCAGTTACGAACATCTGAACACATCTTTTCCATTGCCAAACAAAAGGGGACAAAAATGGATTCAGATAGATTCTGTATCTCACTTGAAGACCGACATAAATGTTTGCATGCATCACGGCATTAGACAACTGATCGGATTAAGGCAGAAATCTTACTTGGCTTATAAAACAAAGAAGCCTAACTGAGTTCAACAAAACCTCCTGTCGGTCTGAAATCGAAGGCATCAAGTGGATGATCATTTAAAGCAAGTGGACTCACCAGAATTCAGTGAATTTACGAAAGACGGTCGAACGTTTAACGTGATAGTCGATTGGGCCGAACCAAACCTGGAATAGAGAATAAAAGAAAAGCAACAGAGAGAATGACTTTTGTGTTCGTTGCAGTGAGGCGTATTTCAAAAACTTTATTCATTATTGGAAAGGTTTTCAATATATCCAGTACGTGTACGTAAGTACCATCCAGTATCACTCGCCAACTTTGCACGCAGTTGGTTCGACAAACATCAATTCAGACTTAATGTTACTATGTGGGCAGATGCAAATTACCCATCTTTTGAGGTGATTACTATATGTGTACCTTCACGGAGAGATTACCGAAAGACTTCAGGCACTGTCGACGCTGCTTCTGACTAATCTGGGTGTCAAAGACTAGACGTCATACAGATGGTAAGCTTCAGGTGGTCGGGAGTTTTGATGGGGACGACACAGATTATTTCTATACGGGCGGAATAGCATTGTGTACAGTAACCGGAACTAAGTACAAAGGGTTCCAAACTAATTGAGAGACGGATTGTAGGCACAATACTTGTGAAACTGATTGCAAGTAATCCGATCGAGTAGTCTTTGTTTTAGTCAGAGCATACCATTCCATATCATTACCTAGCTGACACTCGTTTCGTGGTTTCTGTCAACTTAAGTCAGTGCGTCGCAAGCAATCGTAAACAGCACTCAATATCGAAGTATATTTCTTTGCTAGCATTCCTGTCCCACTGTACTGAACTGACTTGAATGCAATGTAGATGTGGAACCGAATGGTGTGAACTGAAATCGCCTTCTCAAGAAGGCTGGAGAACTCTTTCAAATTTAGGCAGTTAATTCTGTCCAGTACATAAATTCAGACAGATCGTCTAGGTCATGCTGATAGATCTTGAAATTTTGCCGTCACGTTTTAATGCAGTGTTATCAGTCTTTGTCGCCTGATGGCAGTGCTATGGTTCTTAAAAGTAAACTGTTCGAAAGTAACAATAAAAACGGTAGTTCATATTTTGAGGACATTTTCAAATAAATGTAGTCGAGCACAACTAGAATAATTAAGGAACTGATCACATACTGTACAACAAAACCTGATAACTAATAGGCCGTGAACAATATTCGGTATACATCTGACAGAAAAACGTTTGTCAGCAAGAGGTGAGAAAGGAAACGAGAGGAATCAAGAAAAAGCGAACCAGAACGGTTCGGTACACAGATGCAGAGATGGAAGATAATAGTCGTGGAAAATTTCTCGAGCCTAAGTGGGACGAATTTGCTGACTCATATTCATCTGTCTAACCAAGCGCTGGAACGTATCTACCTACCCACCCACCCACAACTTCCTAATGGAAAGCTCGAATCAATTGTGAGAGAGAGCTGTCGAGTTGTCCATCATTTTCACGAACACAGAACCAGGTAAACAACCAAGATGCGCATTTTCCCACAATAAATTCTGCGTGCATTCAGAGAACCCGATGATTCATCACCTCAATGAACTCAGCTTAGTTACCCGCCCTGCGTATCAAGTTCTTATGTCACAGCTATATGAGACTCACCTTAATGATAGCGGCTGAATCAATCGTGAACACCCTTGTGAATTGAATAGTTAATTCAATAATGTGGCAAGTCTATTAGTTGAAATATAACAAAGTCACTCACAGTTTGATCAGCGCATTTTGTTGACATCAACTCTGTTTCGTTCATGCTCACTTTTCTCAACATTACGAATGTGAATGAAACGTACAGTGGACGTTCTACTTACTGTTGTGTCCCAATTCTGTGTGGCTTGTGAAACCCGTTTCAGTGTACATTCCCTGATTCTGATTCAAAACTAATGTTGAGCCCTGTTTATGTAGGTCGTCACCTAACAACACCAGCATGCATAGACAACACCGGCTATATTGTATGGGGAGTTGGATTCCGGAATATTTTGAACAAACTCCCCAGGGACAACGTATTTTTATCACAATGGGATTAGCATGACAATGACGAAGGTTTCGGCGTACTTCATGGACTTCATGAATAAAGAAATAGTTAAATTTTGACAGCCATATCTGGTCAAATGCCTATAATACTGGATTGTTTGAAAGGGTTCGTTAGAACATCTTTCACAACCAGGAATACATGCCCGATGCAAGCCAATGTCACAAGACGTTACTCAAAATGGCCATAAGCACCAATGACGATCTGACCAAGCGTAGACTATGAAAGGGCAGTAAAACCGATTGCGCATCAAATTCAAATTTCATTAATTATGTTCAAAAATAATATTTCCAAACCCTAATCAAGGCACATTATTTAAGTGGACAGACAAGGTCCTCAACAGGATTCCATTTTGTTCAACTTACCGACGGTGCTTCTAAAACACTGTTGTAAACACAAAACAAACATTTAGTACTAAAACTCTCCTGTGAAAACAATTTCATTGAGTTTGTTCAATAAGCCCAGGAGTACTAGTGTTATTTCCACCTCTAGTATAAAATTGTGTAACTCATCCTCCGAGCGGTCTTTTTCAAAACCTTACATAACCATTCAAAACAATTCGCAGTATTCCTTCTCAATCCCACCACAATCAGAGAACGTATAAACAATACCTGGGAAAATGCTTGCATGCGCTCTATGTCTGAAACAAGTATGAATTTCTAACAATCGGCTAGAATGCCCATACTCTCATACAATTGTGGGAAGAAACAAGAGACAACTATTATTGCCCAGTAATACAGCACTACGGGTATACTAACTAGTCAGTCAGAATTATATTGTTAACAAACACTTAGTAACTCTCTCATAGTCTGAAGTGGGATAGCATGCCTCTGGATTCGATAGAACCTTGAGTAACACTAATTATGCAGGTACCTGCAACTACTCATTACCGCATCTGTTTTATCCTAACAACTTTAATCCCACCTTTGGAACTGGTCCGCTCCAGGTTATAAACCGGATTCAAGGCGTTTACTCAAAATTTGTTTTCACCAGTGTTGACATTTGCAAAAAACCGCGAAGAAATTCTAGACCTGCTTTGGAAATAAAAAACGCAAACTGATTTAAGCCGATGGATCATTTGGGTTGAGAGCTGTTAAAGAAAAACAAACCTATTTTGGGCAAAACATTGAAAATAACCCGCATCGTTGGGCAACAATCCTCGAATGCTTAGGCTGGTTCGGTATACCAGTGAGCCAGCCGGAATTGGATTGATGCCGGAAGATTCAGAATGTGAAACGTTTGAAGTGGAAATCCGGAAAAAGTGACTGTTTTGAACAGGCTCAGTGTTTTTGCGCCACTCGATCTGCGGAGCCGGCTGACCGAGAAAGCTACAGGACATGTTCTTTTCGCTCTGTTGAAGGACGGAGTGTAAACAGTAATAATCGGTTTTAGCTTGCTTACTGATATAACTGTATTAATAAATAAGCATTTAGCAGGACACTAATTCGAGGAAGAAACTAAAGAATAATGGGCTAACGAGGTCTGTTGTCGACAAAAGACTACCAAACTAGACGGATTCTGTGCACTCGATTTGGCTAGCTTGCATTAGTTAAAAACACGGGGACAATCGTATAATATCCCATGATGTTTTTGTTCAGATCAACGCATCACGGTCGACCTTAATATAACGGCAAAATTGACCACGTGTGGCTAACCCAAACCGGATTGACAACAGGCTTCACAGGACTGCACAGTTGGAAACCATTCACGTTCAAATGCAGCTGTCATATTCAGATATGTCTTTCTGCTGTTGTTTCAGAAAAAGCACCAGGTTCGAATTTTATCCTTACCAGAACTCACCATTGCTGCTTCGTCTATTCCCGATCTGAAGTTGATGTGTGACCTCAGTGAGTATAAGGTCAGTGTGTTAACCATTATTACAGTAACAGCATGGCAAGCCTGATCGAAGCACTGTACACACAAACTCTAAACCCCAGTTTTGTTTGTCTGAGGTTCAGCGTGCCTCATCACTTCTAAAGGAGATTAAACACCGTCGTCCCTATTCACCCTAATGAATAACTTCCTATTCGGGATGTCTCAGGTAGGCTAAGGCAACCAACCTCAATAAGTCAACTAACAAGTATTACCTGAGTCATCTGTTACAATGTGTGGATTAACATCACTAAAATTATCCATCTGTTGGTTGAGTAGGGTCACTTGCATAAACCCAACTACGGAGTTTTGAGAATGGTAGATATCTATAAAAGTGACCCAGAGAGATATTATTTCGTTTTCATCCTAAACCATCAGGCAAGCTGAACACCATTTGCTAGAGGCTGTAATTGAGCGTTTAATTAGGATGGCCCGGTAGTGTGTGATTTGGGATCAGTGAACCAATGATGGCAAGATCCACACGAAGCCACCAAGGCCGGAGAACAAAGTCCGGTCCGGGAGAAGGTGTGTATTACCGCTGAGCTCCATCAAGATCAAAACCCAAACATAGTGCACACTTCTGAAGTCGGCTAGCCAAAAGTTTGCATGAGTGTGAAAACTGTATCCAGCTGTGGTTAGTGAACATTCACCAACTATTTAAAACTCCCACATACCTGTGACAGGAGCCACTTCAAACCAGAAGTAAGACAAACCACGTTCAAACGACCAAACGGGTTGATTGCAACTCATGTAACAATTACCTTCATCACGATCACGAGTACAACCCACAGGATCGAACGTCTAGGGTCAAGAGATTAGTTTGTAGTATGGGAGTGTTCAGTTAAACTCTCGTTCGTGATATCTGGATGCAGTCAGTTCCTAGGAAGAAAACAGATCATGGTGAACTATCCTTCATATAATTTCCAACCTCTCAGGCTGTTCCACTTCTGTTAGAACCCGGTGGAGTGCAGTCTCCCTCAAACTGGAAGACGATGACTACCACTTCGTCAGATGAGACCGAAAGACTGCATATGTCCTCTGAAGTAACTACCAAATCGCCACAAGAGAAACATTACGTTATTGAGTAAAAAACGTCTTTTTCGAAGTGAGATGATTTCAGACAATGGATAAGGGATTCGTCGCACAGGAGCGATACTGGAATTGAACACCACGGAGTTTACTCAGCTGTGTTCGATGACAGTGAAAATGTTAGCAAGATTGAGATGAATTGGAGTAAGCGTCTATCATTAAGAGCCACTTACCATGTTCACGCAGTTTTACCTGTCACGGACAAAATCATAGAGTTGTGCATCCTGGCTTAAGGCAATGTTTTCAACAGTCTTGACAGATTATTCGCTTAAACTCTCGTGACTGTTGGTGTTTAAAGCTTTCTCAACTTAACACATAGTTGGGAACATTGTTCGATTTAGCAGCACACAAAACTGGTTATCTGATATGGCAGAGTGTACTCGCATGAGCTAGTACAAGTTTAGTTACACCTTCTGAATGATGCAAACCTACGGTTACTTCTCGTTGTCACTTTGTGCGAACGACTTGCGCTCTACTATTGAGGTGTTTGCTTTCGAACATAGCAAGCTTATTTGATACTGATATTAGCTCCACCTTGGTTGTTCAGCATTGTTTTATGAAATAGACCAACTTGATTACTTCTCATGGCCTTAAGCCCCATAAGTTTTTACTTCTGTGATATCCATTTTCCATTCCTAAGCCAGTCGACACCAAAATTTTACACTGCCCCCGACCTGTTTCTTACTGACCGCCAAATTATTTGCAAGCCCTTTTTTGGTATGCGGAAGCAAGTGTATAGCGTATGCTCACCCGGTCGCTTCATACAATAACCGCTTATACTGGGAGGTGGGAAAATGCATCGAAAGCGCGTGTTTATGCGCCTCATGTACACCATTTCCCCTTATTCCGCTTTTTGTTATTCCAAGCTTTCTACCTGCCCGGTTTACTGCACTCTTATAAACTCCTTTCCGATTTTGGGGGAACATACCACAACTTTGAGCAAGTCATTCAATTTCTCCTGGTTCCTGTTCAGCTTTGACTAATCATCCAACTTCCAGTCCATTTTAGCGAATTTTCCTGTAGAGTCAAGTCACACCTAACGATAGCCCTCTTAAGTGAATCGTTTTAGTCCTTTCGTAAGCCACCACCATGCTGAAAACATAACGCCACCGTCTGTCTCCAACTCTCTCATTTTTAGTGTTTGACCATGATTCAATCTGGAAAAATTTAACAACAGAAATTTTTTTCACAGATGAATTTTTCCACAAAAGATTTTTGTCTTTGTAGGTATGCGACTCTGTTTACAATCTGTCCGACGGGAATATAAAATTTGCAAATGGACGAGATCAGTCGACTGTAGAAGCCTGGGTTGATTTGGCCCGATATTGCCGAGGTTCTCACGATCTACAGTCCTCGGATTGTGGTCAAGTGATATTCAAACTGTTCACATAATATATGAACGTGAAGGACTGTCACATCGAACTTCCACCCACTTACTAGCTGTTCGGTTTATTTGTGTTTTTCCACATTCAACCAACCGTCCGAAACAGAATATCAGCTTGAGAAAGTGAGGAAAATAGTGAACCCTCTAGACCCGACAAACACTGATCAAGGGGATGCGTGAGTGGACATTCGAACATTCCGTGAAATTAAGCAAGAGCTGAGTTTAAGCTCAACACTCATGTGTGTGTGTATATATTTGTGTACGTTAGCTTACTTCTCCAACTAACTGACATCTCACGGATATTGACGAAAACCTTCCTCATCCTGGTGCGCTTAATCTCAATACGAGATTGAAGTGGATTAGGTCTCCCTACCGCTCACTAAGAACACGTCTGGATAGACATTCCGACTGGAAAGCGAAAGAGAGTTGGAAACTAATGAGGAAATTTGTCCGGCAGATTGACAGATGCGAACACAGCGAAATCGTTTTACGAGGAGAGGATGGCTTGATTGGTTTTATAGTCCAGCAGCTCTTGTAGCTTACGCAGGGCGCAGGCAATGAAATAGCATCGGAGCAAGAACCTACGCAAAATTTTTATGTTGGGCAAAGTGCTCCGACAGTGGATTCCAGCTGCGTCCGGTTGGTCGATCGGATAACTTCGAACAGGTGACCTAAAACCGAATTTTTGGGTACGATTGGTTGGCTACACGTTTTTCCTATGAAAATGAGATGCCATCAAAATGGCCGTCGTGAAATTACATGCAACAGTCGAGCCCACTTGTTTACATTGGATTTCTACCCAGCTACGAAGAAAATTCTATTCATAGTAACGAATATCGAACAGTTATTTTGTTAGTGATCGGAGGCCAAAATGTTGTAGACTTGTCTGCCAGACTGCTCACCTGTCCGCCTGTTTTAGTTGAGTTGCTCTTCGCTGAGTGTACATTTTCTAGAGGAAATTCATTCATCTCGTTAATTGTTAATATGGCAGCATGGTTGAAGATGCCAACGAGGTAACCACAAGCTCGGAATATGTCGTGCAGATCCAGGTCCTCGTTTTACACTTTCAGATGAAATCTCGGCCAGTGTCCCTAGGTGAATTCATCGGGTCAAACGAAGCGAAGGGCAATCTTCCAAGTGTGTATGTCACATCCACTTAAAACTTGAAGGTGTTGGGTGGAAAAACTAAAGTTGCTGACTTGTCCTGACATTAACATTCAAACACTGTGGCAGGTTTATAACCGACATATTCCAAACTCTGTTGCCTCCAGGTGCGTAGCCCTACCGCATGTGAATTATATGTGACAATGAATTTCACAGACACCCATGAGTTCGTTAGTTATCTAGAACATGGCTGTCATGTCGAATGGAGGATGCTCGTTCATTTGAGGAGAGGGGTCAACAATAACCACCGCCTTTGGGTGTAAAAAGCTAGGCATTCTCCCGAGTCAACACTCCGGTTTCACTGTTTCTCGTACCCATCTCAGTGTGTGCGTGTACATCCACAGCAGGGGTACGCAGTCGCATTTTGGACATGGGCTGGAGGCCAGGCTAATAAATGGAGAATGTGCCCAAATAATCCATAGCTAATAACGGACGTTGATAACTGAAATTTGTAGTATTTTTACTGTCTAATTTATTGCTACAGTCCTCAAATCACGAAGCTATAAGGAAAAGATGGTAATATGGAGGTTGGTGCTGTTTATCGAAAGCCAGTCTCTCAGTATTAGGAGAGAAGTTGGGCTATATGTACACTGCCACGTGAATAGACAATGACCAGCTGTTTTCGTGACTTTCTCTCGTTGTAATTTGTTTCAGAGGTGAGCAGTTCACACACAAAATTAACACCAAACGTCAATGCGATATTACACCGGGAGTACAGGCCAGATAATTTTGATTGTGGGGTTAGGATTCGGTCCGCAAGCTTCAGTTTGTCAGCCGTGTCAACCCCTAAACCGAAACATGTGACGGTTGTAATTATGTTTGGTTGAGCAGGTCCTGAACAGAAGTTAGGGCATGCCTGTAATATGCAATGTAACACGTCAATTTTGCATAATAAACATGAGAGTAGGATAAATGTTTGCAGGCGAGGATATTAGAATAACACGGATTTCAATCACAGAGCCTAATGTTGGTCACAAATACA
Organism: Paragonimus westermani; assembly: GCA_008508345.1. Lineage (NCBI taxonomy): Eukaryota > Metazoa > Platyhelminthes > Trematoda > Plagiorchiida > Troglotrematidae > Paragonimus > Paragonimus westermani. Next base: position 78,089 of record QNGE01000028.1, read on the forward strand.
ATGGTGTGTGTGTGACTGCGGTTAGTGGTTAGAGAATCAGGTTGTTTGAAATCCTGAGACGACCACTAGAGTAGTGCACAACCATCTCCACATGAATAATACACAAAAAATAGGCCAGTCGTAGGAGATCGTCTGGAAGCAGGTAAGTAAAAAACTCTCAGAAATAATGTATTTTACACATTCTCCAAGATTATGAAAAACCACAGCGAACTACAAGATGCCGCACGTACTTGGATGCGTCCGGATACCGAAGTGCTACCGGCTGTTCTGTATGCTTGTGGAGCATGACCAACAAGCAGTTCCATGGCGACGGTAAACAGTGTATCACCGGAATCACCATTAACGATTTCACACTGATAGTTACCGGAGTCGTCTGCTTGTAGTCGTTGGATGCGAAGGCTAGCACTGCCAACCACAAATATTCTGAATTGTTCGCGTATTGTGAATAGGGGTTGAGGAGCAGAGATGAGCAGAAATGAAATATACGTGAGCGATATGTAAAACCTATATATGGAAGGCGTCGCTATGAGTCTCCACAAGTTTAACGTGTTAGAACATTCCCATGAAAGTTGTGCGAACAGGACTATCGAAAGATATTTGCTCTTGCGTCTGATTATCGCGCTGAGTACAGTACATTGTATTTGTTACCGGGTGAAAATGAACAGTACTTAGCAAAGTAAACTCGGACTCCGCTGTTGTTCACGCGTGCACAATCACGATTGCTATTCCCTAGTTCAATCGATTAGAGACCTCTGTGGATTCGCACAAAAGGTTGTACACAAACGACATGGATGCAAACTCAGCAGCAGACACCATGCAAAATCTCATGGTCAAACACCGATCCTTGATAACTTTGTGAACAACTTCCGAAATGACTGGCGTCAGCTGCGAGAATAGCGAGTGTGCCTGAGGCTGTCATGTTCAAACCACGGTTAAATTACACCGGGTAACCTTTGGGTACTCGATATGTGTGTGTACGAGAGACCATTACAACTCATGGCACTATCCCCTGCTGGTGATATGATGGCAGGATTTGAGGGGAAGCGTGCACGCACACAAGTTGTGACTCACTTTTCCTCAGCTGAGTTTTCGGCCTTTTGTTAAGAAATTCGGCTGATGTACTTCCTATTTGTAATTGAAAATCACTCACACTTCTCTGCGTTTTTCGATTTCAAACATACTTTCTAGCCAACTTCTATCGGAACGGGATGTTAGCCACGAGGTTCGTTCTTGTTACGGCTGGTTACTGGTGTAAACCCTTGCCACGATATGAGTTCGAACTCCAGTCCGTTCTCAGGAGGGAAACCTGTTAACGGCCGTACTATCGACTGAAATTTCAGACCATAAGCCACAGCTGCATTCGTTTGTGAACAGTACTAACGGTGCTGGATTGTCTTTATGGGGAACAGTAACTGCTCATTGATTCCACTTGACCAGCACTTCGCAGCCAGGTGAAACTTAACAGGATAAGGGTTCCCATATATACTGAAGTTGTCCAGGTTGTTGGTATACAGTATACACGACCCTTAGACAAATCACACTGATACTGCTCTGTATGAAGATGTTTGCAAGAAATGAAGCTCAGTTCGTAAGAGGAAAACAATTCAATTCCTCAGAAAAGGTTCAGCCGAAAACTACGTGACATCTTAGTTACAGCCAAAAGTTTGAATTCACATTGTTTGTAAGTGTACGTAGACCCGGTTTATAATCAATAGGAGAAACGTTATTTAAATAAGTTGAAGTTTTGACTAAAACAAATATACCTCGATCTCAGTAGTGCTGTTTGTATTCGAACATAAAATCACGTACAGGTACATTAACAGTTTGTTTCACGTAAAATGCACCATGAAAATGCGAATATTTTAAGAGCATATGGACATGACGGCTATTAGTCTCCACTGTGAAAATTTTTTAACGCACCGTAATTATCACTGAATGCTAATTTGTCAGCGGTAATGTATGATAACTTTTAACATTACATAAGATAATGAATGTTCAGTCTGATTCCACGAGCAAAGCGTATAGTGCCCCATTCATGACCAGATTGAGGCTAAAACATCAACGTGAGGAGAGATTAATAAAAAATGATTTGATGCAAGCGAGTCAGTTAGAACGTATGTACAAAAAAGGGTTGGCATAATGTGTAGCAAATAGACTGGAATTCACTTATTACGGGATTTCGTGTGTAATGTGCGTCCTCTGTTGTATGATGCTGTACAGTTGATTGGCTGGTAAACCAAACAGTTAACACGCAACAATATAATCAAGTTGTCGACCATCAAAAACTGTGCCACCAGATAGGTAAATATGACAGCATCAAAAGACTAAGAAAATCAATCTCTTACCTGTCTGAAGTGAGCGCTTCATGCCTAATCAGGTTTCCGTCTTTTGTCCATCGAATTTCATAAGCATGATAGACTTCATCATTTTTGTGATGCACAGCGTGAGTAATCAGTTCACCGGAACCAGCAAAACGTCTGTTAGCTGCACATAACAAAGTTACCGACTCATTCACGTGACGCCAAAGTGGTCTTCTGAAGCCAGTGAATGTTGAGGACGATTGGTCTACGTCTGTTAAAACAGTTGGCGGTGGTGGAAGCTCCACTTGAACAGTTGCATTTGGTGTGACTGACCATGAGATAGTAGATTCAGCTGTTCCTAAAATGAGTGTCACGTAAACATGGTAACTTATATGTTTGACCCCCGCCGGTATTTTTAGTTTCTGTTTGGCAGCTGTGTTGCGAATTAACCCTAATTTGTTCTTCTCCTTATTTCATAACCTAATGGTATTACCAATACCGTTATTTAGTACATCGGCCATCTTTCGTTTGAGTGATTAACGCAAATTTGTTTGTGAATATTTATCACCTATAACCAGCATGAATCTGCTTTGTGATAAACATACGACGGTAATGAAATTATTGTTTTCGATTAGATCACCAACAGGAATTCAAATGATCGCCTTCCTGAACAACAGTAATCGTGGTAAAGAACTGATGCAAGGAGTTGGAGTGTTCGATAGAACGCTTTTTGAACTGGCGAACAACTGAGTTCTCAGTTAATCTTCCGAGCCCAGTTGTTGGAGTATACTCACAGCAAATATGCAAAAGTCTGACTCGCTTTGGTTCACATGTTAGCTCCTCAACATTTACAACAAAGTTGCCAGTCAGTTCGTTATGATGCGACATGTTTTCACTAATTTGAAGCTCCATGGTACGTGGCATATAAGAGGTTCCCCCCTCGGGTTGACTAGTACTGTATCTCTTTGTATCGAAATTTTGAACTACAATCATGTGAAAATCCGACCCAACCCAATTCCCCTAAATATTCACCCCTCTGCACTCAACCTTCCCTGTTTCTGGATGTTAATTGGACCTTGACCTAGACGATTTTGTTTTGTCACGTCAATTTGATGGTTGTACGAATAACCAGTTGTCGGTCATTGTACTTTATTTGAGTGGTGCGTGCACCCCCTTTTTGGAGCTCGGCTCATCCCCATTGTTTTGAACCTGTTGACTGCTCGAAAGAGCTCTTTTGGGTATGAATGCCTTATTATGTGATTATAGTTCATATTTAGCCCTTTCAGCAGCAAATTGTAACCCATTCCCTGAAAACGATCTGTCGATCGAAACTGTTGAGGTTGTCTAAATATTCACTTCCATAGTTTGTTCAATAGTATTGTGGCATTACGATCCAATCTTGTTTTGAATATTTGGGATCACTGGTTTATTGCTACGGGTTGCTCAACGTCTTCGTGGAAGATCGTACACTCCTTGTCGAACATTTTCTGCAATGTAGAAGAACACTGGCTCCTGGCTTCCTTGTTAGGTACACACCAAACTAATCAACAAGTCGAAATGAGCAATTCGGATTGGAGCAAAGTGGAAACTATCAGCCCAGTGTTTCCACACCACCAGTCGGAACATACACAGGGGCAACATAAAGACAGCGTACAAAGATAGTAAACACACAGACACATAAAAATATACAGAGTAGGAATTGCAAGAAAAATGCTAAAACTCATAGTGATTCGCTTCTCATCGAGAAAATCAGACAACCTGACAACGTAGCAAACAAACACCCAAAGCTGTGGCTGTGACTAATTTCAGTCGAAACTACACAAACAACAAATAAACCCTGTAATTTCAGTCAGTAAAATAAATGAAGCGGACTCTGGCAAGCTGAACAGAATTTCGGACATGGGTTGGAGGGTGTCATATGTGATTTGGTTTCATGTAAATGACAGAATGAATACCGAAATAAAGATTACTGTCTCTGTATACATTGTTATAGTCTGAATGAGAATTATTCGCATCTGTTTAAAAAGAGAAAACCGGGTAGAGCCATAAATTTCCCATACGCAGGCAAAATCATTAGATATATTTTGTTTATGTGTATATGAGGCAAGGCAGAGTGCATATGCGGTAGGCGTATTATCTGATAGGGACCCTAGTAGCACAGTTATGGACAGTTAGAGGTCGCCGGCAGATGATGTTATCACAGCCATTATGTACGCGGACGATTACCGTACTTACGCGAGAAATAAGCTGCTGGTATTCGTTAGCTTTCAATGCATGTACGGGCTCCTCAAATGAAAATGTCGTTGAATCTCAATGGCCATGGAATTGTTGCTTGTAAGTCAGTACTAGCGGTGGTTTTTGCAAATGCAACTTTTTCTGACCACTTAAATGTGTGGTTTAATAGTTTACCAAAATTATAAGATCTCGAATGGAGCAGGTAGTTGTTACCACTTTCGCGTCCATATAAACAACTTCACCGGATGACTGTGAAAAGCATCATTTGATTTTAAACACCTTCTTCAGGGTTGGTAAGTAGTACATAACCAGGACAGGAGAGCAGCTTCCAATCTGACACTCTTGCTAATATGAGCACGCTGAATACGAATCTGCTTAACTCACAGTAGACACCCTACTTGTCATAAGTAATTGACTAGTCAAGAACGGTTGTGGGGAGTGCCAAAAATGCTTTACAACGTCAAGAAAGGCGGTAATGTAGGTCCTTAAGGGAGGTTCAGCTGTGAATACCTTGCCTTCGGTTAGACTCGAAACAACGCCGGTAGAGTTACAAAACCACGCCCGGACCTCAGAATTTACTCCTCATTTGAGCAGACTACGCTCTGGACTGTCCGACAGATATAATTTGACATTGTGAGATGGGTGGGAAGCTTAGTTCGATTTCAAAATTCCTGAGCACATTTGCCGTGTGAAGTTTTGCTGTTGTGTTACTAGTCCAAATCCTATCAAAGACCATACTTTTCTTAATTGCATCCCTTTTAAACCAACAGATTCGCTACGCTACAGTACTGGTATTACTAAGTCGGATGAATAACTACAAGAAATGGTTTCCAAAAATAGGTCGAACTGGCCATCTCTACGTTTCAACTCATTACGGGACGCATAACGTACAACTTTTCACAGGTCATTAGGGTGGTGGCGTGGTCAGACGTTGGTATGACTGTTCATTGACAAAGTAAAAAACCTTGAGAACTTTTAAGTCATACATCATCGAATGAATGTGTAAACAAGATCGACACATTCGGCTGGAAAATCGAAGTGGTAATATCAACAGTTGCACCGAAAAATGTTCTGCGTCATCGTTACATATGGACTAAATACCACCAGTTTGTACTAATAGAAGCGTTTGACCACCGACATTTGCGTCCGATTGCACACCAAATGAGACCGGCAGGTATGCAATCAAGGGACGAAGAATTATCCCGGCTTCTAAACCCGAATCCTACAGTCAATACGTAAGTACTAAGAATTTCAATTCATCGCCTATTGCGCCTGGAACTCAAGAGAACTTCGTCTCAGCGGTATGAAGTACGAGGTAATCATTTGATAAATTGACAAGAGGAGTTGAAGCCTGTTAGTAAGTTGGAAGATTTAAGTCACCTATCGTGCTAATGTCCTCGTGGCACCATAGGTCGTAGGACTATATAGTGGAAAACTTGGTTGCTGACGCGAATATTGCTCGAGTGAGTTATCTACAAACTAACTGCAAGTGATGGAGGAAGGCAGAGAAAATCGCCTCACTCTTACATACAGCTCGGCCACTTGGTTTTGATGTGCAGTTCCCTTGGTGGTGGTTGTTTGGGATTATCCATAAGGCTTTCAGAAGATAATTCACAGCTGTTTCCCGTATTTGACATTAAACTTGAGAGTCATTCCTCGTATTGTGTTAGATCGGCAGTAGAACAGTATATCAACCAAAAGTGTATTAGTCTCGATACGGGTGGAAAGGACGTGTCAACAGTAGTTATGGCAACCGGACTTAAAAGACTGTTCTATTTCGGGATGAAACATTCATCTGACCACAAGTTTTGTTGATCATGAAAAGAAGGATATTACGTAACTTCCCTTGTATGCACGAAACCGCATATGTACAAAATAACACACAGAAAAAGGAATACAGTTAAAGCCGGCAAACAGTTGCAACGAAGTCCACGCGACCTTGCTTGATAGCCACCGTAGTAACAAGGCAATTCTCTCGTTCCTTTGCAAGAAAACACCCTCTTACTGATAGAATGACGATACAACGCACTCTAGAATATGTGACACTACGTGAGCTGATGCTCACTGATAAAAATATGCGATAATAAGCAGTACTCAAGTTACGCATCTTCATTCATCATGGTGTATTTTTGATCTATTTAGATACAGTTGCATTCAAGGTCAAGAGCTATAGATATAAAATAAGGGGAAAATTTGCTGAAAAGTCACAAACATCAAGAAGTAACTGGCCTAACACTCTCGTAATCGTTTTAACCTTCTCACTGTATTAAGGAGCATTTCAGGAACATTGGATTTTGGTGTCATGCACTAAGGTTGGAAACAGTGGAAAGGTGATTCACATATGACATGAGTTCGTAAGACACTGTGGTTAAGGTAACAACTAGTTTCCCAGACAGAAATGGTGCTGACTGGAAGTTATGAATTTCGTATTTATTTCCACCTCATTCAAATTTCTACAGTTCGTCTTGGAATGCCAACTGGAGTGCCAAAACTTTGATATTAGTAGGAGTGTCCTGACCTATTCCCTGATTCTACCTCAGTCGTAATCAACCTGATCGAAATGGCTGAGAATTATTACCATTAATTACCTGGGCAGAATGACAGTGAGGACAGGCGACCATAACCTTACAATTCACGGTGACATTAAGGGTTGTTTGTGCCTGTAGTGAGGAAAAACCGAAAGCCTGAATTACAATGATATGTATACCTCTGTAAACAGTCCTCATGGTAAGCAACATTCACTTTCTTCTCCATACAAAGGGATTGTTCAACGCCAATTTTTTGGATTTACCCATGAAAGAATTAGGTAGTTCCTACTGAACTTATGTCACTTACAGGAACTTTTCTTAAAGTTCGCTCAAAGGTAATCGGCAGATCAAACCTGTCTTATTCCACGCTTCGTGGACAAACATTTCTTTACCATCTTCTAGGGGAGTTTCCGATGCATTTCGCCTTGATTTTCTGCTCATCACACGTCTACACAGATGAAATCCTTAAAACAAAGATGTGCATTAGAATTTGGTCATGCAGCCAGAGGGTTGGTAAATAACCAGAGGTAAGCAAACTAGGGTTGACCACTTCAAAAACGACCAATCTGCCTCTTGCAACCGCGTGCGGAAGCAAAGGTCTATTAATGAGACTATGATTAGGTTATCTTTCAGATTAGGATGATCTGGGATAGGTTGTGACTGGATTTCACCTCGATGTTTATAAACAAATATCTCCGCGACAAACTCACTCGCCGTGATGACCTTTGAACTTCTGGTAGGTCACAGTAAGATGTCATTGGCTGTCGTTGTTTTTATTAGGTTACTTAGATAATGCACGTTTGATAAGGACGCAATAGCTAACATTAAATTTGGTGGCCGTTGCCTGGACAACCGAGGGATAGAAATTTAAGGAAACATTGAATTCGGTGACAAACAGACGCGACTGACAAACTGTGAAGAGGAAAATAAGGGGGGAAAAACTGGATCTGGTGCTGGCAGTGAACTAGCGGGGTGACGCGTTTCTTGAGAAGTAAATTCGACCATCGGGGCCACGAGAATGGAGTGTTCTTTCGTTGCCGTGTAACCTAACGGACGTCATACTGTTAAAATTTGCAGCGCTCCCTGCCAGGTGCATCTTGTCCATAAAGACTAGGTGTGACCAGTAATTCGCAATGACTATGGACGTAAGTCGCAAACACCGCACGCGAGTGGAATCAAAAAAGTCCTGTGACGATGCCGATCGTGGGCTGTAAATGTACCTAGATGTTGAATAAACTTAGCGTGACAGTCTGTGGTAAGCTTGAAGAAGGTGCAAGCTTCAGATTATCTCTAGTTGTTACCGTGCTGTCGTCCTCATTGAATTACGCACGTTAACCTTAAGCGGGTGGTTCAACTGAATGATTAAAACACAGTGAGATGATCTACTTCAAACTGCACGGACTACAACGGACCACAACGCAATTCATCTGCTCATTTTTCGCTCGCCTACCGGCCGTTATTCATTCACTGTAGCGTACGGGTCGCAGACACATACCCAAGAGCAGGAGTCGCAAATTCGCGTTTCTCGATAGTAGGAATCTAGTGTGTGTGTGTGTGTATGTGTAAAAACAAGTCTCAAAGGTCATGGCTTTGGTTCCCATCGCCAGCGTGGGTTGAGCGCCGTAACCAGGGCCGGGACTAGAGATGGTAATCCCCACCGGACATTAAGTTTCCTTTGTGAATCGACATGGGTGAGCGAAATCTGGGAGTGCAATTCGTTACCGGTTAACGACTTACTACGGGATTATCAGACAGAGTCAACTAACCAGTATGTCAGTCAAACGGTGGTTATAGGCCTCTATGGTGACATTTCCCGTGAGCGTGTGCGTGCGGAAAACATAATGAGAGATTTCAGTGATTCGCCATGTGTAGACAACGGCGGTTTCCGGGTTCCTTGACATTTCCCAAAGAAGAGGTCAGACAATAGTAAGCCAGCCTGCAAGGTTCAAGTAAAACAAGGCCATACCTATAAAAATGCGCAACAGATTACAGTTAACCGCGTCTAATTTCATTTCTGTACCAAATAGGCAGGCTAATTCTTGCACAAAACCTGTGTATATGGAGCACATTACAACAGTCTGGTTGGCCATTACGAATCCAATTATAAATGATTGAAAATCATCAATGTGTTTTAGGAATGGACAAATATAACACGCAACCTAGCGTTACCCAGTACGCATCCCACCTAGTTTGTTATGCAGCAGTAAACTGTGCTGGCTTAACTGTTGAAGGCTGATACTGTCTTATAGAAAGACGACCTACGCAGGTGGTGGACCACCATCTTATATGTCATAAGTTACTGTCATCAATCCATGGTTGTCATCAGAAACAGAAACACATCAATGTTTCTCACCGGCACTTGACCATCATACAACTATACAAGAAAAAGCAACTTTAATCAGGCAAAAAATGAGCCGAAGAAGAAGGGAGGACAGAAGATCTAACCAGTAATAACAACTGTGTCTCTGTTCAACCAAACAACATCAAGGTGTCAAAACATTGCAGACATACTCCATTGAGTATGAGAAAAACAGTACAAATAACTCTCAAATGAGTCAGAAACTTCGAGATTCAGTGTCTACCGCCTCTGTGATGCGATACCTGGTCGAGGTTCACTGGGAACTCATGCACGATGAATGGAAGCAACCAAGTAACCGATCACCTGCTTCCAGTGAAGTCTGATCATCAGACACATACCACTTATATCACCTCATCTTGGAGAAGTTACAGTGCTATCTGAGGTCTTAAAACCGGCTGAGTTTCCGCAGACATTCTGTAGGTGATCTGAACATGCACACCGTTCTACGAACTCAAATGAGTCTGACATACTTGACAAAAATTTGAAAAGTATTCAATAGTTACAAACATCATACTTGTGGTTTATAATTTATTTTTCAGTATCTTTGCGATCTTTTCTGTACACATATGACGATTGTTGTCCAGTAGTAGGTAACTGGTCGCCTTGATATGGCACGGTATTAAACGCTTATATCTAGATTGTCGATCGGACAAACTGACCTGAACGTTGATATTTCCTTGGGCGACTGGAGAGTTCTATCATAACGTGTGTCGACGAGAATGGGCCAACCGGATTGGCGAGGAAACCTATGAGAGTGTCATGCTACATCTAACGGTTTATAGCACAACTGTGGAAGAACGGATGTCACGCTGTCTCACAACCAGATATCTTAGACATTGAGAAGTAACGGACGAAGAAGAACCATTACTGAAACAAGTGATGGATGCATACAGGTAATAGTCGAAGCTCAAGTGAATACCACGACTTGACGCTCTTGCAGAGTCAAACAAAATAGCAATTAGCTAGACTCATAAGAGTGAAATACGCATCAAACATTCATGTTGTGTTTAAACATTAATGGAAAAAGTATGGACAACAACAACTATCGTGGTCTACTTGACACTGTATCTGGTAGAAAGTGGTCTAGACAATTGGGTTCTGGCTTGAGATAGTTGTATCTGCATAACTGCAATCAGTCCAAATCATTTCCGGCCTTATCTGTTCCACAAGGATCTATCAATGTTGAGTGTCATTTTGATAAGGGGAAGCAGCAAGGTGGCAGTGCTCACAAAATATGGTTTCCAACTGTCTGTCAGAAGGTACTGCAAGACTACCCCATTCAAGCAACTGTTAACTCCAGCGGTTGGATCTGATAGGCAAATCAGCTGAGAAAATGTAAAAGACAATCTGGTGTGTGAAATTTTGACAATTACGTTGAATATCCCACTCAATGGTTCTGATTCCAATCGGGTGCTCGCGTGATCGGGTAGGTCGTAACGATAAACGCAGATCGTAACACAAAAAGCCTGAACGTACAATCACTGGTGGGTATGGTAAAGTACTTCAAACCTATGTCGATATCCTGAACTTATACACAGAAGAACAAAGATTGTTATTCATGTCCGCGAACCATTGTCCAACTATTCATCAATACATGTTACGAATTCCGCTTTGCGGGCCGATGATCCAAGATTAGAAAAAAATGACTATCTCTCTATTTGACAAAAAAAATCATGAGGGAGACTTTTAGCCGGAAGCTGTATCTCTGTCTGGACATGTTGTACATGAAGTCAATGAGAGGAGAGCGACATGGATGTTCTTTGACAGAAGCATCATTTACAAGTGAAATTCACAAATACTCACGTGAATGGCGGGCTTTTGGTCAATTAGAAATCCCTGAATAAACAAGTAAATGGATGGAGATACTGAAGCCCACAAACTAACCTAGCCAGTTCATGTTAAAACCAATATTACAGTTATAGAAGTATTTTCGTAATCAGAACAGTTGTTTCCGTCGCTCGATTGGACTTGAACGGTGAAATGAGCGTCAACTGTTGTTTCTCGGAGCAACAGTTCGGCAGACTGATTCATCCAAAAAACGCAAGTAACTGCAGAAGTCACAGAGCAGAAGTCCTCGATTGTTTGACGAGATGTAAATTATGGAACTAACGGTTACAATGACCAGAAGTGGTAGAGACGAACACAAAAATTTGACCAGAGGTTTATGGTATAAAAAAATGTGGTTAAACCAGCCACATCTCTGGCCTACCAGTGATACTGGTTCCTCTCACTTTACGAATTTTGACCGTACACTTTCAATGATTTACGTGCACTGCCGTTCGTAATGCTCGGTTCTGTTCCTCAACATCTGCAGAGGCACTACATGGTACAGAACGGGTTTTCAGTTACTTTGGCTAGTTACTGCGTTGTCCTTTCTTCGCATCCGTATGAATACATGTACAGAAGATACAGCGAGTAAATAGGAACTGTTTACACGCAACTAAGGATAAGGTGTTGGGTTTTACTACAAAAGGCGTATATGGTAGTTGTCGGAGGCTCTGTATTCTGTTTCTCAGGAATCGCTTAAAAGCAGTAGTCTCAAATAAACAACCATTGTACATTTTTGAGAGCCGGATCACACATCTGACAGCCTGTGAAGTGTTCCTTAGCTTGCTTAATTCGACTGCCTTTTCTTCCGTTCACGCTTTAGGTGTTCTATGTAAAACCTTTCTTCATACACTTGTCATATGAGAGATAATTACCAAACTCCGTGTACTGTGCGGTCCGGGTTGCGTGCGCCTCCCCTATACGGATATCTCCATCTTACAGTTTTGTTAATGCCTGGGTCAATCTTCCATTTCCATTCAAACAAGTTTGGTTTGAATGCAACACAATCTACTGGTTTCACGTAAACCCCGTATTGTTCATATACCTTTCGTATAGCATATTCTTATGTTGGTCATGAAGAAAACTGCCAAAAATGGGGCCAGTTGTTTATCCATTGGTAGTAAACTGAAGAGTCTTAGGTAGCGAGGGAGAACTCGAGGTCTCCCAGATTACAAGATAATTCCAACGGCATGAGTGTACAAGTTATCTCAAAGCCTTTATTGGGTGGACGACGCCTACGTTGGCTAACACAAGAACAGGGCGCTGACGATGAGTGGATACTCAACACTAAATGTGACCGGTCGTTCACCTGTGATAGTTCGACCGTGGGATACAATGGTCAACACTGTCGCTTCTTACAACTGTAGATCGTTCTTTGTATCTCGACCGTGAAAACAGTTGCGATGCGTTCTAAAAGTATTCTAACGGTATTAAGCTCGAGATCGGTGATCTTCTAGAAAGTGGCTAACTGGACAGTCGAAGGGATACAAAAGCTGTAATCACCTGTGAAGGAAGTTCGAAATGGATCAATCTAAATCTCCATTAACATAGTAGATACAAAAGTAGCTGATCACATTTTTCAAAGGTCCTGCCATAGTAGTGTTCGCCAAGGACACCAGTTACTCTAATGGAAGCAGCTGCTCTAAGACAGCCGTACAAAGTTCTGCTTGAAAGCATGAAACCATGTGCCATCAGTCCTGGGGCTCAGTACAAACAAGTCAGAAGTATCCGGAGTATTACAAACCAGAGTGGGAAAACTCTGCCGGCTAACGTCCGTAACCGACTTAATTTTTGAGGCGGGAAGATTGTGAACATCGGCAGTCTACCCACTCACCCTACGTACAACCGATTGATCTGTGGCGCTGGCAATTATCACCCGCTGTGCTCTGCCGCTAATCCGACACAAAGGTTCATCGCCTGCCTGTAATTATTCCGCATGCAACAATTATTTACGCAATTCGCTCATTCAATCGATACGGCCTGCCTTTGGCAGGTGATTAAATTAGACCGAACAAGCATCAACATCAAAGACGAAGCACAATGACAAGGAAGACATTATCGACGTTCCCAGCTTCTCTTTAATAAGCGGCTTTGCATTTTTTCTGAAATTAAGGTGGCACTAGTTTCCTGACTGCGGTTCTATGTGTACTTTCCCCCCTGAGAACCAAAATATTTGCTTGAAATCTTCGACAAAAGTACGAATATAAAGTATGACACCGTAAGTTCCTGTCTAGTCTCGCTATTCTCATTAACGATGATAAATACACCCTCAGGAATCCCTCTTGTCTCAGACCGTTTGCATCAGTTCACCCACACCACTGAATTATGCAAATGCTATTTACATGCTAGTGGTAATGTTATCCGATTTGCGTTCCACCCAGGTGTCTGTCAGCCGCGCAAGCAGTCCAGCAAAAACAGTCATATTTAGAATTAGAGACAATCGGATAACAGTTAGCCATAATGTAGGACTGGCTCTGAAATGAAAAACTAGCGTTTTCTTCTACGATCTCGAGGATCCGGAGTTTGACGTTCCTTTGAATCGCTGGTCACATCTCAGTTGTTCTCTGCTGGAGCCCGCAATTCCCGGTTCAGTTGTGACCTGTGCTCCAATGGAAACAAAAAGTTATGTCCAGTTGAGACTGCGAGCACAAACAGTTTTCCCATGCGCAGACCCACAAATGGTGTGTTCTGGGGCTAGTAGTTAAGTACCCGCCCACAATCATCCGGGTAAGCAAAACAGAACGATCTCTTTAACAGACAGACAGTCACCTCGGGGAACCATAGAGAATCAAAGATGGGTTGATTTTCCCACAGGCGACGGTCACTCATGTACATTCGAATTCCACACGTGTGCGTGTGCATGTGGTTATCCAAAGGATCGCCCAAAGTCCATGGAACAAAACTGACCGGCTAACTAAAGCGCGGATGGAGGCAGTAAGCCTCTGTCGCATACGTACAGACATAAGCATCACGTATGCATGTATGACTATTGTACCGCCACTGGGAAGGGCATAGTCTGATTCATCAACTGCTACATAAACACGCTAGTGGATTCGGGAGTTGGACGTACGAAGTATTCTCCAAGTGGCGGCTGTTTTTAGCATTGCCATGTGCAACTGCTGGTAACAATGAGGCAAAAAGTGGCTAAATTATTCATTAGAATACTATACCACTGTACCATAAGAAGTTAGGAAAAAAGGTTATTCCTTGTTTGATAGGTTGAAAGAAAACGAGGATTTATGAATGTGATAGGCATGTGACCAGTTTGGAAGTTTTTGCGTATCTGAAGATTGTACAAACATATTGATGGTCATGTACTCTAACCATCGTACACCTACATATGTATTGTTCTTTTTTTACGATTTACTGGATGCTTTTGCGCTCCCCTAATGTAAACGGAGTCCATACCCCGTCTTAAAAAGTCAACAGTTGCGTTCTCTGCTTGCCGTCCAAAAATGGTCTGAAACTGATGGTTGACAGAGCAGTTTCTAACAGTCAAGTCACCCTCACCGTTGGCTTATTCTGGACTACCCACATACTCGATTACGTTTATGAAGTTAGAAACTACGGGGAATCTAACCAACAGTTGATACCCTCGAGGGCAACCTCAGTGAAAGAAGAAGCCTTGCGAATTCACCTATGTAAATTAAGGACAATAGTATCACGACTACCTAATCTCCTTTGCATAGCAAAAATTTAAGTCAGTCATAAGAGATATTCGCACAGAGAAAGCCACCAGAGGTTTCCTATTTTCTTTCATTACCGTTATCACCGCATGACAAGCAGATTGCACCGGATATCTTCAACAACTGAAGTAATTTTCAATACCTACACAAGAGCAAATCACATAACATTTCTGGTTGTTGGACGGCACCATACTTTAAGATTACTTCTTAATTTTGAAGTTACATTCTACAATTTGGCAAGTAATGCCGTTTTCATTTTTCACTCATTTTCAAAACAATTTTTTACTTAATTTCTGACGGTGATGAAATTCAGTCGAGTTGTTTAATCATCATTCCAACATATTTAATGAACAGAACTACCATAAGTAGGGTTTGATTACTGTTTCCTGTTGGTTTGCACCGATACCGTGACTTTGTGTGATTAGCCTTGCATACCAGGTGGATCTCGTGCGAACTACTGTTGTTACTATTACCATTAAACTGTTGTCATGGAGCTTGCCTCGATTTCATTCGACTTGGCGTATGACAAGTTAGGGTAAGGACATGTGATGTACTCTCCTCAACGACATTGGTGCTTAACATATTGCTTAAAAAGTATGTATGTGTACCGAATATTTTTGATGAGTATGAAATTAGGTTCATAGTAAGTCTCAGCCATGACCTTCATAGGGTAAACGCACAAAATGGAGTCCAGGCCCGAATGTAGTACGAATAAAGTTGAATAGTTTGGGCGTCGTGTTTAACATGTTATTGATAAAAAGATTGGAAATAACACAACGTTACGAGCAAGTTGTAATACTCCACGTTTCGACCACATCGGGTGACCTTCCTCAGGAGTGTTGTAATCACATTGGCACAATGTGATTTCGATTACAACACTCCTGAGGAAGGCCACCCGATGTGGTTGAAACGTAGAGTATTACAACTTGCTCGTAAGGTTGTGTTATTCCCAATCTGTTTATCGAAGTCTAGGCCCATTGAGACAAACGAGTGTCAGAGTGTGTGCACAATGGGAATGTGAAATTTAAAACTGACACAGGTTAAATGATCGCGTTTATCGAGCTAAAGTATGCAGCCTCTGCCGATCACACTCTGCTTCAAATGTGAGGATATCCGTGCAACAACGAAGTTTTTGTGTGTTTAACAAGGGAAACTCATTTTTTCTCATTAGTCCTGGGTTGAACATTAGCAGATGTCCTGGCGGATTCGAAATATACACCTCAATTTTCGTTAATCACAGATTGGGAATTTAGATGGTTATCAGTTTAGGCGACCCAAAATTGATCGCAACTTTCGCATTCAGAGACACAATCGGCTGGCTCATTTTGAAAGCATGTACTAGGGTGGAGCATTGCAGTTTTTAGGGTTTATCAGTGGTTCACGTCATCATGTCTGTCATTTAGCCGGAAACTCGAATCTATTGCTGTTTTCCGAGGCGGGCCAGCCGGACGGCTTCCATGAGTTTGAAAACTGTGATTAACTGTGGACTGTATACATTCTGTAACGTTACTTACTGTCGTTTAACATGGTCCACTCAACCTACAAACTGATGTGGTATCACAGTAGGAAGTCCAGAAAGTATAAAACGATTTGCTAAGTTTAACATGTGCAGACAACATGCAGAAATATATACCAGCCAGCGAATTATGATTGATGGGCTTGGGGCAAATTAAGCAGAAGCACAGATTCTAGCCTGACAACCTGTCTGATTGCACGAACATGTCAACTGTGAGAAAAAAACAAAACGGACTGGTCAGTATGTACACCCAAATGGAACATCACTGACAGCAGCGCCATTTGTTCCATTCAAGGTACTTGTCCTCAGGCAAAGACCAGGGATAAAATCACAAGAACACACCCTGAAAGGCATGTGATTTCACTGCATAGATGGGCTCAGCTTTTACTCTATCAATGATGATAATTTCTATGTTCGAATGACTTTTCAATTGCGAAAAAACAAACCGATCGGAAACACTGAAGTAATGAACAAAAGTGGGAATGCGTGATTAAAATTGGCTGAGAAGTCCTGATAGCGAACGTGTCGCTAACAGTAACAGCGAATGCGCTGGCCGTTTGGGATTAGTAGGTCACCAACGTATTCATAGAACACCGTCAGCGAAGAGACGACGAGCACGTTAGGCTCAGGTCAGGTGGGTCATATCAGTATATCCACTCTGCTTCTGTTAATCACTGCATCGGCCAACACCCTGGTCGTTCGGCCATTAATCCGCTCCCCTTTGCAGAAACGTGGGTGCCTGCAATCTTCGACCCATTCATTTCTTCAGCCTCGTTGATGTACTGTATGATGAATGGTCTGTCTGGCTTTTCGTAGTTCAATGTGAATTTTGTTTTTCGTCCTCACCTTATCTGGGACGCACTAACCTGCACTCCTACACTGTAATGCTTCTTGTATTACACTTCAAAAATCTTTCTTCTCAGTTCAGATTTTATAATTGCAGTCTCTTTCTTTTGTTAACCTTCCTTGGTTAACCAGCATTAACCGGCTAGACAGAAAGCCCCCACTGGCACACCTCCCGGTCTTATTCGTTCGGGTCTGCGCTGGATATGTGATGTGTGGGTGGAGCCGCAAGTGGTGTGGCACAAGCCAATTGCGGTGAGGTCAAGTACCGATAAGAAATCCAAAGCAACTATTACTGTACAACAGATTGTTCACTATATTCGTGAGCCTTCTTGCTTTGATAAGACTGCCTGTCCTCCTCTTTGACTTGTTTGTAAAGTTCCTTTCAGTTGTTCCTATAGCGAGCGACAGCAATATCAATCATGTGGAGTCCTCTGGCAACCTTTCATACACTCAGTTACACATATCGGAATGCTAAGATCTTCCTCCTTCATATTCAGTCATTCAACCTTTTCGTGAGATACGAAGAACACATTTACAATTGATAAACAGACTGGGAATAACACAACCTTACGAGCAAGTTGTAATACTCTACGTTTCAACCACATCGGGTGGCCTTTCTCAGGAGTGTTGTAATCGAAATCACATTGTGCCAATGTGATTACAACACTCCTGAGGAAGGTCACCCGATGTGGTCGAAACGTGGAGTATTACAACTTGCTCGTAACGTTGTGTTATTTCCAATCTTTTTATCAATAACATGTTAAACACGACGCCCAAACTATTCAACTTCGTTCGTGCTAAATTTGGCGCGGAAATCTTACATTTACAATTGACTGCTATCTGGACGAGGACGCATAGCCGCGGTTTTGTGCACGAAGTCTGCATTGTAGTCTGACGTTGTGTCAGAGTTTCAACCAACAAACATCATGATCACTGTAGGTGACCGCATTATTACACTCTGACCATTTATCATGTTTGTGTGTGTAACTCATTTCCAAACAAGTTTCGGCCCGTCGTTTACAAAGAATAGACTTCTCTATTTGTCACTTAAGGTGACTGTTGCCGGATGAATACCACTAATGCTAAACGGAGTGGTCGCATAGGTTTATCACGTGATGTAAGTTTACTAAGCACGAAATGTCGGCAGATAATCATGCATGTACGTCAAGTACATTAACATCAGACTGTACGGATGACAGAGTCAAAAGAAATGTCTTTCTTGACTCATGGGCTCTTCTAGTAATGAACGTGTTTTTCGTATATAGATAAATGTGGTTCTGTTCGGCTACGTCGACTAACTTAAGTTTAAGTGGCAGCTATTTGACCGTTTTATAAGACTTATAGATAACTGTTTGAACAGAAGTAGGTGACAGGAGCGTCTTTTAGGTCGAAAGTTCTGAAATGTTTTCGATATGTTGCTCTCTTGAATTCCTATATACACACTCACATTCAGCACCTTTTTACTCCACCTGCTTTGCGGAAAAACACTAAAATTAGAACGGACACGGTTATCTAGTCAATATACTATATCAGTAGGCTTTCAAATATACCCATATCAAACATAGTTGACGTTACTCAAATATGCCTACACCCCACATTTTTGTCATGTCTCATATCACTCCGAAAAGCAATATGGCCCACTCGGGAAACAGTGGTCTACGTAGAATCTCTGTGCGCATATACATTGTCGGCTGTTTGCAGGATTAAAATTTCATGGCAATGACGTAAAACTTGTAACTTTCCTGTCAGCTGTACCTGATGAACCAAAACAGAAAGAATTAGTCGTAGAGTGCGTGTACATGAACAAGTTTTTGAAAGCGTGCAAACTGTTTTGAGATGAACTGTGTAAAGCCTAAGAACAGAGTACAGTAGATGCCACAACAGTGGTCTTTGGCCGGTCATGACTCTGCGTCATGTTTCGAAAACAGCTCAACTGATACTCAGACAAATGTTTCATGTGGTCGACTTTATGATGAGATGGATTTACCTGTATGTGGATCAAATACTGTCGCATATTTTCGAAAACACAACATTAGCGGTTATCATGCGTTTGGCAAAGGGTACAGGATGAGACAGAATTGCCAGTCCAGTGGTTCGAAACATTGGAAAAGTGGCCACTTGACAGTCAGCTAAAAGCGCAACACCCGCCGGGTTTTCGCTTAAGCACGGGAAGGTAGATCGAATTCCAGCACGGTCAAGCCCACACACACACACACACAAATGAGTGCTCCAAGTTTATCAAACAATGAACAAGGCAAGGGTGTTTGTTCCCTTCCTACAAGCTGTCTCGGTCCGGTCCGCCCAAACCATTTCGTTTTGTCCATGCCTGTCTGTGAACCCATGTGTCCGTTAATCCTTGAACATGTGCGCGCGTGTGCATATCTAAATGGCGATGATGTTCGCACTTTGAGCACGGTGGCGCACCAGCTGTTGGACTTACACGGATAGGGACGGAGATAGACATGGTAGACGCACATGCGCGAGAGCTTAGCATAGCAAACCAGCTCTCGATTTGTGAGCTCCTAAATTAACGTGAATGTTGATTGCCTCTTCGCCTTCGAAAATCCATTAGGGGTGTCTTACAAATGTGCAGGTTCTGGTGTGATCGCTGCAGCATGAAATTTTACTGGACCTTAGATCTTGATGCCCATTCTGTACAAATTCTTTTTGCTGTTAGTCAAACAACTGACAAGGCCCAGTTTGAGACCGATCGGCATACAACTGTGAAAATTTAAATACTGCCCGCTCCACTTAGTACCAACGATATGCAGATGTAGTTTTCCACATAGTGGACAAAACGGAAAATGTGCATAAGCTTTTGACCGTTTTCAACAAGGCGCACAAAAGCATCGTATTCATTGTGGAACAAGAAACTGATGAATAAATGTCATTGCTGGACGTAGAATCCACACGTAGATCAGAGTCGTTACAGCGAAATAGTTAAACAAAGAAAACACAACTGTGTGCTTGATAAATAGAGCAAAAAGAATTTGTACAGTGGATACGATAGAACTGGAGTTAAGCATGTTACAGAATATCCCTTCTAATAATGTCTATCCTGAGAAATTTATTGTCCGAAACATGTAAGAGAGAACAGTGCAAGCCCCACTAAACACGGTTGATAAGAAGAAGGTTTATATAAATGTACCGTTCAAAGAGGACGCAAAAGCAGTGCTGGTAACGCGCCAACTACCTGGTGAGATCGACAGTACCTACTATACTGTAAGTCCTGTCCTAACGTTTCACCCAAACCGGACGGTGCCACGTAATCTGGAAGATAATATATCTAACAGTGCTCTCCCACGTATGATCAATTCGTTAGACTCTTTCTGTGGTCCAGCATATGTTGTTCGCACGATTAGTGGTTTATCGGAATGAATTCGTAAACAGTGTACGATGTGGCCTCACTCTACAACAATAAAGAACATTAACTCATCAATTCTAGCCCACCTGGCTGACTGTGACCGACACACAGACACGGAGAGGGCCTTTCGTATCGTCTACCGCACCCCGGCCACCGCGTCAGGAAAGATCATGTGGCGCACTCTGTTTTTATACGACGCGTTCGCAATCCGATTACGCTGCTCGGATTTGTCTCCAAAAACAGTTCGTTCACATGTTGAGATTACCAAGAGCAACCAAACCCACGCGACAATTTGATCCCATCTCCCTAATTCACCCAAATTAACACTGACTTTCTAAAACCTACATCGCTTGTCAGCATAACCACTTGATCAATAACTTCCTTGGTTGTTATCTAATTTGATGTATAATTGTAGCAGCCTAAAATGAGAATCTATTGAGAACAGTTCTGTTCAGTGGCAACTTGTTTCACGTGATTTCTACGGGGGGTTCCGCCATCTTGCGATAGGCATAAGCGTCAACCACTGATGAATTGTTATCTACTTCGACACATATATGTCAAAGATAATCAGAACACATTAAGATAATGGAAGGAGCATGGTTCGAAGCGATACAATTCTGATTCGGCATAACGTTTGGGCTTTGACGTGCACAACTTGGTTAACGTTGGTTATCTCTGTAGGTGATATGTGTGAGCTGGTACATACGGACCAGTCATTGAACTGCTGGAAAGTGACTTGACTTGACGGGCATCGTGGTCATCAACGTTAGGAGTGTTGACAATCAACAATACTGTTTAGACACTCGTGAATGAGAAATAATGCCTTCGTTAGTTTTAACCGTATTAGTTCCGGCAACATGTTGGCAACGCGCGGTAGGTTTACAGCTGAATAATGTCCTACTTAATAGGCAGAAACCCATACTACAAACTGGCCAGCAATCACAAATGATCATGTTTGTTGCACATCGATAGACTTTCCGGTTAGCCCCTTTCGCTTCGGAGACACAGCAACCGTCTGAGTAAGACTCCTCCTGAGTTATGTCTCGAATACTGGCGAATAGCAGGAGATTTGGGATAAAATAATTTGCACATTCCTAACAAGCAGTCACTGTTTTCGCACTCTCGCAAACATTTCAGAGAGCTTAATTCCAAAAGAAACAACAGATAAGGGTTCCGCTCTTGTCAGAGCTCGTAATCAGTACAAAGCCTTGTAATGGTCAGGATTTGAACTCTGGTCATGCTTTCACGGGGCAGCCGTGTTAACCACTTAACCGTTGAATTCACACTCGGTACAACTTGACCATCACATGCAAGAATTCAGCCACACTCGAATAAATTTAACAGGACAGTTACTGCGTCTGCTCTAGAGTTATTCGAACAACCTGGACACTGTCCACTTGCTAGGAGGTTCAATAAAATAATTCAGTCCCACTGACATTGAGGGTACAGGAGCAGTAGCAGAAATGGCTGTCGGATACAAGCTGTGCAAGAGCTCTACCGCCTGGTTTGACAAGGATATACACTACTGACAAGATCTAACAAGTGCAAGGTTCCACTATAATGTGTTTCTCCAAAACATATCACAATGAACTGTCACGCGTAATACTATCAGATATGTCCATACATGTTTAAAATAGGGAACTTTCTTTTGCCTAGATAATATCCGACAGTTTTACTTGATAATATCAAAAGAGTGCGAAAAGGGCCAGTTATTGGGAAAATTTGTTGTGTGATAAGCAGCGTAACATGACCATAGCTCCAGATCACTAAAGGTAGTCATGAAATGCGGGAGTGGCATAAGACAACCAATCATTGATCCAACACATCTGACGTAGTTAGGTCAGTTGAGTGGAGTCTGATTTCATCTTGACTGAGATGTTGTGAGAGCCGATTCACCGGATGGATTGGGTTAGACAGCAACTGCAGCTCTTTCACGCAACGGTAGACAAGCTGGGTATTTAGCACACGTAGATATGGTGGAAGGTTTAGATGTGAAACTTTAACCATGCCTAATGTGAGGTCAATGGTCAAGACGGTTGTCTCACAAGCATATGGGCCAGAATTTACAGAGTGACCTGGACAGAGATGTGTTTTACCACTGTTGATCTTCAACAAGTTGAAGCGAAGCAGGTAATTGTGTCATGCACAAAGGAGGTGAAAGGTTAGCACGACTTCAGTAACCCTGAAATAATCAACGACAAGTTATCTGTCCAATTGTCCACTGAGAGAATGCAACACCCCAGTGAGATCGTTGGTCATGTCTAACCTCAGTAGCTCCAGCAGAAGAAGTGAACAATCAGTAGATTAATTTGATGAATAGGGGGAAGGGGTTAATCAGGGTGTAAGTTTATTACAATCACTTGAATATTTTCGTGAAAAATGACGTAGTTCATTCCCTTCAGAAGTTTGAACAAAACCGTTAGAACACGAGAACTGGCAGATCCAAGCATTTCGTATTGACTCGTCAGTACCAAATTTACAATAACATGAAACGGGTTTTTTATATCGAGCAGTTAGGGGAGCAGGGTAGCTAGTCAATTGGTGGTTTAGGAAAGGTCACTAAGTCCAGGGAAGGGTCAAGTTTACGAGCAACTGTTTCTGAACACACAAGGTCGGATTCAGTCGATTGATTGCGACCGCCTCAGCAAACCGCAAGAATCTTGGATTCGAGTGACGCAATGAATGCACAAATCGGGTCGATAACGTGACCAGTGGTCAGGACGTGTCTTGCGACTGCGGACGCTGGTGGCTTGCGTGTTTCAACCACATTGTCGTTCTTCCGTAATACAGAGTTCTGCACCCAATTAGGCAAATGTTCCTTCACTCAGGAGATCAAGCACCTCTCGGTTCTGCCTGTGTAACTTTCATTGCAGTTACATGTAAATTGGTAGACACAATGTGAGGTGGCACCGATAGGCTGATCTCCTTTGATTGAAGGGACGGGCAGTTTCTGAGTCCGGGCTAATACACAGAGTTCCGCTGCGTTGAATGTTCGTTTAATCGAATTCACGAGTCTTTGAGTTGTTTGATGCATGCAATAATCACCTTTAAGGGGCAATTCTATACAAACCCTCTTTTTTCTCACTGTGGTCACCTGTTCGGAAGGTGGTTTCAGTTTACTATGCTTTTCTATAAACCTTTTTGGATACCCGTTAGATTGTAGTGTAGATGTGATCAAGTCTAATTCCTTCGCAAGACCATCCTGTGTACAGATTCGCCTTGCTTGTGTGAATAGTGTATTCACCAGTGCGCGTTTGTGATGGACCGGTGTGAAACTACTAAAGTTCAGATATTGACCGAACCACGTGGATTTCCTGTGGACGGCTCTTTTGATAGAGCCATCCTCCCGGCGACTAATGAGTAGGTCTAGGAACGGAAAACAGATTCCGGTCTCAAATTCACACGTTAATTTCAGGTTGGGATGACAACTATTGAGGCGCTACACTAGGTTATCTATTGCCTGCCAGCGTCCGCAGTCGCAAGACACGTCCTGACCACTGGTCACGTTATCGACCCGATTTGTGCATTCATTGCGTCACTCGAATCCAAGATTCTTGCGGTTTGCTGAGGCGGTCGCAATCAATCGACTGAATCCGACCTTGTGTGTTCAGAAACAGTTGCTCGTAAACTTGACCCTTCCCTGGACTTAGTGACCTTTCCTAAACCACCAATTGACTAGCTACCCTGCTCCCCTAACTGCTCGATATAAAAAACCCGTTTCATGTTATTGTAAATTTGGTACTGACGAGTCAATACGAAATGCTTGGATCTGCCAGTTCTCGTGTTCTAACGGTTTTGTTCAAAAATGACATAATCAGGAACGATAGAACGACAACATTTAAGCCATTACATGAGTTTCTGGTGAATTACAGGGGAAGTGTAAACAAACGGGTGAGTGGTAAAAGCAATGCAGGTAAGCAAATCTCCGTACATGCTTTACAACGTCATTCTACGAAAACGGGTTTCAATGCGTTGCGATGTATGTCAGATAGCTGACGTGCAAACACAGACTGCATAGGTTTAGCCCAATTCAAATCGAAAGCAATAACGATACGCAGCCATTACGGGGCAATTGCACTCCGTTAACTCGATAAGAAGGAGAGCTGGCAGTGAACTTAACGGGTTGGCTGTTCCATACCAGTTAAAACGATGCTCCTGGACAAATGTGTTGATTAAGAAGTCTACATTTGAAGGCCAATGAAAGATATTGCATAAACCAGCTGACTATCTAAAATCTGATTGAGAATAATCCGATATGTCTGGCAATAATACATTGAGATCAGCACATTTTGTCAGAACTGTGTTCTCCAATTAAAGTATACCAGAACTATAAAGTGAAAAAGTAGATAGAGCGAAAAGTTGCACCTGATAGGATGATAAAGTGAAACTTGAGTCTAGCGTTTCACCTAGAAGGGGGCTAGTGGGGAATATTAACCGAAAGTGAAGGTTGCTGCAGGACATGTGTGGTGTACAACTGATAGATGGAACAATCCGGATGAACAACAGCCAACGGTTCACAAATATAGTGACGGAATGAGATGGTGTGGTTTCAAGTTATGTGACCAGTTGCACGAGGAATCTCTAGCGATCTAGTCTGCTATGCTGATTACGGCGTTGATAACAACCTCTTTTTCTTTGGGATGGGGATGCCAACCCAGTGAAATAAACACCTCAATGATAGGACAGACATTCCTGAAGTGAGCACCAAAATCCGCTCGCGCAATTGACTTCGACCTGCTCCCTCAATGACCAAGCAGATATGCGCAGTTGACAACAATGAGACAAGGTGAAAACTTCCACTTCGCGAATTCACATCTCAAGAAGGAAGCACAGCCCGTACGCACATAGAATCATATCCCACACGAGACGAGACAGTTGGATCGTGATCGTACCCTGTGGTAGCTGGGAGTGAACTTCTGATCTTTTCTCCTCCTCTGGTGTGGTGCTCAATCCTGTATGCTGTTTCGGTCTACAAGACTACAAGGTCCAGTCGTTTCAAACAGTACAAAGGAATGCGGCTGTATAGAAAGCAACTAGGCTCATTAGTGTGTCCCACAACTGACTGCATTTGGGTACTTGGGCAATAGGGCACGAATCAAAAAGAATACTGTAGAATTCCATTTATAGTTGCAGCACTGCCATCTTCCGCGCACGGAGGAAGGAATTAGGAAAGGCACTCTAAATTAAAGAGTCTGCGTGGGAGTCATCCGGCCCTGAGGCATTCGTGAAGTCATCGAGGACGGTGATCATATGCTCCACCAGTGTGCTACTCATAAATGGCCATCAAAAAACGAGAAATTTCAGCCGAGTGCACGAGACTTCATACTGTGGGCTTACTCGCGAAGTAAGCATCACCATTTACTTGATTAAGTAGTCGTGCAGCAGCCTGGTACTCGAGAACTACGCAGCAAGCGAGCAGTAAGGAGGGCTGGTTAGAGTACATATCATAGGCAGAAAATGGGTTTTGAAAGAATGGAGGACTCAAGGATGAAGACCGTAATCCAGCGTGCTGTTGCCGTTCGTCTGAAAGACTTTCATATATCCACTACCGCCGATGGTATTTGGCGAGGCCTCAAGGAAATGGTTACGATACCACCTATCGGGCCAACAGATATTCAGCGTTAGGAACTACTGTATCGGTTCGACGAAAATAGTACGTTTATTGTCCTCTGGATAAGAAAGGAGGACGTTGAGCTCGCTGCTTCCAAGATGGAGCCGAAGGAGCCGCGTTCCAGAATGTTCGTCATCAACCCGCCGGAATTTCTGACAGAATCAAAGATGACTAGTGGAAAAAACACAGTGAGCCGATAGAGGGCTACAATAATGCCTGACAACACAAGTAGTCTCACTAGTCGCTTATGATAATTTATGGCCCATCCGTCCAATCTACTGAAGCGCAACCTAGCTCTTCGTGCATTCAAATCGAGGGCATTATGAAATTCTGGAGTAAACAGTTTGGCGGCCTAATAAATTGGATGGCTATCATTGGTAGAGAGACTGTAAACAGTCTGCGACCACAAGACTTCAAAGCTTCAATAGCTCTTGGTTCAAAGTTAACAGAGGTGCACGGGCTTACTGTGTGAATGTGAAACGGAAAGGTTGCAGGTGAAGATGGCTTGTAAGGATCACTTCTGAAGCATGGTGACCCAATGATGGAACGTTCTTTGCTCCAGTGGGTTCACTCCTTCCACCGGTAAGAAGTAGTCCTTGATCACAACTTTGTTTAAAGATAGGGGTAACGAGTAAGGTACTGAGAGTTATTGGAGCATTAATTTGCTGAGTTGCGCTGGGATGGTGCTACCAAGAATGCTACTGACCTTACTAATACGGACATTTTCGTAGGGAGATGTTGACTACCAATGAGTGCAATACAACTGACATGGTGTTCACAACCAGGTGCTGTATGTCCTGATTGGGAAGTTCTCCAATGCTTTTGATTTCGTCGGTCGTGAGACAATTTGGACGATGCTTGGTAATTTTGATCGTCAGTCTAATCGGAATGTTGTTTGTGGCCGTGAAGGCGAAAACGCAATCGGGTGGATCGATCTTTGATGGTTTTAACGTGGTCAATGGCCTGACGCTGGGTTATGTCGCAGCCCCAACTCTGTTTATTTTGCGTTTGACTGCAACATTAATGTTTGCTATTCAGAATTTATGAGACGGTGTTCAACTTGCATACCGCATGGATGGTTATCTGTAGAATATTCGGAGTTTCAACCCCTCAGTGTTTCCACATACTTCGACGACGTGCATGCTGTTGTTCGCAGCTGAAGATGCACCATTTACACAAGGCGAATATTAACCTAAGCAGCTGGCCATGACTTTCACGACTGCGGCATCTAAATTGGGCTTGGATCTCAACACCGGTAAGACATTTTCTATTTTAATAGCCTTATCTGGACGCTTTGCCTACACAAACATTTTCTACTGGCTAACAACCAGTAGTTAGGTCTACCTTTGGATCATGTGTTGCAATTTTGCGTGGCGAAGACTAGCGCTGATTTCTGACGCCTTGAAAGACGTATCCGGAAGAATCACAGCTTGAAGTGAAAAATCAAAACACCCTTTCTACCACTCAACGGCGCTGTCTACACTCTTTTACTGTAGTCAAACTTGGACATTATATAAGCTGAGTGTGGGGTATGTGGGTCAATTTCATCTGCAACATCTGGGACGCATCTAGGTTATTTGGCGGTCGGAAATTTTTCTGAACACTGAGGTACTGTGGTGGGCGGACACAGACAGGAGTGAAGTCAAGTTGATGTTCATTCAGCTTCGTTGGCTAGGACCAATTTGTAGGATAGGGGAACGGATCCCGAAGTACTTGTACGGTTAATTGAAAACAGGTGCGTGAAATTCTGGTAGCCAGAAGCAGCGTTACTATGTGTTATTCACGTAAGTCTTTTGTGTTATGATCTTGGGTGGACTCAGACATGAATCGGACGATCTCGGTGAATAGGATCTGGTTGAATGTTCGCAGGTACAGTGACGACTACTGCATGACCTTGAACCGAAGCGCGCGGTGCACATCGGAACGATAGGTGCAATATGCGGAGATGATATGATTAGATTGCCTTGCGATGAGCGCGACTGTGGATGTACCCACCCTCTCGTATTGTTAGGTCATCAGCGTGCCAATATACATCGTCATCGAAGAGGCGACGAGTACATCCGGCGTAAGTAACTTATATCCGTTACACCTATTCTTCGGTCGTAAAAATCAACAGCCAGAGTAATTTGTTAACCCATGCTCTCCAGAAACCCGGGGCATTCTGGCTTTCTACGCATAGTGTTCTCCAGTATTTTTGGTGCAGGTGTTTTTGTGACTCTGATCATCGTGACAGGCTAATCCGAAGTGGACGCAATCAACCGTGTGTGTGTGTGTCCAAAAGATCTACAATAGACGGACTTGCGTACATGGATTAACAATTTGGTCCTGACCAAACTGCAAATGGTGCAGCGCAAGCCAATTGCAGTGATGGATAAGCGCAGGCTTCCTTTGGCTTTGGTCACTGTGACAGGCTAATCCGAATCGGATGCCGCCAGCCGTGTGTGTGTGTGTGAACTGCACCCAAGTTGCCTGATGGTTTGTCTTCCACACACACTCTCGCACCACGATGACGAGAATGGAATTACCATGTGTTCGTGCATATCGGTTTGCACTACACGACATTACGCCGCGTATAACTTTCATGGTCACCTTCCTTTTGAACTTCTGCACTCCTCCGAATTACATTTATGCTAAACTTAGTACGGATTGCAGTGATATTTAAATGTTACCATAAATTGAGTAGGGGAACCGAAACCCTATTGACTTAACCTCGCTACCAACGTAGGTTACCCGTCTTGTTGACTGCCTTTTAGGCTGACCAGTTTTTTAGGGGAGGGTAGAAATGGTGTTTCTTGAAGCTTATTATAGACGAACATGGAGCTGCGTTGCCAGCACGTTCCTTGAAATCCAAACTTGCAAACCACAAAAAAACTGATTTAAGCCATGCTTATTACTGTCCCATGTTAAAAGTGCATCGAGGGCCTAATTCACTGTACTTCACGAACATGGGCATTGTGGTATATAGCCGCATGTGATGAGTCACTATCTGCGCACGTGGCAAACTGACCACAATCACACCGAAGTTCGAGAGCAGTCAAGGCGATCGTTCATTCACATTGTTCATTTGCGTTTGTCGTATCATGTAAGACGTTGGGGGAAAGTGCGATTGTGCTCCCAGGTCCATGCATGTGCACACACTCGCAAAGGGCACAGCGTCAATGCTTGATGAAAAATCGATAGAAAACCCGCCTAGAAAACAGAACAAACAGATGAGGGTGACTAACTAATGGCCAGCCCTATTCAAGTAATCATTTGAGTATAATTTGTCTTGACAGCCATCATCTGTGGAATCTGAAATATCGGAATCATCACCAACCTCGACGAAAATAGTGCATACTTTTCAGAAAACCGTGAAACGATTAAAAAATGGAGGTTTGGACGAACTTCCCACGTTTCAAAACTGCAGCCAGTCAGCGAGGATCGAACACGTGCGTTGCACGCATATGAAGTCCATTCCCTTTATGCTGACTTGTTGCACTTCTCCTTACGTGCTCATCATGAAAGATGTCGCTTACCGTTACTGTAGCATCCTAAAAACCATTGCTCACATCACCTCTGATGATTACCGGTCGTTCACCCAGTCGGCCTTCACGTGACAATGAAGGCGAAGTCCACTGGTTCAACAGTTGTCGGAACGCTGACCGGCAATGACCAGCAAGGTGGGGCTGGATAAATCGAGGTGAGCGCATTCACGTGAAAACTGTAATGCGCCTGTTTTGAGAACTTTACACTTTTCTGGTCTACCTCGAGCAGTTTCAGTAAGACTAACTACATCTATCCCTTATTTCCACCCAGTGTATAAACCAAACAGAAAATCAGATGCCCATAAAAATGGGATGAACTATCAGACCTGTCAGCTTAGGAGAGATCAGTGTGCAAACTTATTTCCGGGTCAAAAGTGGCACGAAATTCCACCTACGCCTTAAAGTGGTTGCCAACATAATTAATGGGTCATTGAGCTGCATTCCGTTGGTCTGTTCAGGTTATGCTGTTGGGGGGGTTACTTGGGACTTTTGTCTTACCACGCCCACCCTCCCTTAAAGGTTCTCATTTCGGGATAAAACAAGGGGAGTGATGAGACTTGACGCATGTCTAATGAATAAAAATTGCGACATCATATCCAAGGTGCTTACACTTTGCATGTAAACAAACTTGGTGTAGGTGAGTGTAGGATTTTCAGTTCTTCTCTTCATTCTGTATCGTTACTCCCCAGTCGACAACAAAACATGCCACTAACTAGGAGTCACGTCTGGTTCACTTAGGGTCATCACCCACAGATTGGGTGGGTCACGAGGCCCTCTCACAATACAGAAACAGAACGAGCTACACTTCGAACCATACTAGCTAGCGCTTTTTCCCTCCATCAGATTTCAGTGAACTGGAAAAATGTGGCACTGTTTTTGTTACCGTGCTTTTCGACAAAATTCTGATGTCAACTTTCTTAACAGTTTAACTTTCGTTCTCTTTCCAAAACCCTAATTGCACAAACTTTTCCGTTTACACGTTATAATTTTCAGTCAAAGACTTCTATCCTAAGGTTTGGGGACCGATTTAGAACTATGCGGAGGAAACTATTTTAACTAATGTCCTCAAGCTGTAGATCACTCGTTCGCGCTGCAAATGACGTCAAATCCACGTCGAGTAAGTACGACTCACGACCGAATGACAACTGTTCCACTGTCAGAGTGCATATGTAGTATTCCTCGCCTTCACTGAGGCATCCGAATTACAAGTGTTGGAGTTTGGAGTAAGATGTGCGCTGAGAGTTAGCGAAAAAACTGAATAGAGAGCTGCTCAATTCTCAACGCATGTATATGGTGGTAGATGATTGTATCTACTACAAAACAATGTCTCCTGAAAACTATGATTGCTAGATAAGACACAGAGGTGTCCAGGCAATAGGGTGTTTGGTTTATCATGCAGAAGTAACATTGAGAGAGTGGACTCGCTGTACAGACTCGCTGTGTTTGGTAAGGATGTTGGCTGAAGTTGTTGAGACTCAAGACCAGTGACATTCACGTCCATTTTCAGCTATTCCTAATGAGTCAGTAATTCCTCCTAACAACCATAGGTCTTATCTTCTGTGTCTACCTATAACGATCCGTTGGTAAATAATAACTGAGAATCGTGAATTTTGAATTTTTGCCTATTGAGTGCCGCTGATATTTAAGTGCAACCGCTACATTCAGACAGAAGCTTTTGCTCAGTCAGTTTAAAGAAGAAGCACCAAAGCTGAGTTACGTTCTTGATAGTGTGCAAAGGAAATGGGGTGACTGAAGCAGCTGCAAACACGATTACTTCAAAAAGAGACCGAGTCGGGAGATACACATCACTGATCTGCAGGAAGATATTAGCAAACCCTTTACCTAATGTGGTCTAGCCTTGACTCGTAACATAAAACAACAACATATTCCTGCTTAAGATGTACAGTTTGCAAACTGATTTGAGTTGTTGCTTTCTGAAGGAATTATAACACGATGCCGCTAGGTATTCACAGTGCAAGCTAGCAATTGTTCAAAGGTTACCCTTAAAATTTACGCTTGTAAAATGGAGTCACAGTGATTGTGTGATACATGCAGCTGTTGCTAACAATTCATTCTACCTTGTAAATTAGAGTGATAAGCAGAACAGTGGTTAAGACGTAGGCGCGTGCGATCGATTTTCCAGTGTAACACGGGTAATTAATAAAAACTACGGTT
This sequence comes from Paragonimus westermani, assembly GCA_008508345.1. NCBI lineage: Eukaryota > Metazoa > Platyhelminthes > Trematoda > Plagiorchiida > Troglotrematidae > Paragonimus > Paragonimus westermani. The sequence goes on from QNGE01000028.1 coordinate 110,060, forward strand.
GATGTAAATTGATCATCAATCAGAAATAAATATCTCATTCAGCCCATTTCTAGCAGGTACGTCATACGCGATCTTTGCCTTCTTTAGAGTTCGCCTTGGAACAATCTAGAGTTGAACTCCGCCCACGTTCCTACCAAGCGATCGGGCTGATCGCCATGCTAGTGACTCCATATTAGGCAAGCCTATTTATTAAAATGTAGACGTTACTGTTTCCACTCTAGATGTGTTTGGACAACCTCAGCACTGCTTTTGTCGCACTATTCCTACTGTTCCCCTTGTCAGTGACAGCACTGGTAGTGTTTCACATTGTGGGAACCACCTCAGATTGGTCGGATTTATTTGTTACTGTATGTATGAGGTAGTGCTCCCAATCGGTGAAACGTTAACGAAAGGACAGAATGGAGAACATGGACAGGGTGAGATGGCGATTGTCGGTTGTCCGTGTGATTATTTATATTGGTTGTCAATTAGGAAGATTGTTGTATACGCATCGGAGGACCTTATGAAAACAGTTGGGGTGGTTGGGCGGGACCTAATCACAATGACATGGGCTAACTTATGGACGGCACATCAATCATGTGTCTCAAAGGAGTTGAACTGGAAATCGTGCGTGTGCAGCGATGATTTGGGCGTGTATCCCGGTTGGATAAGTACAAACCGTCCTGGTGTACACATGTACACATCAGCGGATGCATATATATGCATATTTGTTTTAGAAGATTGATTGAGGTCCCAAAGTTATGAATCAGGGATGTTTTAGTGTTACGGAGTTGATTCAAACCTCGCCATCGCACGAACTTTGAAGGATGAAAAAAGGGTGTTATGTTTGTTTTTTGTCGGCAACAGTGGTCAGTGGATGGTTTTGTTCACCAACGATCATGGGAGTATGAAACACTATTAGACGAAATGATAACTATAAACTCTTTTTGATTAATCTCAATCTCCTGCTGCTTATAACAGAGTAATAATTCTACTTAGAAGTCTAAGGTACATTTATGATCTTAGCATGATTCGGAAGCCCTGACTGCGGGTTGATCTGGCAATTCTGGTAAGCAAATTGAGACATTCTTCACAGGCGATCGTGTACGTGTGTTCAGCAGCCTGGTGTCCAAGAGAACTTAGATCGCAGTCCAAAGTCTAGTCGAAAAGACTTAAATAGAACGAAACTCGATCCCCGGGCCTCTCTAACAAACGGAAACATTCAAGTTCAGAAACCGAAGGCTGTAATCAGATGAGATTTCAGCACAAGTTTTATAGGAAGACTACTTATCATTAGACAAAATGGCTGAACGCTTCGTTGGACTGCAAATATCGCGACCCGAAATGAATGGCAGTCAGACAAACTTCATTATTCAGACTAATCTGACAAGTGACTGTCACCCAGAGTTGGCATCTGTGGGCGGAGGCAAAAAATAGCCAAACTGTGTCTGCTCCATTCCTTTTGTTTTGGCGACTGAACCTCTCTGACGACTTAACCGAGCTTCCAGAAGAAATACAACAGAAAGCCACAAAATCGACCTTATCATGACAAGTGCCAGCCGCATATTTAACGCGTCGTTTTCAGTTATGATTGATTCACCAGTCTAAGCAACGAGAAACGAACGCGACCTTTTCCGTTGGACACGTGTCAGGCATACAGTGAAGCGGTTAAGGAATATGTGCAGTTCAGAAGTCAAATGTCAAATTGACATGGGATGCGTTAACTAACTTCTCCAACTGAGAGACACTAAGAATAACATCTGGCGAATCTCCAACTGTGCCGTGTGTCTGGTAATCATTTGAAGACTCCGACGTTATACCCCATTGGGAACACTTACACCTCTAACACTAAAGCGATAGCACGTAGTGGATGACAAAATTTCCCATGACTTCATCAGTTGCACATGTGACATTCAGAAGCAATTACCTAATGTGATGTCACAGGTTTCCGCCTGGAAAATCACTTATTTTTAATCACCTTTTATCGAATTCTAAAGATTAGGCATATCTGCTTACCTTAGAAGAATACACGGACTATTGGACAAAAAACATAGCTGATACCACAAAAAAATCACAAGGACTCTGAAGAAATAAAGTGGTTTTAAAATATTGATCGGTTTTCACAAGCAGCTGATCTCAGTGACCGTCAGTAAGATGGAGAACAGCCGCCTCATGTAAGTTGCTATCACCCAAATGACTGGCTGGGGATCCACTGTGCAGCCCACACGTAGGCCATGAGTTCGGTTTTGCGAGGTGCATCGTGGTCTTAAAACCCATCAAGGTCGACCCAGCTATCAAGTAATTCGCTGGTAATCAGTGGGACTGACCATTTGTACTATCTCCTCTCAACAATGGATTCATATAGGTTTGCATTTTAAACCCTAATAACCTATGAGAAAATGAGACGCAACCGATAAATAAGGTTACCTTTGACCTAGAAAATCATAAGTATCGGTGCATTTGTGGGTCCAGTTAAACCGTGAAAGTGACTCCAAAAACCAACCACTGGCTGAAAGTTGATTCAGTTTAAGGCTTCCTCTGGCACCTAAAATGTAGACTAATCAGGTGGACGTACACAGGTACAGACCCAAGCCATATCGATGGACGCGTATATGCTTCTCGCTCGTAATGAAGAAAATGGTATGGTTGTCTGCGGTACTCAAAAGTCAACAGGTCCTGAAATCGAGCAGTTTTCCATCATCAGCTTCAGTCAACAATCTGCTCAGTAGTTCGTCTTACAACCACGTAGACGAGTATCGTTTAAAAATAACTGAAAAACGAAAACATATGCTCTAGTGACAAGTGGTGTGTTGGTAGGAACAGGTACTTCCGTATAAAACCGGCACGCCTTGTTTAAGCTGAAAAACAGCTTGGCACACAATCGCACCCACTTTTTATGCTCTCACTGCAACCAGATTGCTAGCAAATTTTGGATCCTGTAGACTCTTGATGGAGTGGCAGACATTTAGTTCACTTATTCTGGATTTCATCAGCACGCATACGCCAGAGTTTTCGAACCCAATGTTAGAATAACCCTTTTGACCGGATGTCAGTCGGTTTTCCTAGCTTTCGCATTCCTATTTTATCATACGATGCAGCCGATTACATTTTTGTGGTTGGTTTGGCAGCGCAGCACTCAGCAAAGTGATTGAAATGTGTACTAGCACATCATCCATTCCACAAAACGATTACTTTTCCTGTCCTGATAAGTGCTTATTGTGTAAACTACTGCTTTGTTTATCGTGGGTGTGATGATGACTTTTATCCACAATCCTGATTTGCATAGAAATTTTTCACTTATTTTAAGAATGTTTGCTTCCATCTCCACGTTAGTCACATTTATGGCTGAATTTAGTGTGTGAAATGATCCCCCAGGGTCACTTGTGAGTAAATTAAGTCTGGTCATTCGAATTAACTTCCGAAGCAACCTAACTGCAGTCCTGCCAACACAGTAGCCAGCGAAAAATAATCAAAACTCACTAGAACTGAGTCATTATGCTAAATCTCATAGTAAACTGCTGGCTTAATGCAGCGTTCATTTGCGTCATCTTAGCGAAACATTCCACAATTTGAAATAAAACTGAACATTCTTGTTTGCTTTGCATATAAAACTTGTAAGTTCTCCTTGTCTCTACCTCTTATAGCTTATCCAGAAGGTCCAAAAGCAACGCTAGTACACTGGTGGAATAATTTTCTGTATTAGACAAGCTGGAGAAAGGAGCCCAGACAGATAACATCTTACAAACTAGTTGTCTTCGTTAAGAGGCTGTCATTCTGAAAAATTGTGATGTGCAGCCAGTGAACATGAGATCGAACATGACAGTCTCATCTGGGAGAAGCCTTACTTCACGGTTTTAACTGTTAGCAGCGGTCGACCACAGAAGTAAGAGGACGTGGGTATGGCGAAAGGAGTTTTAAAGCAAGTGAAGAGTGGTTAAACGGAAAGAAGGTTTGAATAAGCCTGATATCTAAACGTGCTTGCAAATTCCCTTAGAAAATCCAGTGACAGGGAGCTAAAAGCAGATCTGTCTTTATTTTGGGACTCCTCGAAAACTCGGTAGGGGTGTTTATGATGAAGAATTTGGTCGGAAGAAACCGTCAATAATGGTCTCTATTTTTACGACACCACCGACTGTTTGCACTTCCTGTTAGAGTATACGAGATAATAAGTATCAATGAGAACATGCGCATCAATTTACCGATTCCAACAGATATGCATCTTTCTCCTAAGGGAAAGATCTAACAGGTGGCACTAAATTTTATTTTGGGGATAGCTATAATGTTTTCTTAAAAATTGTGGGAGGTAATGTATAGTTATTACATAGGTGAATTTATGAAACATCATCTAGAAAAGCCACATGACTTGACCCAAAAGGATTCAACGAACACGGTCGTGTTAACCGGACTGTACTACACATTACTGATATCGCTTGAATGTCTCAATTTTCCACAGACGGCAAGCTTATAGATCTAAGGGAAACACAATCAATCTTAGTCCCACCGACCATGGGAATATGACATTTACAATGTTCTAGAATAAAGATATATATACATTCTATATATATATTTATATATATATCTATGCATCTTATCAGGCGTTTTCTGTAAGCAATCATTACATACCTTTACTGCAATCTGATTTTCTGACAAAGAAACATCAGCATTCGGCATTTTCACTTCGCTCACATAAGAGTTACGGAGGTGTAGGGAATGAAATAGAAGCGCGCACCTCTTGGGCTAGGGCAGTATTCGCTACTCTGGGACCATCTCTGGCTACAGAGAGGTATTTATCTGAAGCTTGAAGGTCGCGTATATAAGACAACGGTGAAAGCCGTATTACTTTACGGCAGTGAAACATGGCCGCTCAGGGTAGAAGACGTGGACCGTCTTCAAGTATTTGATCACCAATGTCTGCGTTCAATCGCTCGTATCGTGTGGCACTGAGGTGTAACGAAGAGGTTAGAAAACAGGCGCTTGGTAGTGTTTGCCAAACGAGTTCTTTTGTTCAATCTCTACGTTTGCAAATGCTCAGATGGTTAGGTGATGTATTAAGGATGCCAGCTAGTCGTCTTCCACACCGAGCACCGTTCCCTGACACTGCAACCGACCGGTGTGAGATGCGAGGTGGACAGACAATGACCTGACGTTGGGAAATGAAGTCGTCTCCCGGGCTGAGGCCATCACGACTCACAGGGTCGGTGGCTGGAGACTCTAGGTGAGATGGCGACTAATCGAGCCCAGTGGCGTGAATGTTGTCATTGTTTGTCTGAGTTGTCTGCGAAGTTAGTGCATTCAATGACGCGGGGCAGCGAAAGCCCTAGGGAAGCTGTCTTGCTGATGACGCCTTACTCGCACTTGCAGCTCGGTTGTTCGTTTGCAAGGTGTAGTTACCTTGATGTTGAATGTTTGAATATAGACATAGTTATTTTCAGTAGTTAGGTTCGTTCCCGTCCCCTTCGTTTTTCCTTCCCTCTTCCTATATAGGGTTTGCTTTTTCTTCATGGTTGTGTGGCAGTTAAGCATTGGTGTGAACCACTGGTGTGTTACTGTCTATGATGATGATGTTGTTGTTGTTGATGATGATTATGAGTCACGTTGATTGAAAGTGCGGTTTTGGTCGCTATTCACTGCAACAGCTCGTCAATCCCACAGAACAAATCAGTAGTTTGTACATTTCGCCATCAAGACAAAACACTCATCGCTCGCGTTAATAAATTGTTCATTTCTATTTTTTTGATATATCTTCATGCACTGTTTCAATGTTCATATTAAACCGACCCCCAGAGAATTTGAGGGACGTACAGCTGTCTTCTGTTTGTTGGGTTGCTTGTGTGCCGCACCGTAACTGTTTTCTGCAGAACGAATGTTCCTAAACAATTCCATCCTACTCGAAACACAAAGTAGCAGATCGGCGTTCTATTCATTTGTGTGTTAAAACGCAAGCAGTTACTGTAGTCTAACTTCGACAACTGTTAATTCAACCTGAAATCTACAAACACAATTTGCAAAAACTGTGTGACACATTAACCGTACTTGTCTGCCCAGATACAGAACTTTCTATTTTGATTTTCTCCTGTGATCAACGAATTATACTACTACCATTGTTACATTGCTGTTTGAACGTGTGCGGTAAGTTAACAAGCTCAAAAGATTATATCACCAAAAAGCTCTGTGTATACGAGTTGAGTGAATAGGGTAGACAGGAGGTGTAATGCTCACAGATATGTATTTACATGTTGATCCTCTCAACGGCTAGCACACCCGGATTAGCTGTTCTACAATTCAAAACTTTTTATTGTCCAAAATACTATGCCTGTTGCCTCGGACTGCATTGTGCTGCGTTAGGTGGGGAGAACCCCAGCTCAACAGACAGCTCAATCACATCGTTCCTACAGTGGTGTATTAGAGAAGGTCGACTTAGTCGATTTCCATCGTGGAACTTGAACGTTAAGCCTACAGAGTTATTTGGTGGCTTCAAATTTCGACGGGTGGAACCGAGAAAAGGGACTGATGATCAGTGGTTTTCAAATATTTATTATGATAGTTAGCTCACACTGGTATCCTGAAGTTGTTTAGTACACTCTAGACCTCAAGCTAATGCAGTATAGATGATAGGCAATACAGAACTGGAGGCAGCGAAGATAGTAATGGACTGCATGACACTAATGCCCAAACATTGCCAGCTGACATTCTGTCAGTATCTGGAAATTGTGAGGCCCTAAACAACCATACGCCAATAAACTCTGATCTTAGACGTACACTAGAAATGGATTCTCTTGTAGGATGATCACCAAATTTATTTTCTACGTATCCCTTTCGTTTAATGATTACTTACAATGTTCTCCGGGTAATATTTCCTCCTTGTTAATTGTAACTCTCACAGCATTTTACTATACATTATTCAAGAGAAATGTAAGACTGAGTCCTCTTGTTGTGTGAATGGCGATCAGGAAATCAGACTGCAAACGCTGACTTTCAACACTGAAGTGTCAACCGACTGTAGGGACTGACCGATAGAGGATAAGTTACGTCTAATTAAATTCTAGTAAGCACGATGGCCACGTGTGTGCCGTAACGCTGTTTGTGAAATCCAGCAAGGAAATTTATCAATCGTGAAGAACACAGAGTAAGTTTATTGATATATTCCCGTAGTAACCTTCACTTACGTTGGTCAAAACGATGAACAGCACACTGAATCGGAGCTGACCGAAATTGCACAGCTCAGGCAAGGTCACCCCATGTATGAATTTCCAGCCCACACTTCTCTTTTTAAATCCATCGTGATAGGCGACAAAATGAGGAACAACAATGCGGGTGTCACGTTCTGTTCGAATTAACTGAAAATTTGTGCGGGTTGTCTTGACCAGTGGACTGGTGATTTGTGACGATAGACATACTTGGTTCGGCAGAGCCACTGGACTATAAAATGCTCACGAAAGCCGAACTAACGGAAACTCACGCGGTAATCAATCACCTCCGAAGCATACTAACCGGACTCATACCCAACCGACAGTCGCTTAACCTTGTCAATCACCCATTCGTTCACGGCACATGACCTCATGGGGACAAATGTAAGATGTTGAGGTCAGAAAATCGATAATCGGTTGCCCGAAGGCAACTTGGGCAGACCTCGGTGGGTTTAGTGGCTGTTATCGGTCCGCCTGTTTCACCTCCTTTAAATTAGACAAAAAAGAATAGGCTAACCCAGAGGTGCCTTTGCTGCACACTGCCTACGATCGGTGGTTGACTGTGCTGTTCGACTATTACACAAATTAGCAAAAGGAATTTGTTCCCATATAAAGAAGAGATGACGTATGGAACTTGATTAACCAAACCCTTATGTCTAAATGTAGCCGGTCAACATCAAGGTGCTTATACACTGTAAACGAGCATCCGCGTTTCATATGGAGCAAGGTAGCACTTGTAATATCCACTTGGTCTTACCAATGTGGACGAACAGCGATGACGCTCACGACTCAGAGCCCAATCAGTGTTTAGCCTGAAGATGGGTAGACCGCGAGAGTCACGATCTGGGAGTAGAACATGATTCGCGAATTCCGTTTTGTTAGTGAGTGTTTTGCCTGCTTTTGCGAAGTACAAACTGACTGCCTCGTACCTCATTCAAGTTCTCTAGATGAGAAGTGCATGGTTAACTGTATAGTGGTATTCTTAATGTGTAGTTTAACATATCTTACCTTAACGGCCAAAATCCCGCTTCACAACCTTTTTGGTTCACGGGCCTGGAAAAAAAATATAAATGGCAGGTTTCTTCGCTTCGAAGCCCAGACAGATAACACATTCTCAGATCTTGATTCAGTCGCTATCCTAAGGTTAAGATGCAACCCCCTGAACCGGTCACATTCGGTTTCAGCACTTTTCACTAGTTTGACAGACTGTTAATCTTTCTGAACTGCATGATAAGAAGTAGCCAAAATGTTTATTGCCGATCTGAATTGAGGTATGACTAGACATTCAACCGTGATGACCATCATGAAAATGTGCGGATTCTTTTAGGTAAGCAACAGTCAATGTATTTAATGGATACACATACGTTGGATGGCGTCTTCTACATCAGAACTAATGCTCTAGCCGGTATGTTTCGAAAAAGAATATCATATTTGGGTTGAGCTCGTGTAAGTGGTTAGCCGTAATACACCAGTCCATCAGGAACTGAATGTGCACACCGATCTTCTGGTACACGAGACCGGCAGCATAGATTCACCGTATCAGCAAGTTTTGCTGCCGCTCTTGAATCTTCTTGGATCACTTGTAGAGGTAACCACTTTTTAGACTGTGGTCGTCTTTTTACCACTTCTCAACATTTTCACTCAAACCTGACTATCAGTCAGGTCAGAACAACACTCACCTTCTACAGAAACCCTAGTTATTTTGGCGTTCTCCCAACAGTTTTCTCCAGCATTTTTGATGCGCTTGTTTGTGCTTTTCTGGTCACTGTGGCAGGCTAATCCGAAACGAATTCCACCAACCGTGAACAGCATACCTGCCCTGTGCGCATGCATTAATCGAGAGCAGACTCTCATTCGGATGACTAAAAACATGACGGATGTGCTCTGAGTAGCACGAATCTTTAGTCTCCAACCTTCTTTCAAATGGTACAAACCAAATGAGTGCGATCGAACACACATGGTTATTTGTTTGTTGCATACAAACAGACCGCTTATCTGAAACAAAAGTTTGAATTGTAAGGACTCATTTACTTGCTCAAATGTATGCGCTAAATTCAACAAGCGTCCACATACTGAGCCGCGTGTATTCGCTCTTTTGTTTCTCCCATCGGACGTTGTGTACCGGTTCGGAATATCTCATTTCGTAGGTGTTTGCACTGATGCGGAAACGTGGGTTATGGAGCACCGTTAAGGGTTACAATAACCTCGACTCCAGTACATCGTACAAATCTGATCGTTGTGTCTTCCGAACTTTCACTGACAGTGCGTAACCATTTTATCCCGAAACGCAGTAAACGTGTATTCTGCACCGCTGTAAACAATAAAATCCAACCACAGTTCTACTGACAAAAGATTAACCGGAGTTAAACCGAAAAATCCAATCGAAACAGCCGACGGATTCGTCGATATCATACTGTTTGTACTCAGCATGACAGCTGTCTAGAGTTTGGCAATTCATCACTCCCATACGGTAAACATTCCGGTTATCCGAGCGAACTTCCGACCACAGTGAGGACTTGAGAATCATTCCATCGCGATCGATAGACGTCTTCAGCTAACAAACCATGCTACTGAGATGCTATCGCTTGGCTATTAATCAACCTCTCGAAATAGGCTTAGACCGACTGTCATTAAAAGGTGCTCACCTATCGAAGCAATAATACTACTTCACTGATTACATCTATTTGTCACTAAACCTGTCCACTTTGGCAAAAGTGATCATACTAAAAATAAACACAACTACTGCTCAAGTTACACTGCGTATACTGGAAACTTTACATGGCGCAACAAACCCTATTCGTCTTTCGCTTGATGGAAGCAAAACTGATCGATCATGAAAGCTCCAAATGAACCATTTTCGTTCAAAACTACTCTGACTGACGACAACTCTAACGACCGAGTGAGAAGCTTATCGGTCCACACAGTCACTCGAGCGTCTATCGCCAGAGGCAAAATTATAATTTCCCAGGGGAAAATCGGGGTTTCAGCAGGCAGCTGTGAGAACTAGAAGTGGCAGGTGTCCTCTGGGTTTAAAGAATTGTATACGATGGCCATAAAACATTGGATATTGCTGCAATGCCAATGTTTGCTATGATTCTTTAAATGCAAAGAACTATATGGGAGTGGGACTAAACTTTATTTCTAATTTTAATGATTTACTCAAATGATGTACTTAATGATAACAAAGATTTCACCCTTCTGTCCAAAACATTCCGCTCCCAGTCGACTCTTCGTAACAGATATCTACATGATTTCAATCAGACTGCGGGAGAGCAGGAATGAATGGTAGTTTAAAAAAATATGGATCACCTACGAACGACGCCGGGAGTAAGACTAAGGATGCCAGCTAGTCGTCTTCCACACCGAGCACCGTTCGCTGACACTGCGACCGACCGGTGTAAGATGCGAGGTGGACAGACAATGACCTGACGTTGGGAAATGAAGTCGTCTCCCGAGCTGAGGCCATCACGACTCACAGGGTCGGTGGCTGGAGACTCTAGGTGAGATGGCGACTAATCGAGCCCAGTGGCGTGAGTGTTGTCATTGTTTGTCTGAGTTGTCTGCGAAGTTAGTGCATTCAATGACGTGGGGCAGCGAAAGCCCTAGGGAAGCTGTCTTGCTGATGACGCCTTACTCGCACTTGCAGCTCGGTTGTTTGTTTGCAAGGTGTAGTTACCTTGATGTTGAATGTTTGAATATAGACATAGTTATTTTCAGTAGTTAGGTTCGTTCCCGTCCCCTTTCTTTTTCCTTCCCTCTTCCTATATAGGGTTTGCTTTTTCTTCATGGTTGTGTGGCAGTTAAGCATTAGTGTGAACCACTGGTGTGTTACTGTCTATGATGATGATGACTCACTAATATCGTGTGCGCTGGCTACTATTCGCCTGGCTTCACCCTAAGAAACACGGCGATACCCTCAGCAGTAGGCATACAGCCAAACAAGCACTTGCGGACAGTGCCCAGTTTACCCGAGTATTTCAATTATAATGTAATTTCCAGATTTCTCGAATTCTTCCAGCAGTGGTTGGATTTTTAATAGGTGTGCACAGGATTTGAAGCTCAAGCAACTGATTGATATCCACCCAGGAACGCAGCTTTCCAACGGAAGCACACAGTTTGGCTGGCCAGCAACGGGTCGGCACTTTAGACAAGAGACCGTTGTACGACGAAATGAAAGGTGTATATCATGATCGCAGTTTGCCTATGTGTCCTGTCTCCTACCTTGTCCAACCATCACAGTTGCAATTGTAGTGAAGTTTACGTAAACCAGAGAGATCGACGTCTACCTCAGCGGGTAACAGAACATGTTTCAAAAGAGTTAAAGCCGATGACAACAATGTGAAACCAATGAGCCCGTTGCCCGAAATCCCGCACTATCACAGTTCGGACGCTTCTTGATCCCAGGTCACCAATTTGATCAATCTTGCGGGGCCAAGCTATGGTTACCCGATTAGTATCCGAAGCTATGGTGTTTACGTCTCGCCAGCCGGCTGTGCTTGCATGAAAGTAGTTGAAACAACCCGTTGAATTGCGGTGGTGTTAACATAAAACGTGGTGTGAATATCTGCGTGTCCACACCCTGTCTACCCTTGTTTGTCTGTCGTACATAATCTGCATGTTGTACGTTTGCCGCTAATAAGCGTAAAGGGAAGATGTCGCCATATGTGTCTCTTTCTGCCCTAATGGATTTGTTAAGGGGATCCTGGAATTTCGAGTTTTAGGACACACTTTAGGTTATAAAAATGATTGTTCGCTGTCAACTTACAACTTGATTGAACTCTGCTGTGGGTTGACCTGAAGGTCATATATTGTCCAATCTGTATTGACCGTTTGATCGGAGGGTGTTTTGGAGACCCCGACAGCAACAAGGTGCGAACAAAAGTGTGTGCTTAAAAGAGCCATCGTTTAAATGTGAATAGGCTGACGGTGACACGCACACACCTACAGGGTTAGGAAGCTAGGTGATTGGGGTATAAAGGGCATTTAGAATGGCGAGATGTATTGACACTCCTGTGTTATCGTTTGGTCGTGAAGGTAAACTAAAGCAAACACACCGGACACCGTCAGGAAGCAACTATGTCATCCCATTTCCTTTACATAAGGTACAGAACAATTGGTTTTAGGGTCCTACCGTCGAAATCCTTGTTGCTTAGTTTACGTAGCCGTAGTATTAAATTACTGAATGTCTCCTCCGTCACAAATAGCCCCTCACGAGAAGAAGCGACGTATACATGCACAACCACCCGAGTCTCATCCGAATTCATAAACTAAGCTAAAGATTAACTAAGAATGTGAACGAACAACCTCGGGGATTAATCCCAAAGTTCAGCCAGACTAACAGGGCCAGACCGTTACGTACACCATGTGACTCGTTCAACACACGGTCACAGTCCAGGGTTACATTTACTGAATGCATACTAAGCGTAGTGTTGTTCAATTAACATATTCTTGGCTAACATTTGACATGCGATATGGGATGGATGTTTGAAAATGGGAAAGATCTATAACACGTATCGGCCACACTTGGCGGCCAATATGGCTCGACTCTCTTGGGGGTTTCAAACATCTCTTCAGACAGGTTACATTTTGAGTGGGAAAGACAGATAATGACAGAGAAGTCGACCGTTTGTTTCCAGCCGTACCTTACGTCATCTGAGTAAAGTTTTGATACTTTTGAGCATATTGTAAACACGCTTAAATATTTTGTGTTTTGACTGAAGTGTCTCACAATTTTGCTTCTTCAGACAGTGGATTATAAGAAACCAAAGGATAATTGCACCCAGAGAAACCACACATGGTGTAGCATCGGTTGGATTAATGTCATCTGGACTGATGAAACAAAACTCCATGGATATCGTCTTGGTTCGCGGTTCTCTGTAAAGAAAGAAAGCTGACATGTCCCTGCAATGCGGTCCACATACATACGTCCGTCGTAGAGTACGGCGGCAATTATGCAGCTTTTCCCCGTGTAAAAATATTAGGTTTGCATGGTGGACTCATTATGTCAGTCTGACTAACGGTTGAAGGCAAACTCAGTTCCCGATCAACTGCCGTCCTTACCAGTATTTCCTGTTTTATGTGTATCGATTTGAGAGGGAGGTAGAGGGCAGTTGGCTCCAGGTGTATGTTGACTGTTTACAGCTCCGAAACCAAGCTTATGGGAATGATAGCGCGGATGAGAGCTGCGCGGTTTTGGTCAAGGTTGTACCAATCACTGTTGGGTAAGACATATGGATTAGACAGTTGTGAGTAACATTACTCAAGCTGGTTGTAGCGTGTTTCTTTACAGATCATGATGTCGTAACCTGATAGAGTTGCGGTAAGAACCGCAGTGCACGGAACGTGGCTGACTTGCACCTCATGTAAAGTAAGGCTACCGAAGATGAATTCCCGACATCTCAGCAGAATATCGTAGGATTGAAATCCTCCAGCATACATCCAAAAACAACCGTAGTGATATGGAAGTTGATTAACCATTTGAGATGAACGTAGTTGATAATGAACGTGGAACCAAAAATTCGCGAAAAACACCTTTGTCGAACTAATGGAACCTGAAGGGATTGATCCTTATCGACAAGCAAAAGGTTCACTGAAGTTCACTACGTTTTGAATGTTACAATTCCTGAATTCGTTGGTACGATACTGAATTGCACAGTGAGAAACGAATGAATCTAACATAGCAGAGTGTACCGATGTATTAATGGTTTGACCTTGGAATGGTTGAAACAGAGGATTATTGGTAGTTGCTCGATAAAGACTTTGACAGGTTTTTGGTGAATTGACACTCTTAGATTTATAGATTCTTCAGAATGTAGTGACATAACAGAGAGTTGAGTGTTATCAGCGACTGTTACCAAAACTATCTCTCACCAAGAAAATGTGGCAGCACAATTTTCCTACGCAACGAAACCCTCGATTTCACGTCTTTCAATAATGGTCATACAGTTTGGTTTTCAAACAACTGGACAATTCTTTGGGACTGCTGGTTGGACAAGTATGGAAAAACACTAGAGTCTACAATATGGCGGGAGAGGTAAGTAATGCTCGGAACAGAAACGAATAATATAAGTTCGGTTGTTTGTTAATCAACCGTCAGTCGCATGTCAAGACGGTTTATCGAACTACTAATGGAAAACGGGAGGGGTACGTCGCAAGACGTGATCTGGTGAACAGTTTGTCTATATAATTTTTACAGCTGACATGTTTGGGATAGTGCGATGACTTCTTCATGATGCATAGCCTGGCAAACATGTAGAAACTGTCTGTGTTCGAGGTAGTGCTATCACTGGAACCCTTGGAATTACACCTTGTCAGAGTAACTATGTATTGTCAGAGTTAATCTGATTTTCTGCTGGACATTAGCAAGGGAGCAAACAGTACAGATAAGCAAACAAATACAAGGCTATTTGGTTCAGAAATATCTTGGGTCATGGGCGATGAAATGAGACAAAATAAAGACAGTGACGTTTTGGTAAAACATCAACCAATCAAAAGCGACACGAGTGCACACCAACAGATGGCGGCCTCTTAAAAGTGATGGTATAGGTAGCACACAACCACAAAGTTGTTCAGATGGCCGCATTGACTAGAAACCCGGACCACCACTGAGAATCTGTACAGTAAGCTTTCGCTTGATGTCAATTGCTGCTAACGCTGTCAAGACAAATTCAGTGAGTGTTCAACGTTTGACTGACACTAGACCGAAAGAGCGTTTTCAACAATACAAACGAGTATTCGGTTTCAGCGAGCGACCTGAGAGCTCAACGTAAGAAAGTGTGTCAACAGAAGATCGCTTCCCACGAGCCGACAGTACAGGGTAGTAATGAAGATTATCATCCATAAGTTGGTTGGCACAAGCCCAAATTACCGCGACCACTGCAGTTTTGTTTGGGACAGCATGATGATGTTTAGTCTACAGTTGCTGTAAAGACAAAGTATTAGCTTACAATTTGTAGTGTAAGTGAAGGAATCTCAACCGTTAGCTGAGGTGAACAGGAACAGCATGGATGTTCAGTGGTGTGTCAGAAACCACAACGTCGAGCTTGTACAAATGACTTGGAATGACGAATACCTAAGGAGAAATCGTTTGTCACTACGTCGTATGATTCAGTTGTATTCTTACACAATCGGTTGATGTGATAGTAAAACGGGTCAGACTGGAGTAGAAACCATTATTCTCAAATCTGAAACTGGTTCCACCAGAAGCAACTTGCACAAGGTTGATGGTCTCCTGGGTTCGAGTCTCTGCTTGCAGCATAAAGATTGTGGGGTTACGTTTCATCATTGTAATCCACTCTAGTCTATGTAAGGTAACCCGGTTAAGAGAATGGGAAAGTTTTTAGGGACCATTAGCTGATATGACACAACCGTGCCAGAAATATTCAGATGAGACTTACCAACTAATTTTTCATGATCGAGTGATGAGACAGTGAACTTAGGAGTCAAATTTATACGAATGTATGGGCCGGAGATGTTCAAAGACCCGACTTCTGATTGACCGGCAGTTGCCCAGTTACGTGGAATATGTACTTTGCAAAAGTATTCACCAAATCCAGCTTGAGCAAGCCATGTGCGCTGTGGCGATGGTTCTAAAAGTAGACAGATTAGTTGAGGCGGTATACGGTTGGATATTGCAGAGAATAAACTTACTAATCAATAGGTGTGTTTAAAAGAAATGTGAGCTGGGATAATGCGAGGTGCGACTGAGTCAAACGATCGGGGGATACCAATAGCAAACCAGTTCATCTAGGAAATAATCGGGCCTATGAATAGTTATTCCTAAACAAATGTTGGCTTGGGCTAGCTAATAGAAACCGCCTAGGCTCTATGCAGGATGTGCTGATTTAGGTGACATGGCCTACTGTTAAACTAACGAAGTCGCAAGTATGGGTGTGTCTATGTAGACGTTCATTTATCTTAGAGCCCAAAAAGCTATCGGTTTAGCTAATGCACCTTTATTTACAGATGCACATATGTATCAAACCACAGTGCGCGTAAACACCACTAGGTTGTTTTTGCTTAGGTAAAGTTGAAGCCAGCTTGCGATTCCGGTCGTCGGCTGAGAATATGCCTGCCTCACATTTCCGAAAAATTGATGCGACCGTACGTTTGGTGGTTCGCAACAAAGCATTGTCACCTTTAAACAATAGGTGATCGTCTTCATGTCAAAGGCTGTGACTTGTATACTGATATACGTAGCAGGTGGTGTCTATCGAGTGGAAGTAATTGATATGCATCATTATACAATGTAGTTGTGAACAGTGTATGAACGTTGATTAATGCAACGCCTGCTCGTTTTTTTTCTTGTACAGGTAACCTTTTTTTGTCGCCGTTGTTGTCTGGTAACGGCAACTGAGTACTAACGTTTCTTAATCTGGGAGTGAAAGCTGCATCGGGGTAACCTTTGCAATAAGCCCCATCCTAAGTTAGATGACACAAGGGAGTATTCAGATAGCTTAGCTGTCATACTGACTGGTATAGAAATTTGAACAGTGTGCGTAAATAACCTGAAACGATATCAGTATTAATAAGATGTGATTCAGAATGCGAAACAGTCCATTCACACAAACAAACAGCCATTCATTGGTGCGTCATCATTAGTCGCATCATTCGGTCACAATGCTGTGGAGGAATCACCTCGGGTCCTATTTTCCGTCTGTAGTTTTCCCAAGTGTACTTCAAGCCACTGTCCATTCTCAAGCAGGATGGTTCGAAATTGATCAGGCCAGTGAAGCCCTGTGCTATCTTCATCGACTGGCTGCATTAGCGTGCCATCCTTGGACTGGAAAAACCATCTGGAGGTGACACACAAAACAGAGAAATTAGTACGTTATATTGTACTCAAGGCAACCTAGTGCAGCAGCAGACGGGCTTACGGTAACCACACTAACAACCCTGTTTTTAAAGTAGCCTAACTGTGAAGGGAAAATGAAGGGGGAAACCATCCACTGCAAGAGGTCGTTGTCACGACTCAACCAACTGGTATAAAGAAAAGGTCAATCCATGCAACATGTACCGGAGTAACTAGGCGCTAACATCCTTGAAGGTATCCGGGGTGAGTAGAATCCTGTGTACCATTTTGACAAACTAGTTGACAGTCCAGGAAGAACATTTGCTAGAACTGTCGCAAAAAAATAATTAATTGTTCACATCAGATAATACTTAAACGGAAAGATAGCTCAGGATAACGGAGGCTCCGTATACTGTCTTCTTCCGATAAACCGGATCTAACACATCAAATGCATACACACATATATGCATACATACATACATACATAACGGGATGACTGTATGTTCAAAGGAAACGCATCACTCGTGAATAAGTTGTTCATAAATATCCCGCATGCATCTAAGTGGCTTGAAAAACCTATGCTCACAATAGACGAAAGTTGATTGTCACTAACATAAAACGGAAAACCATCGGATGTTGACACAAGCTTCAGTTACTTTGGGAAGAGACCCACGCCGCAGCGGACGATAATTACTGCCAATACGGAAATAAGTAGTCGTGGTTATACGAATTCAGGACGTCAGGATGTAGTCAGTACAGGAAAAAGTGCTTACACAAATTAAACTAGAAATAAAGAACACACCGAAATACTTTGTGTGACCAAAACAGGGCAACTGGGTTCCGCGGTGTGATCCCTGAGAGGGGTGGTAATGAAATCAGTCACCTGACAATCATTAAACACTGAAAGTCATTCGTCTTGACATTCGTCAAAAATAGGGAGCAAACGTCTGGAGGTAAATAATCTACGAAGCGGTTTGTAAACAGTAATCTGGACACAAATGATTTGAGTTACTTTCTAGGGCACTGTTGTGTATATGTTTGGTCTAAAAGTTGCAGACTGGGCAAAGTACGCAGTAGACGTTGGGTGCTCAAAAATCGGAATGACAATTGTGTTGTTGACACCTCATGTAGGCGCCAAGAGGCTGCGGTCAGTAAACGGCGACTACTTTTTGAGAGCAAAAGCAGCCATGAAAGAGATGCGGGTATTCACAAGATGGGGTTTGAAACGAGTTGGTAAGTAAACCTCACCTGTTTACGGCATAGAACCTACGTACACAGACCGTCTGACTTGAGGTTGGTAACGACCGCCCATCTCATGTTGCCATCAGCATGTCATACAAAGTCCGACGTTTTACGTTCACGATCAATAACAGCAAACGAAATACCTTCTACGGTTATTGGTGAACCATATCGAGGAAGATTCGTGTTCTAAATTCGATCTGGCCTGTTAAAAACAATACTGTAATCAAGAGTGCTCTTGAGGAAATTTTGTTAGACTAGTAAAATATGACATGTTATGCTTTACTCCGGATCGCCCTCTGAATTGTTTGGGAAATGTTAAGTTGTTGCCACTCCACCTGGCTACCTACCTATCATAACCGTGTGCCGTCATATGACTAAAATAATGTGGACAGGCAACTCAGTCAAAACCTGTTCGAACGGAAGCATTATATAGGTGAAGAGTCTAAAGATCCTGGTTTGCAGTTGTCTTGTAAACCTAAAGATGAGCATCGAAACGCAGAGGTTATGCAAGTACGGTAGGTCCATAACTTCGGGGAGAGCCAGCCAGACGTGTCTTGATAACGCACCAAATTTACTGGTGTCCATCGTTAAGGTCAGTGGTGACAACAGTTACACAATAAAGTGAGGGACGAGAAGTATTATTATCGCGTTAGAGTTGTTAACAATGAGACCCCCATGAGAACGTATGAAGTTCGATGCCCAAGTCGCATCGGAGTGAAACCGTTCGAATTTTCTCAATCTTAGCAGCGAGAGTAGTGGACAGCTTATCACAGGGGCCCGTTGTTACAAATATAATCTGGTTTACTTCCTCTTCACAACTATTAGTTCAACAACAATGATACTTACAAGAGACGACAGGTCAAAGCAAACTACGTGCATGCATTTGGAAGTGAAATGTCACAAAGCGCATCTGCAAGGTCAATCGTTTAATATGTTATGAATAACTTCACCGTCTACAGCGAGAACTAGGTTCCGGGTGAATAAGCAGGTGGATACACGAACATGAATCTAAAACTATTACTGAGTAGCTGTCCTCATAGCATAAACTTGAAAACGATGCAATACAGTCACAGGAGAATCGCTGTTAAATCGTCCCGTGCATCCGACCCATAAGGCAGAAACCCGAATTGCCATTATCCACTGACAGATACTTATGCTGAACCCGCTTTTCAAACAGAATTTTCGACATTTACAGACTAGTCCGGTTCTATTGTATCGTTACATTTCTATCGTCTACCTTATGTAATTTATGCCAGGCTTTGTGGATACGCGAGTGTGAGACCTCCTGGTAAGTGGGGCCTAGCGAAGTGCGTAGAACACAGAGGTCAGTGTCAGTTGGATTCCAATTCCCAGAAGTCTATCATCAGTACCTCAACAATTAGCCGGACGAGATAAATGCGAGATACAAGCATGTGCCACAATGTCGTTTGCTAAACGAATTATGGCGCGCAGCTGAGAAACCCTGTGCGACGGAGAGAAGAGGGATAGCCGTCGGTCAGCCGATTCGACCGACGAATTGGTTGGCTGGCTGGTTCAGTGGTGAATGAATGGATGGCCGAGCTGATCGATTCTGTCAAGACGGACAGCTGCCCATGGTTGGATTGACAACAATCGAGCGTGCGGTGATGTCGACTGCAACTACAACAGCGCTGCGACAGCGACGTTGAACACGAGAACAATAACGACGAGGCTGACTGAATGAGACACGGCCAGGTGAGTGAATCAATGGGATTGGGTTTGGGTGGGCGTGGATAGGCGTATGCGCGCAGGGGTGGGGGAGTACAGACCAGATTACGGAAGAACGACCGACATGCAGTCGACACTAAGATCGCTAAGCGTTCGTGTGCGTGCGTTGAACCGCGCTCCCCACAGGCCACGAAGAATGCGACCGTGTTGCGAACATGGCGTAACCGGCCGATGGCGTGACTCAACACGCGAATACGGTGACGCGGACTGTTGCAACAAGACTCAACAAACAGACTTGAGAGGGCAGTGGTCCGAACACAGCTCTTATGTGTGAACGAGACGTGCCCAACAGACAGAATTTATAAGTACCGGTAAACCACTGGTTTATCACTGTTCACTGGGCGAACTAAAAATGCATCCAAGAGGTGAATTGGTTATGTGACCTTGGAGTTGCGGAGTATGGGAGGTGACACAGATATCACACTGTACGTTGAAAGGCATCGACTGAATATTGTGTCGTTCGACAAAGAAAAATATGAAGGTTAAGACTCGTATATAGGGAAGACATCAACAGTGATATCTGGTATCATCCCATTCAAAAGTAATGTGCAGGCTTATTTTTTCTTGCTATGTGTTCAAAACATAGTCAACTGCTTTCTAAAAGGACTACAATATACGTCAATAATTTGACCTTCCGTTTGATGTGCACTTATATACCGTGGCCTATATATACGGATATATACTCATACGTGTATATACCCAAATAAATAAATATATATATTTACATTTTTGCTTTTCGACTGGTCAGCTGTTGACACATTTTTGTCCTGATAGACTCCACAACGTACGAGCATGTCAGAGAAGAACCGACGAAAAGTCTGAGGGCTCGAATCACCAAAACTGTGACAGTTCTCACGAAAAAGAAATCACTCACAGAGGAACAAGCTGAACAGCTTAGACCGATTGAGGGACCAGTGCGACGATTATACGGACTACCAAAGATCCACAAGGATCAAATACCAGTGAGACCAGTCATTGCATCCAGGACGGCCCCAAACTACCAGCTGGCGAAGTTCTTCTTTCGTATTCTCCGACCGTGTTTACCTCACGACAGTCACGATGCAAACAGCTCATCAGATTTCCTGAGACAGATTACGGGTCTGGAATCGGAAGAAGACGATGCACTGGTTTCCTTCGATGTCACGTCGCTTTTCACTTACATACCGATTAAACTTGCGATAGAAAGTCTGAAGCATCTTATAAGTAAGGATGGCAGCCACCGAAATAAGGCGAATCTCTCTCCAGAGGAATTGATTCAATTAGTGAAGCACGGAATGGAGACTAACCTACAATTTGACGGCCGAGTCTACTTGCAGAAGAGAGGCACATTAATGGGCTCATTTATATCGGGATTAATTGCAGACGTCGTAATGAAACACTTCGAAGCTGAAGACTTTCAGATATTCAAACTCAAATTGTGACTTCGATATGTGGATGCCACATTTGTTGTTTTACCTCGGACTCGGCTTGACCAGTTTCAGAGCTGTCCGAATAACGTAATAAAAGGGATAGACTTTAAGCGCGAAGAAGAGAACTCACGCCTGGCGTTTCTCGATGTACTGTTCATAAGACGACCTGATGGCAAGCTTGAAACCACTGTCTGTAGTAAACCGACAACAACTGATGTCATTCTCAGATTCGATAACAATCATCCAGTCTGTCAACTTAAAAGCTGTGTGCGAACATTATTTCGACGTGCAGACACGCACTGTAGCTCAACCGAACTCAGAAGACAAGAACAAAAACACCTGTTCAAACTACTTGCTTCCAGTGGGCACCCCAGTAGCTTCATAAAGGTATCTATCAGAGGGTCCGCAGGAAGTGAACGTGCAAAACCCAGAACATGAATGATAGTGCCATATGTTCACGGCATATCTGAAGCAGTACAGAGGATGCTCCAACCACTGGGCATCCAAATATCACAAAAGCCAAACTCAACACTCCGTTCGGCTCTGATGAATGCCAAGGATCATGTAGAACCACACGAACAGTCTGGGGTGGTCTACGCAATTCCATGCCTCGGGTGTGACCAACAGTATGTGGGGGAGACCAGCAAACAGCTGCACACACGCGTGCACGAACACAAATTAGCGTTACAACAAGCTGACCCTAGGTCACAACTGTGGCACCACGGCGCGGACACAGGTCACGAGGTCAACATGGATCATGCAAAGGTGGTCGCGTGGGCGAAAATGAAAGGGAAACGATTTGTACTGGAACCTCTCTATTTGCGGAATTCGTTCAATCGACATATCGGCATAAACAGCCACCACCTCAGCATCGTCGACTCTGGACGAAAAACGGGCGAAGACAGACCGATAAGCGGACACGGTGAGCGGCAGAACAATCTCATCCCGACACATTTATTTGTTTGATGACGGATCCTACTGTGGATCTGAAACGTCACAATAAATCGTTCGCTACTCAGTGTGCGCCCTTCTACGATTACTTTAAATATGTGTACATATATGGTTGGCGGCATCCGATGCGGATTAGCCTCTCACAGTGATCGAAGCCAAACGGTGCCTGCACTTAACCATCACCGCAATTGGATTGTGCTGCACCACTTGCGGCTCCACCCACACATCACATATCCAGTGTAGACTCGAACGAATAAGACCGGGAGGTGTGCCAGTGGGGCCTTTCTGTCTAGCCGGTTAATGCTGGTTAACCAAGGAAGGTTAACAAAAGAAAGAGACTGCAATTATAAAATCTGAACTGAGAAGAAAGATTTTTGAAGTGTAATACAAGAAGCATTACAGTGTAGGAGTGCAGGTTAGTGCGCCCCAGATAAGGTGAGGACGAAAAACAAAATTCACATTGAACTACGAAAAGCCAGACAGACCATTCATCATACAGTACATCAACGAGGCTGAAGAAATGAATGGGTCGAAGATTGCAGGCACCCACGTTTCTGCAAAGGGGAGCGGATTAATGGCCGAACGACCAGGGTGTTGGCCGATGCAGTGATTAACAGAAGCAGAGTGGATATACTGATATGACCCACCTGACCTGAGCCTAACGTGCTCGTCGTCTCTTCGCTGACGGTGTTCTATGAATACGTTGGTGACCTACTAATCCCAAACGGCCAGCGCATTCGCTGTTACTGTTAGCGACACGTTCGCTATCAGGACTTCTCAGCCAATTTTAATCACGCATTCCCACTTTTGTTCATTACTTCAGTGTTTCCGATCGGTTTGTTTTTTCGCAATTGAAAAGTCATTCGAACATAGAAATTATCATCATTGATAGAGGAAAAGCTGAGCCTGGCCTTTCCTGCTACCTTGGCGTGGTGGTCAGGCGTGTGTGCTGTTTTGATCCGGCGGGCTGTGCTGACTGGGATTTCGATCCTTGTAGGCTCATCCTTGTCAGACTGGCCAAAAGGAAGCAGCCAGATGAAAAGTATATGTGCTTGATGACCGTATGTTGTAGTTTGGTTGGGCAAGATGTTTGTATCTGCCTGGTCTGACTTTGGGTGTGTTCGTATGTGCTAGGATCGTCTGTACAGTATTACTGTTTCTGTGAATGTGTGCTGAATCTCGTTGGATGTGGCTGCAGATCGTCTCCTTGGTGGCTGATGCTGTTGTGTCTGCGTGTGCGTCACCTGTTGCCTTGCGGTGCAGGCTTTTTAACCAGAGGCATTGGTTGAGGGCCCTAATCGCTGTCCTGCTCAGGTCTGGGCGTCCTGATAGTATCTGAAGCCTATACAAACAATGAACGCACAAGCTAAAGCAAATACCACACTGTATCGGCCGTTGCACAGGATAAACCGGGTCGCCCTATCTGCTGCACATGGCAGGGTGCATAGACGAAAATATGCTACCGCCAGGCGCCCACCCTCATACTTCCCTCAAACACGAACCCAAGAGCAGATAATGTTCATTCAGGCTTCACTGCTTCGAAGACCAACTTGAGACAGGCTAGGATACGCAAGACGCTTACCATTGGGAAATGAAACGTGCGCACGCTGCTGGATCGATGTAGCGTCACAGAACGACCGGAACGACGCACTGCCCTGACAGCGATGGAACTTCATCGATATGCAATCGACGTAGCAGCCCTGAGTGAGATAAGGCTTGCAGACGAAGGTAAGTTGCGGGAAGCAGGTGCTGGATACACCTACTGGATAGGCTACACAGCAGACGGTGTTCGGAAGCATGGTTTCTGTTTTGCAGTCGGTGATCGCATCACTGCTTTGATGATAGGCGAACCGCACGTCATCAGCCCTCGAATGCTATCGATGCGCCTGCGACTCGGTTGAGGTAAGTGTGCTACATTTATTAGTGTTTAAGATTCAACCATGTGTCACACTTATGATACAAAGGACCAGTTCTATGATCACCTGTCCGCCACAGTCCGGTCGGCGCCGGTAAGTGATCGACTATTTGTTCCGGGCGAATTGAATGCTCGAGTTGGTCGCCACTCGGTAGCTTGGCCGGGAATCCTCGGACCCCACGGCATTTGTTCAGACAACGAGAATGGTGATCGTCTGCTGCACTTGTGTGCTACTCATGAGCCGGCTATCACGAACACCCGATTTCAGCTGGATGCGAGCGATATCACGACGTGGACTCATCCACGAAGTGGTCACAACCATATGCTTGACAACATGATTTTGCGGCAGCGCGACATTCGTGAAGTGCATGTTAAGCGGGTGGTGCGCGGCGCTGAATGTGACATGGATCATAGGCTGGTCAGGACCAAATTGTTTATTCATGTATGTAAGCCTGTTTATTTTAGATCTTCCGGACAAGGGGGAAAGTTGGATAACCAAAGAGTGGAGAACTGAGAGACGAAGACTATTTTTCAGAGTGCACTCTTCGCTCGTCTGCACAACGCTGTTGAATCCACTACCCCCGAGGTTATGTGGCAACAACTCAAGAAACAGATTACGGCAGTAGCCACTGAGACGATCGGTGTGGAGCGCAAAGAACACCCGGACTGGTTTGATGACAGCAACGTGGCTATCTCCAAGTTGGTACACGAAAAGAATGCCGCGTTCTCCACATCTACAATGGACCCGGGTAATAGAGCGAAGAAGGCTAGGGGTATTGACCTTCAACTGGTCGAGCGTGTTCGCGGAATTAAGGATAACTGGTGGAGAAAGCAGAATGAGCGCATGCAGAGTTTCGCAGGTCGTCAGCAACACAAAGATTTCTACGATTAGCTTAAGACGATCTTCGGTCCGTCTATCCAGTGTACTAAAGCGCTGGTAGACGTGGACACCGGCTGTTCTTGCAGCCAGCCGGAAGTCATCATGGGAATATGGCGCAAACACTTCGGCAGCCTGTTAAACCGCCCTACTACAACTGATTGGGCGACTGTTAACAGTCTGCCGCAACAGGACGTCAAATCTTCGCTTGCTCTCGCCCCAGACTTGCTGGAGTTGCAGAGGGCGATTGGTCAACTGCGCAACGGGAAGGCTGCAGGCGAGGATGGGCTGCCAGGTGAGATCCTGAAGAATGGCGGTCCGGCGTTGGAACGCGCTTTGCTCCAGCTGGTTCACTCCATCTGGGAGCACGAGGTGATGCCGCAAGACTTCAAGGATGCCCTCATCGTACCCTTGTTCAAAGGGAAGGGTAGCAAGCAATGCACTGACAGCTACCGAGGTATCAGCCTTTTGAGCTGTGCAGGCAAGGTGCTTGCCAGAATCCTCCTGAGCCGATTGAATGCGAACATTCTGAAGGTCAATGTTCCCGAAGAACAGTGTGAAATCCGGTCGAGTCGGAGTACGATCGACCTGGTGTTTGCTGTTCGATAGCTTCCGTAGGAGTGCCGCGAACGGAACCAACCCCTGTGTGCCCTGTTCGTGGACTGCACCAAAGCCTTCGATTCCGTGAGCCACAAGGCGCCGTGGATGGTGCTTGGTAAGTTTGCATGTCCAGGTAAGTTCGTCAGTATGGTCAGATTGTTGTCTGTGGGCATGAAGACGAAGGTGCAATCGTGTAGATCGACTTCTGATGATTTTGACATCGCCACGGGGTTGTGTTCAAGCTCCGGCCCTAGTTAGCTCATACTTGACTGCCATGGTAACAATTGCTTTTCAGGACTCTGGGGAGGATGGTTTTGAGCTAAAGTATTGGACGGACGGACGGGCGCCTGTTGAATATCCGACGTTTCGGCGCCCCAACCCGGCTACGGACCTCAACGATGTGCATGCTTCTGTTCGCATATGACAGCGCATTGCTGGCATATAGTGAATAATAACTGCAACGTATGGTTACAGCCTTCGCGTTGGCAGCATCGAAGTTTGGATTGGACATCAACACAGGTAAAACATTTTCCTTCTTTCAGCCTTCTGGTGGAGGTGCTGCTTGCGCACCTGCACCCCAAATCCGCATCGATGGAGACACTGTCGATAGCTATGTGAATTTTTGCTACTGAGGTAGCAATTTATCGATAAATTTGTCCGTGGACCGCGAGATGAGAGCGTGTGTGGTAAAGGCTAGTGATGCTTTCGGACGTCTTGAAAGGCGTGTCTGGAAGAATCATTGCCTGATGATGGCCCTCAAGCTGTGTGTTTACCGCTCAGTGGTGCTGTCTATACTGCTGTACGGCAGTGAGACGTGGACATTGTACCAGCGGAACGTGAGCTATCTGAGCCGCTTCCATGATCATTGTCTGATGCGCATCTTGGGTATTTGGTGATCGGACATGGTTTCGAACAATGAGGCACTGCGGCGAGCGGACATGGACGGGATGGAAGCCATGCTGATGCTGAATCAGCTTCGTTGGCTCGATCACGTTCGTCGGATGGACAATTACCGTAGCCCAAAGTAGCTGTTGTACGGACAATGAAAACAGGTAACGGAATTCCTGGTGGCTAGACGCTGGGATACCGGGATGTTGTGCAGGTAAGTCTCTCACGTTGAAACATTGATTTTAGACGTTGGGAAGTACCGGAGTCGAACCGAACGGCCTGGAAAAATACGATCCGGACAGGCGTCCGGAAGTTCAACAAGCAGTTATTACGCGGCCACGAGCGGAAGTGTGCGGTACCCAAGGGAACCATGGGTGCCATAGGTCGCGGTGACTAGACTATATGACGTTGCGACGAGTGCGGCCGCGATTGCGCTGGCAGTTTTGGGTTGTACACATGTCGCTCTATGTAAACGTGGGTTAGATACGTTTGGTTACTTCTTTTACTCGGTTATTTACAATTTACTGATGTATTAAATGTGGTGGGTTAGATAGTATATTGTAGTTTGCGGCAAACAGATTAACGTGTTGCAGCCAACTTAATGTCTTTAGTCTAACCATTACGAATGCTTTGAGCTAACCATAAACTTACCAACTCGGAACGTACGAATTTCCGGAGAGAACTATCGATAAGCCTTACTGGTAAAACTGGTGGTTCCAAAAGCGTGAGTTTCTGCGTCGTCATTTGGATATCCTCATCAACTCGTCGAACCATGCTTTAGTAGAAAAGTTATGAGAACTGTTTCAGTTCTTTAACTATACAGCTTCGAAAGTATTAAGTGGAAACCGGAATTAGCATTCTTTTAACTGATGACTAAGGCAGCACTAATTGTTTTAGATGAGGTTTAGGTTTGTTGAATATATGGCCCAGGAAGAAATAGATATTTATGAGTTGCCTTGAACATTTCCACCATCCATGCACGAGTAACCTGACTTTACCGTCCTGCAATTGTCACTTGTTTATCTTAATGTTTCGAAACAACAAATGAAGCTTCAGCTGGTGAAAAGCTTCTACGTTTGACATTCTGATATCCAGATGGATCACCATAGGTATATGGAACATCCATTATCTCGAACAGGATCCGTGGGCTCCTCCAGGTATCACCTGTTAACTGCTGTTTCTGGCTTCAGCAATTCATCACTATGTTTTAAAGCTTGAATCATCAGAAGAAATAAACTGAAACTACAATGCCCAGTTCGTTGTTTTTTTCTTATGGACATCAATTTTGCGCGCCTAGATTGTACCCTGTCATCATAAGAATGTTATCGTAGCCTACATGCAACAGTTGGAGTAGATCAGGAGGCGGTTAATCTCCTTTTTGTGATTCACAGTCGTGGTCGTTCTTTTCCAATGATCGTCTACTTTGGGTGACCAAAACCAAGAGTTTGTGTGTAATTTCCATATCACGGTGCCAGTTTGATAAACGCTTATGCTATACAGAGTTGGTTCATCTTGCTGGTTAATAAATCATTTGTAAGTCATCCTTATCGTTTCTCGCGGACTCGATAGAGTCTACAGGTTAGTGCAGATGACCAGGGCACTGCTCCACGGACCAAACTTAGTCTGAGATAAACGGCAAAGCGCAGCATGTGCTGTTCACACAGCACGATTTATGGTAGAGGTGCACTATATACGCATGCCTGGGTATAGCAACAACCCCTAAACCGGCCATGTGTTTCCGCTGAATTTTCCTCACTGCCAACACATTATTTGCTCAGCGTTACTGACTTATTCTCTGTAATCGTATTAAGTCTTCATCCCATTGTGTCTTCAAGTTGATAATTTGGTCCACCGTTAGCTGTTCACTCAGATGGTACCCTACTGAGAACCACACCGCTTAGCCGACACGGGAGTGATCTGGTACCATTTTCAGTGGCCTAAACGTGAATTAATTTTACGTGGTCAACTTCTTTGTGACCACCACTTCAGTTCACATTTGCTCTCCCCACTCTAAAAATGTGACAGATTTTGGCATACCAACGGGTACAATTAACTACAGTGTACAGTGAAGTACTGACTGCGTGTAAGTCAGCGAAATGGATGCACCTCCCAAGTGGTCGTTACAACTTTCTTTCACGATTATGAAATGTAATTGCATGTAACATTAGCGCATGGGTTGGACTGTCCTCCCCCGGAGAAGAGCCTTTTCATCGCTCTTATCGGTAACCTATCTAAAAGAAGGCTGATATATACATCTGCGGTAAACAAGTAAGAAGAAAGATTTTACGGCAGTTCAGAAGTAAATGACAAACACATTCAATAAAAAATGGATGTGTGGCACAAACCGGAGACGAGCAAAACTCTTTGTATGCATCCGCCTTCCCATACACCGTGTGCATTTGTGTGCTAGTGAATGTTCAAAGTTGACTTTGGTTATTTTGAAGCTTCTTTCGGCTTTTACAAAGTGAACGCTGTATAGTTGTAGCCAAAAGAGGGCTATTATATCACCTGTCCTGCCACTCAATACGGCTTCAGATCGTCTGATTCAGTGCATCTAGCAGTGATAGGGCCACAGCCAAAAAGAAACCCAATCACCGTAACGCCAACTTCTTTGTGGCCCCACGCTATACCACGCTTAGACTAGCGTACTGTTTCACCTCTACCGCACTTAATCAGAGCGAAAAAGAAGCAATGTGGTGAGTAGTTGGTAGCCGACAGAATAAGTGCGCATCACATATATCGTTTTCTCAACATGAGAACAAGTCAGGAAGGTGATGAATGCAGCTGTAAGAAAAACAGCCTAAAGCTTCAGTAGAAAGTTTATATTTCCTGGATAAAACCAGCGTTGTCGTAAACCAAGTACTTACTTCTCGGTAACACCAATTCGAAACAAATCACTCAACAGGAATATCAAGTCACTCAGGTATTTGGAAGTAGCAATAGTCGAAATCACTGGTACTCATTGTTTAGAGCAATATTGTTATAAAATAACACCAAGCTACACGTACATCTTAAGTTTCCGACGGAGGTTCGATGATGTAATATGACGTAGGATGGTTCAGAACATACTCACCGAATAACAGGCTGTTGTTCACTTATATACTTGATTGGACAACGTAAGACTGCCACCTCACCGGGCCAGAAGTAGCCGCCACCCAAGCTCGGTGGGGTAAGCTCAGGGTCTGAAGAACTTGGTCCGGTTTGGGTGAATCTAGTGGCTGCTGATATTCCAGGCTCCAAGAAAATATCTGCGTCCAAAAAGCAGTGAAGTTAACAGCTGATGAAAGCAAAAGCCATATAAATGTTCACAAAACAGGAATCAACTAGCAAAAGCTTTGTAAATCGCTTAACAGGATGGCAATTCACTTCAGGAATCAGAAGTGTTAAAAAGTGTTCCTCCAGTTAAACATTAGTGTGACAAAGAGTAGACTAACAATCATCGTGGTCGCATTTGAACGACACGTGATGAATTGAGCCAACTGTTACAGTTTTGTCTAAATAGTTTCACCGATTATGAGTGCTGCAATTTGAGTGAAGGACTAAAGAGTAGTGTTCAGAAGAAAACCGCACATTATCTAATTTAATACATTCATAGTTTGTCAATGCCAATCCACACACATCAGGTTTGCAAAAACTCGAAATTCGTTGTGTACACGACCCGCTTACCAGTAAGTTTGCGGTGGTAAAAGTTGTCGCAGTGAAAAGATGAACCCAATCGGTTAGAATCGACCTAAGAGAAAATCATGTCACTGAAAGCAATGGAGCATGGTCCAGACATTATAGTGATCAAGTGCACTCTTTCTCAACCGATTCCCATTGGAGTGTTGCTTTAGCAGAGCAAAGCACTGTGATGTATGGGATACATATTCGAACTGTGGCTCTATTAGTATCTAAAATGTGCTGTAGAGCGCATACGAATAGCTAGGTATCTTGCAAAAATGCATATTTTGACATAAAAGACTCATACTGAAGAAAGCTAGGTGTTAGAAACATAACTGAACTCCGGGATTAAAACGGGGATAGGATCGATAAATAGCCTAGCAACGGTTGTTGACTAGTCATACACGTTCAAGCTTGAAGCTATTACAACAACAAACATACCGTTATTCGATGAGCCATCGTTCGACTCATTTGGCAGTACAGCTCTTCTAGCAGAATTTAATATTCGATGAAATAAGTTTGGTTTGAGGAGGAACGAAGAGGAAACAACCTTTTGAAATGACACTTTCACTGTGATCACTGTAGTTAAGCTTTAGTGAGACATTACTGGAGAACCCACAAAATAATACACACACAAGTGTTTTACCTGCAAGGCGTACAAGAGCCGGTCTACTAAGCAGACTTCCTTGACCCAGCACGGTGGCTCTGCATCGATAAGTTCCTTCCAACCATTGGCTGCGTGCACTTCGAAAGGACAGTGTTGACCCCGGGGGCAGCAGCTGGCCAGGTGCACCGGGGTAGATTATCACTAGGCGACCATCTGAGTAAGGGCGACTAAGTGGAATGGATAGTCAGAAAACGGGATTTTAGCAACAGTGTTGATCAGTGCTACCATAAGACGTCAATCGTTGGACTGAACGAACACTCTGGACATTGGGGGACAGTAAACAGTTAGAGAAAATTGATATCAAAAGTATGACAGTACCTGATTGGATAAATTTCAAGTGTGAACTGGGGGAAGTGTCATACAGTTTTCACCTAAACTCACAAACACTAGCTTTTTTACTGCTTGCCCAAAGAAGCTCGCAAACAGAGACAACAATTCGTTACATGTGTGCTTGTTGCTCAGCTTGGTTTGAAGTGAAAGGAACGAACACAAATTTACTTAAACTTAGCGCAGGTGAGTGGAAACGGGTTCTCATCATTTTTGCCACAAGTTATTCTACGTAGGTCATATGACGGCAAATTAGTCACCATAAGCCAACCAGGAGTCATGTTGTGAAAAGTCGTTCAGTAATGTAGGATCTTTATTGTCCATTTCGCACGCTTTCACACCACTCACGCACTGGCGTTAATGAACTTGGATTCCATCTTACAACACAGCGATATTTTTATTTAAAAGTCATGTGTACTACTTTCTGGTTCTGTGCATTTGGCTGACACCTTCTATCGTGGAGTTTTGGTTGCCACTTCTCTCCCGTTGGCCCGATTTCATTGAATACTAATTCTTTAATAGCTCCTGTTGTCCACATTTCATTCGATGTGGGTTTTGGCCGTATCCTGCCATCAACTCCAGACATTTCATTCAGTGTTGTAATAACCGTGTCTCTGATTTTAGTCATCTAAGACAGTATGATTGGCAGTCGGATTCGTTACGTATGGGTTACCGCAAACGTATACATGTAGTCAAGACGAGAGAGAGAAATCTTTCATTTCATTTTATTTGCCTTTTTGTGACTAACGTCGACGTAATATTAGGGCATCCGAAGGCATGTAACTAATTTGTTTCCTTAACTAGCAATGGTCACGGAATGGTAAAGACTGGCAAGTAAAGTAAACTGCTGCAGACTTCTTCCAGGACAGTGTTGACCATTTCAACACTACATAACCAGTGACAAACAGTGAACGGACTGAATTTACTGTTCGTCTTCTTGTAGATATCAACACGAATGCAGCCTAATGATAGGCAAATACAAAACAGAAAGCCCGGAGTCACTCCAGTCGCTTAGTTTGGAGAAGTGTACAAGTTTGTCCAAAAAGGGCGGAATATACACGGTATAATGAGATTGAGTGGATTCCCAACAGGACACGATGACCTTCAGTGACATGCCTCTTAATCGAAGCTAATCAGCTGACGAAAATGCCCCAAAGTATGCGGATAACGGTTGGGTGATGAACTGAACTGAGGTAATCAGGGAGAACATGTGAACAAACTAATTTTGTCGAACAAAACCGTGCCTCATTGATATCCAGTCAGTGCTCGCCTGTCATTGTAGTCTCGCTGCAATGTCAGAAGTTCAGCGCACTGTTTCCACTTCTACTTTCTGTCGCGCTGAACTTGTGTGATCCACTTAGATGAGACGATTCTATAAATGTGGAATAATATCAGAGATAACTTAAATCGACTGCACCGCATGGAATTGTAATAACTTTTGTTCGTTCGCAACGACCGTAAAGTCCCCTTAGGGTAAGAGCTGCCGCTCACTGTAGTACGGTGATAGGGAATAATGTCGACTAAAAATTATCAAGAGTAAATGGAGGTGAAAATTAGATAAAATAAGGAACATGACAAGCACACATCGGGATAGGTGAAAGTGGTATTGAGACGATGGGCATGACACTTCGACCATTGCCCAAACTGATAACACTATGACCTTGGCTCATCAAACCGACAAGATGCAGATAGGAATCGACATACACATTGTTCTTATCTATGAGAACCGAGTGAGACTTGGGGTTAAAATGCATTGATTCAATCGTGCCTAACTGGTGAACGATGAAATGCCTGATCATCACGATGGCTTAGTTAATACGATATCCGAAACCCGACTATCCTTCGGATGGGGAGAAAACTTGGTTAACTCCACTAAGAGCGACACTTTAATTTAGTGGTTCATGTCCCGAAGTATCGGCTGATAAGTCATCCTTGTTCAGATCATAGTCCGGGGAAGGGTAGACTTAATTGTTGAGGTCTAATAAGAGGGACACTCCGGGCTACCATGTCTTTTCTAAAGTGGCTGGCTGAAAAGTCACATCGAACACGAATTTCGTGATTCAGTGTGCAATCTGCAGTTTATTAACCATAGTGACTGTATACCTCATAAAAATCTAAAGGGTTACATCTCTGTGTGTTTAAGATAACATGAAATCATGACAAGTCAAATCGTACTTAAAGATGTAGCATACAGCGAATAAAATTATTTCAATACATTCTTGCTCATGAAGCGGACAATTTCAGTCTGACAAAGTACGTGGTACACAAGACGGATGGACAGTTTGCATTTTTAGAAAGACGTTCATAATCCATTCCGTTTACCCAGTTGTTTAATTATGACTGACAACTCCAAACAGTTAAGACGTTTATTGTTAGGATGCCACTAAGGTTTTCTATAAAATACCCAGATATGTACTGCTGACAC
This sequence comes from Paragonimus westermani, assembly GCA_008508345.1. Taxonomy (NCBI): domain Eukaryota; kingdom Metazoa; phylum Platyhelminthes; class Trematoda; order Plagiorchiida; family Troglotrematidae; genus Paragonimus; species Paragonimus westermani. The sequence continues at coordinate 143,723 of QNGE01000028.1, forward strand.
TGTTACAGCTTGATGAATATGGTACCGATCAATGCATTGCCGATTGAAACTCACACAGAGTTAGGTAAAATGTTCGGATAACCCGCAAATTTAGTTCATGAATGATATTGAACACGGTTAGTATACTTTAAATACAAAAACGCTACATTTAAGCCTCAGACCCCCATAGAGTTAGTAATTCTGTTCTGTCGTTCTCCACCCCATTTGCTATTTTGTTTCTTCACCCTCCCCCATCCCATTAGTGTCATATACACGTTATTGGCTATTGTTATCTGGTACTGAAAAGTCAATACTGCTGTGTTCAAATACTTGAATACTGTTAAAACGTTGCTACATATCAAAATGAACACCACGGGAATAGCCGACACTGGAGTATTCGCGAGTTTATCTTCGTAAACCAGACAAGTTCAGCAACCTATGGGCAGCTCACGCAGTGTAGAAGACTTCGGAGTAATGAGCTACATAGGTATTTTTCAATGTCTTCGACAGAATACACCGAAAACACCCAGACAGGTTCACTGAAGCCTTTCCAACTCAAGTAGGTAGAAAAACTGACATCAAAACCATGATGATCGCAACTAGTTTAATGTGTTTCAGTCAGAAATGAATTCAGATGTTCGTAAAATGAGACCAAGGTTGAAATCAAAAATTTTCACAACAGTAGTGTTCTTTTGATTTATAAACCAGTTCCGGCTCGATTTCTGTAGACTGGGAATGAAAACAGATCAGGTGATACTGATTTGCAATCGTATTTTGCCCAACATTCGATCCGTTCACGTTTGACAGAGCTGCACAGTTAGGAAACATTATAGATGCAGACCCTGGGAAGCTTCCTATATCTTATATTGCTCAAGCGATCCCGAGGAAAGTATCAAAACTCTTGTAACCAGGTAGTTGCCTCGTGATCGGGGAAGACAATACCCACATGGCTAACAGTATGAGAAGGTCAGGTAAGTTAGATGGGTCAAAGTGTAGACTGAAACTGTCAGAAAGTTTCTATAGTGTTGGTTATTTAAAGATTTTTTGAACTGGCTACATGCAACGTTCAGAGAGTTTAGAATTGAACATCACAGCTTCACATAAAGTCGGCCTAAACAGATAACAAGTAGGTATGCGGACAAATTTATTGAGGAATCCTGCAACATGTTGATGAAATGAAAATAGCTGTTTGACACTACCACATGTGATGCATGTGAACTGGACGCTATTGGGTGGTAAGGGATTTTGACTTATATAAACTGAACACCACTCACAGTTGTTGGTGACTTTCGGACCCCCATGGACTCTTCAGTAATCTTTTCCCAAAGATAAGCACTATACTCGATTTTCACTCTTGTCTGGGCTCTTCAATAGTGCATGCCGTTAGATGGACTGAACCCTGATTGCCGGAACATTTGAAGCCACCGGGTTTTAGCCTACAGAGAGTATTCATAGCTCTGGATATCAGAATTGTCTACTTGTGACCGTAGTTCATCCCAATTTTTCAGATAGACAACGATTGTGTAGATTGACTATACACATCATCGAAGTGGTTTCGAACAGATTTGCAATCTTAATTGGCGGTTTGAGGGATATTATAGCCCTTTTACAATCTATGTCTGAATGATACTAACTACTTTCAACTAGTCACTGTCCCTTCACCGAGCTTCAGCGTGTGTTGTTGAATTTACTGAGCAGGTGAAATTAACGATTTTGCATTAGTTAATGAAGTTTGGTCCATGGAAGTGACTTGAAACCCACAGTACGGGTTTAACACCATTTTCACTCATGCACATAAGCAAGTGACGAGCAACGTGATGATGATTAAGCATGAGTGTATGGAAGCCAGCGTCTGCACATGCTATAAAACCAATACGACGGGATGCACTCAATGTGATCGGAGTGATTCAATCGCGCCACCGTTCTGACAGCTATACAGACCCATTTTGGTTTTCACCAAAGTTAGTTAGCTTGAAGTGAATGTTATTTTGTAGGTACTCTTAATTCAAGACCCAGCAACTTAGTGTACGAATATGAAAAGATATCCATCAACTGTTGCAGATATTGTGTTTTATTTTGCGATCGAATTTCTAGCATTATGAGTGTGTAGTTCGAGCTGACTTGGGCAGTCAGCTATGACGATAAAAACGCCTGCTGTTAACCGACAGGATAGGTTATATGTATCGTTCACACTCAAAGCTGAAGAGTCTGAAACTAATGGTGTTCAAGCGTGTGTTGTGTACGGTCCAACTGATTTCAGTTCATCAGTGAAATAAATCGTGATCGGTGCCCCCAAACTAGTGTCAACAACTGTTTGGAATTTTCTGAGTACAAGTTGATGTTAGAAGAGATCAGTGTGTTTCTATCTACATCACACGTTTTAGGTGATTGTTGGGCAGTCCAGGAACTCCGGAGATTATATCCAGAATAACGACGGGGAGTAAAAGACAACCACACAACAGTCTATTTCAGTAAATCATGAATTAACACGTACAGGTATGTTCCAATTTAATGCATGAAGTCCGTATCAAAGAAGCTTGTGCAATTCAGGAGGAAGAATATTGTTATGAACTTGTCCTTTCAGTGAACGTTGAACAAAACTGAAAAGACTAAGGTGCTGCTTGAGCACCTAGGTCCTCAAAGCGTCTGTTTTTTCACTACACAGTTCTACTCACTAGACAAAATACTACAGATAATCGGATGTTTCAGGACTTTTGATGTTACTCCTGCAAATTAAATTTCAACGCGGACAACCCCGTCGTCGTCTGACCTAAGTGGATATAAACAGAAAACCAGCACTTAACCGTCTCGCAGCAAACTTAATGGTTCCAAGTCTTCGGGGGTGTCGCATTTAATGCAGAGCACAAGTATTTGCACAATGAATGGGTTGAGTCTGTTACGGATCACTTTGACTTAAAATTGAACAAATTTGAACTTTCGGTGCACTCCATTCGTTAGGCTTACGCTCTTCTTTTAGTTCTGTCAGATACACTACACAGAACGATAAGCGAACCAGCTAACCAAACTAGCTTGTGAAGTTCGTGTGTCCGTGTAGTTTCTGTAACCCTCATTAGATAGCTTCAGCCTATGTCCATCTGGTTTACTGTGGACTGAGCATGGTTTCAAGGTTTCCGCCGTGATGTCGTTTAAGCTTCATTGTTGTCTGAGAGCCTAGTCCTTATGTGCGGTAGGTACTATCAGGGTACTGAAAACAATAAGTAGAAGCGATCGAACCGAACATGGCTCAAAACATCGAGCAAGCTAGTGAGAGCCGATACATCAACCACAAGCGATAGACATAACAAGAGACTCTGACGGCCAGTTGGTTAGGCAGAGGACACAGAAAATGTCCGTCAGAGTGAGGCGTTCTTTTAAAATTGGCCTATACTTGGTCAAGTGCCGTTCAAATTTGAAAATGCTGCAAAGTGGTTGACAGACAGACTCAACCAGGTAGTCTGCAAAACCGCAACTGACCTTCGTATCTAGTTTACCACATTCCTAGTTCTCAGTTTTTGTAAGAAAGATAGACTGACAGTGCAGATTTCATTTGTGTGTATCTATTCTCTCACTTCTTCCCGTGGAGCAGGCTATATCGATCGAACGTCAAGACAACTTTCGAAGCTGGAGCATGTGGAAACACGATCGGTCAACAGTGCTATCCTCATACATTTCGTTCAAAGTGGGCAACAGGTGAACACTGATTAAACATTGGTTTTCGAATGCCAGGTAACTCGTCAAATGCCATCCGAATAAGAACATCATGCTACCCAGGCTATCAGAATCAGACTGCCTGACCCGGCATTAGGTAATCAAAAGCAGTTTGTTCAGGCGCTGCGCCTCCCTGGCCACAAATCCACAGATTGATTGATCAGTGACCTAGTGTCTCTGTCCGATCGATATTCCGATCTAACTCTATTAACTCACATAATTGTACTGGCGTGAAGATGAGCTACCAAAAACATGTTTGCTTACGTTTATTTAATTTCCTCTTTTATTCGTGTGCTGAGCTTATATAACCGAATGACAATCCACTTTAACCACTGGCTGAATAGACACAATGGCAACTGAGATGAAATTGGTTACAATGTGAAGAAACCTCGCAACACAGTATTCATTATGAGGGTTAGCAGTCATACACACCCGAAGTTGTTGGGGTTCGTGGTGGCAGTTTTACCAGAGTGGAATTTGAATTTCCGGCCATTTCCTAAACTACAACTATTATTAGTCAGTTCGCCGACATTAACCTCTAGAATTTCACCGTGTCCCCTCTACCGGCCACTGTTCGGCAGATGCGTTTCACGAGTTTGCCATATGGGTGACTGGTAGCACACAAAACCTTGATTACTTGGTAGGTCGAAAACTGTTCATTTCTGACGCCTTGAACACCCCAGTAATCCTAGCTCATCAGAGTGATGAGGTGTCAGAAATGTGACTTTTTGCCAACTACTCACTTAGGTAAATCCTCACTTGAGGTAGGGGAACGTGATATCCTTTTAGTTTGTGATTAAAAGAACGACAGAATTTGGCGGGGAGCTTTTATCAAAACGATACTTAGGAAAGTTCGTATCAAAAACTGCTACACGCAATTTCCAGGACATGCGCTTGTACAGAACGTCCGAGATTTTCTATAGAGTCAAATCAGATTGCGATCACTATAGTCTAGGTGACACTTTGAGGAGAAACGAAGGTTTACTGTCCGCTATTACTAGAGTTACTGAAATCTCATGATGTGCATACGCCAGAAGAAAACTGCCTTACCTCAACTCATGGTGGATAAGAAATGTTTCAATACTTATGATACGTATCTATACAGTCCTGTTGTTGGGTATGCGGAGGTTTTAGATATACAGAAAAGGTTCGTTACCACTCGTTGACGACTCAAATGTAACTGGTGCATGCCACCAAACGCGGATACTTTTATAAGACATGGAAAGATTAGAACAACTAATTTTCTGATCATATTCTGAAAAGGGTTGCTGCGGAAACCTTTTAAAGAAAACTACCAGGAAAGGCAAACCTGTTGTAAACCACTGAACAGAGTTTAGAAAATCGGGTAGCAACCCAAGAAGAGATTTCTCATCTTGCCCCATAGTTTTCGTTAATAAACAAACAAGTGACCACTTGGGATTACAGTAAGCAAACAAACTCCCGTACATACACATCCCTCTCACTTATCATGTGTCTTTCGCATTCATCCGTACAACCAAAAAAATGGAACTGAAATGTTTTATCTCGTTGTATTAAATAGTGTATGGTGAACAGTGCAACTACCGGTGTCTTCTAGGGGATGAGTCAGACTTATCACGTTGTACCCCTTTTTATTCATCATCTTTCTTAAAGGTGCGTTAAGTAATATTTAGGGAGATTTGATAATTATCTGGGTAACTACATTACTAATCACATCACAAGATGGCTGGTCCGATTACAACGACTGTCGTGGAACACCCTGTTTCGTCGCATTGCTTTTATTCCAGGCAATTCCTAAAGTAGAAGTCAACATTATCGATGTTATCATTGGCAACAGTGAGGTAGTGATTAGCATTGAGATTTAACTGGCACACAAACATGAAAAGAAAGTTGTAATAAGGAGATAAAACAAGGGGAAGGTGGGGAACTCTTCTGATTTGAAACACCTCTGACTGAGCTCAACCATTTCACATCCACGTGTCTGCATCACACAAACAGATAGCCGAGATGCTAGCTAGAATGAGGCGGAATCTTCAAAAAACATACTTGAATGCCATGTGTTGTGGTTCATTTCATGAGAAAACGTCCAGAATTTGCCACGACTTTCTTATGCAAAAACGATAACTCGTTTGTGCTTATAAACAGCACATAACAACGTTCTAGTAGCCGGGGTAACCCAGTGTGATTCGATCAGCGCAAACTGACGATAAGCAGGAAACAGGCTGGGTGTTTGTTTTGTACTCAATCGTTGGTATACACCCCAGCTGTGCCCAGTTTGAGGGATTTACACGCCCGCTCGATGTACAAACGGCTTCCGATTAACCTGTGGCGACGATTGTGATCAAGACAGTGTCTTCTCACTTCTCCAAATTACTTAAGAAGCCAATTGCGAAAACTGTGAGCTTCAACTGGATTTGAACCGACGAAGAGAGCACTATTCCCAGAATCAGCAATTGCTTCTGACATCCTCCCCTGGCTACACCATTCAGCTGTTCGGGCGCTTGCCCAATTCTGGGTATGCTGCTTTTGTTATTGATTCCATTCCGACCGAATTCAAAAATTTTCGCAGTTGGCTCTCTTAAAATTAACAAAAATCTGGTGAATTAATTGTCAAAAATCTGAGACCATTGCAAGTTTACATAATCCTACAGTCCAATACAAGTTACATTGTTCGTTGAAAACATGAAAACCAGTTAATACGTAACTGATCACAACACTGTATCACGGCTGTCCAAGGAGGTGAACCAGGGTTTACAGTTTATGCGCACCTTAAGCGTGACATAAACAAGATTTCAAATTCTGTGTATTGAATAAACAAAGGAAGATAACCCCGCAAACTGCTGATAAGTTCACATGTGAATACAGCTTTATGGGCGTCAACAACGTGTTCACAAAAACCTAACATGCATTCTACCGTTGGGCGCAATCGAAAAGCTTGATTTATTTTTCTCTTGGAAAATTTCATATCAGTAGATTTTTGAAGACACGAAAAAGAGAATGTAAGTGTTGTGGCCTTATGCTAACGAAGGAGAAGACTATTATTAAAAACCTCCAAAAGGTACAGAACAAAGAATGATCTCTTAAAGACCAGATGGCTTTGATCCTTCCGACAGGTGACTTGTTTAGTGTGTAAAAAATGAAATTCTATGGGAACGGTAAACCAACGGATAAGATAACGACTATGGTCTCGCGGGTAACCATAGTGATGGGCAGTGGATATTTTCGAAATAATCTGGAGAGTCAGCCAGAGGAAAGATACCTCTTAACAAACAAACCGAATAAGTGGTAAGGAAATACAGAAATCAGCACCGCTTTCAACGTTGAGCGGATGTTTCGATCCAATTCTGTCCCAAAATTTTGAAATACACAAAGTGCTCGCAGTAAAACAATTTCTGATTCTTGTAAAACTGTTTATTTTTTAAGGAGTATACATCATTACTTCTAACACGGTCGTCTTACAAATCTATGTATGCTCCTATCAATGTCTGCGATTCATCTGTTATTCTTTACGAAGCAGGAGATTTCATTGCTTCACATATCTTATAACAAAACTGAATTAATGACTCCAAAAAATATCGTATTTGTTGAGGAGGTCGGTAAGTAAGTCCCGAGTATTTTTCACCTAGGGCAAATGGGACAATTTCTAGAAATGTCTTGATTCAACTTATGGAGCTTTATGGAGCCTCTAATACATAATAACGGATACGAAATTACCCACAGCTTCATGTCTCAGGGGGAGCCAATTACGAAACCTGGACGCACTATGTTTACGTTTTGGTTTTGCTCTTGAAAAGAAGACAATATAAGAAGCCTTCTAATGCGTTACTCCCTTTATGTAAATGACAACCATTCGCCCCGATGGCTTTCTGTTAACTGCCTGGAGATTACTTTGGATAACAACATGACAGGGGCACTTCATTCTATTGATATTTCCATCAGAGTTCAAAAGCTGTCGCTTCAGGTTCGATGCCTAACTTCTCTCTTCATTTCTCACCACTCACTTAGTCTTGCTATTAATGCTTGTGTACTTCTCCACCTGTTAATTTCCCTCGTATTTTCAAAGGACTTTGAACTTTTTGCCAAATCCCTAAAGCATTTGTCCTTTGGCAGTGACATCACCTGATGACGATTCACTATTTTCGCTGTTCCTCATCCTTTCAAAATGTGCGAACAATTTTATTGCGATCTCTGTAAGCCTTTCCATATCTTCCACTAGATCCTTATGCAAACACTCGTTTGCATTAACCTGGTCTAATTACTTCTCTGTTATTTTCCATCTGGCTCGATTTCTACACAAACCCAACTTTCTCATTATTGAATTAACCTAACATCTAAGTCAGCAAAAGTTTCTCCACACTCAATAATGAGTGTTATTGATTTCTATGACCAATTCTTAAGCACCATGGTTGTGATAATAATTGTGACCTTTTCTGAAGTGTTGCGTGTGTGAACAAAGCTGAAAATTGGCTTTTCGGGGTGTACAAAGCATTTTATTAACTTGGCTTGACTGGGTTCGTGTATAGCAAGTAATTCACGGATAGGAGTCTTGGTTGAAAACATTGTGATTTGGTCGTTGAATCGTAGAATCTTGGACCTATACGCATACAACACACCACCGGTATTCTAACATCACAAATGGCTTCACAAAATTTCCCGAAGACAAGCACCATTTGGCAGAACAAACGAAATATATTTTATTCTTTCTGAAGCCATTATAAAAAGTTCTGCGTGAATCCGGTCATTGCAAGTTGAATTTCTTCGCACCAACGTTCCATAATCAGTTCATTGGGAATCAGCGCATATGCCACCTGATTGGTATGAATTCCCCTTACATGCTGTTAATTCAAATAGCGAGCTATAATGATGTCGTCTGCACACCCAGTTTTGTCGTTTGACTGCAGCAACGACCTAAACCTTGCAACACTGTGGGTTGCGGATAAGAATAACTGATATTTTTAAAGCTCGTTTCATTGAAGTAAGTCTAGGATGTCATATATGCAAGCGTGCTTTAATGAAGTTTGGTTGGGCGAGATGTTAGAAAAAACTTCTCCAAATCTCGGCTGCTGTTACGTCGGTTTTCGTACATAAAAACCAATTACGATAATCGTCAAAGTATTCCCATTTGTATGTTCTGTTGAGTTGCCGCTACGTAACTTGACATAAAAGTGCTCGGTTGATGCAAAGTGGTTCGACTAGCTACCACTGAGGTGATGAATGGCAGTTCTAACCCTGTTGAGTCCTCTGAACACAGTACACATAAAAGACTTGAATACATAACCTGTGAGCAATTTTCAGAATAACGGTTCAAGAATTTACCTACTAGACAACGGGTTGGCGGTTACTTTTGCAACATAGAGGTATACAAGTTACAGTTTTAACTGAGGTGCTTTGTTTCCCTACAGGTTGATATAGATTATCTGCTTCTTTTAAATCCACAAATCAAACAACCATACACCACGAACCTAGAAGGGTTCGAACGATGATCTTGTTAACAATAAAATACACTGATTACATATTTATCAAACAGATTGACACAACACATGCACTTTTCCCACTGAATTATGTCGTCCTGATAATGTGTAATGACGGCCATCTGTGTAACCCTTCTGAAAGATCTACTTCATTGACATCCTTGAAGTATGTGACTAGCAGGGTGCGTAAATTTTCCTCTGAACATGTTCATGCTGTATTATCACAGTAATACCTGATGTGTCGTAATAAAATGGTGTCACAGTCAGGCAGCATCATAAGAATGTTGAGTTTGGTGGAGATACCTCATCTTACACATGGCGATTGTCGCGAAGCCTATTCGAAAGTCAATATTACGTTCAGTGTCATCAGATCACCTGACCCTAGTTGCCCATGGAGGGTTCAACAACAATGAGAGTACCTGCCATTTAAGAAGTCCGGAACTGGGTCATCTTAAATGTTAGTGCCGTCCACAGCAGAATAGCTCAGTAACGAAAGACCTTAATATGGGTAGCAGTTAGCAGTATGGTCCTAGTGAATTGAAAGAATGATAACAAAAATGGAAGGAGACCAACACAGGCAACATCATTGGTTCGTTTTCCGGTTGACTACGCAAAATAAGACAAAAAAATCTGACGAACGCCTTCAGACACTAAATTCCTTACTCACGTTAGGATGGATAAATTCATGGCGTTATTGGTTGGCAATGGTTACAAAAGGATCAGTTGTGTTCCAAATGGTGTAGTGGTTAATGAGGGCAACGTTATAAGTAATGCTTTCGGATTATTATGTACAAACCACTGTTTGAATAATGGTATTGTAGGTTTAAACCTTTCTTCAAATACCTTTGCCTAAGATGCCAAAGTAAAAATGAGTGTAGATTATGGATAGTCATCAAAAGCATGTGAACTTTTGGTAGTATTGAGCAAAACTTCGGAATTGACAACTAAACTAATGGGTGTGTATGTTTTGATGCGAAAAGTACATGTGACAATTTGATTGTTATTGTCTTTTCTTAACATCGGTCACTTAAATCAATCAACTATGACCGAGAAGTGGCAATCTTACGCAGCTATCAGTATATGATACTTATTTACCCTGAATTTTAAGGTAAGTGCTTCTTTGGTTCTCCACTGGAATTCTCTTTTGACGTGTTCATTTTCAAAATTTGAACAGTATTCTAGCACAAAATCGATCCATTTCATGCTCTCGGCTATGTAAACCACACAATGCCAGTTGTATTGCAAACTAAATGAGAGCTCTTTGAGCTGTGCCATTTGAAATTACAGAAAAAGTGAAGCCAAAATCACTGAAACTTGAAAGAAAATTATCCAGCTTTTTCTTAGTGCCATTAAAACTTCACTAGGTTAAACACAATAAATACAATAACCACATTAATGTGCGCGTAATGTTCATATAAAATTTACTGGACTAAAAGTGATGCGCAATCTACAGGTGAATATTTTGTTGGGGGCTACTAATGGTGAGCCTAAAACTACTTGTTTTCATCAAATCAGTGTGATTGCCACATTTAAAGCGAATCAGTTAAATAGTAATTCAGAAAGAAAACTTACCACCACTGACTTTCAACCACATCAACCTCGGGTTGTAAAAGTTCGTTTCCTCTTCTGAGCGGCTGCAAAGTGCCATGATGATAGTGTAAATCCACGGGGGCAAATCGAGTTGTTAACCAAGTATAAGTAGAGTGGGAGTGGTTTACTCTGCAGTGCAGTTCCACACGGCCTTGCCAAGGAACAATCCGGTCTTTAGGTTGGTGAATAAACACCACTGACGGTGGGGACAAACTACTGCATTCCACTAAAGGGGTGAACCAAAAACGCGTCTAGATAGTGCATGGCAGTTCATTCAGTTAATGAAAAGAGAAAAGCAAAATGCATATACTTGCCAAAATTGTATTTAACGGCTTATCGAATGAGAAACGGTACTGTCCTCGGAGTGTGTGATTCGGCTGAAGTCATTGTGCATGCTCTGAGTATCTGATGCAAGTTGAATCAGGCTGGATATATGAGGTGCAATTCAAAAACCCCAGAAAATTTCTTATTCTTATGTTATACAAGTAGAAAAGATAAGCAGCAGATAACCGAAGCAGTAATTTTAAAGCAGTATTCTTATTACTTGCAGACACTCTCCAGTTTTTAACTGGCAGACCAAAGCAGTGTTCTCTGTGATTCTTACTACTGTTAATGGTGCACCGTAACAAGTATGCAATTATTTTTCTGACCCGTTTTTGTCTATTCGATTAAAGTAGTAATAAAACTAAACTTTTATTATAGCGTCATTGGCCCCGGTGGACAGAATCCTGGTTTGACTATTCGTATTTGCCAGTACTAATTACCCTCATGTCTATTATACTTTAATTGTTTGAAAACTAAGGAAATTTACCGGTATTTGGGAATGACAACAAATAACGATAATTAATCAGAATGCCTATCTTTTTTCCCATGCAACATTCTTTAAGATATGTTGGGGTTAAATTTGTGTTCAATTCTTATATTGCGTAATACTCTTTAAAACCATACGCCAAATCAACTACATTAGTTGACGTCAAACGTTCCACGGTTAGATGCAGTCACTCCGAACAACAGAAGTGAAAGCAGTGGTCGAAGCCGTCACCACCAAGGACCTTACAGCCTTATCAACTTACGCTTCTGTCTGCCTATGATAATAGTATGTTTGAAGTGAAGATCGTTATTACAATTTGAGTCGCTGTCAGACAAACCGATGTCGCCCAATTTGATGTAAAAACAAGCAGTTCATGGCAACGTTTTGAGCCCGCAGAATTACGAAGAGAGCTAAACTTCCTAAATTCGGAATAATGTGCGGCGTCACTGCAAAAGGTTATAAAACTAAGAATAGTGCTTTGAATGTCATAATATCTTTTTCTACAGGCAACGCCTGCATATTATTTTCTTTATTATGCCCAGGATAAAATGCTCTTCGGTACATAACGGTATAGATATACTGAGATTTCATTTTGCTGTTTAACAGTGGAGTATACTGTGTCAGTCAACAGAAGTTTGCTGTTTGGTAGGCTTTGTTTTGCGACGTTCCGCTGTAACACCGAACAAACAAAGGATCTTGAAAGCGTCCACCAAAATAATGGAATAGCTCTGTACGAAAAGTCCTAATAGTCGGCTTCCAATAGGCCGGATTTTGATATTTTAAGATTGACTGGTGTAGCGCATTTAATCAGTACTACCATCAGATTAATATGCGTTACAGGTGCAACTTTGAAAGTTGTTACACATATGACCAGCAGGTATGTTATCGACGTTAACTACTCTTCTTACGGTAATATTTTAATCATGGTAAACATGCGCTAATGGACCCATAATTTGCTATGAGCCTGAGAAGTTGTCAGTAACTTCTGGTCTGCATGGCAGAGCCATAATTTTAAGAAAATTGTGAAATTCCGACAACTAATGATGTTTTAAGAAACCTTAACGTAGCCAGTGGTCAGCTGTCTGACAAGCCAATTATTATAGGTGGCAAAACACAAAGCGTCACCTAGTTCTATCTGTCAGGCAGAGCGGTCCATATGCATGGAAGTCTCTGTCGAAAACAAATAAATGTTAGTGTAGACTACATCATATGTCTGGAAGACGTTTTTAAGTTCAGTTCAAAATGGCATTTAAAAAGGATGTGGAAAGTTTATGATCCCATTAATTCGAAAAATAAATTGCACAACTTAGGTGTAACCGATGACGAACGTGAACGTTTATTACAACTTTTATCCTATAAGATTCAAACACAGGTATAAGAAATAAAGTTTTACCTTGTGTAACTTAAGCCTTGGCAACTTATGCAGCTGATGTTGCTGGGTGGTTATTTGTTTTGGTTTCGGGTTGCACAGGGACCACTTTACTTTGCTCTGTGGACTAGGTGACTGTGGATCACACCTGGTGAAAATCGGCAGAATATGCTTGATTTTGTTCAAACGTCAGTTCATGTTAGTGCCAACTCACAGCAGCGTAGCAAGCGCTATATACCCTCCGCCTTTCAAACTGTAGTCATAACTAGATAAACTTTAACTCATATAATCAACTACCGAGTTTTTAATAGTTGTAGGTGATTGTGACTTAAGCGTTGGTTCATAGCAGCTAATGACGTGGCTACCTGAATTATCTTAAGGTTTTGAATGATGTTGGGTAACCGTTGACGCTCGAAGAATACTCAGGCTGTGTATTCAACCTATAAGGCAACTAAAGTGACAAGTACCCTGCACACAAATGAAGGTAGCAAAAAGTCATTAATCATTTACTGAATGTGCGCTGAGAGTTCTTCCTTTTCGTCATGACCGCGTATGTGTGCGTGATTACCCTACTTATCTGGGTCACGTTCACATTAACTAGTGTTGTGTGCAGCTTTTCAAAATGTTGATTTTGGTGTGCGTAAATGTGCCGTCTTCCTGTCGTTTCATTTTAACGAGACTTCTGAGACATTCTATGCATTTAATGTAGCATGTTATATTCTTCGGAAGCACTGTGAGTAATCGCCCTTTTGATATCAACCCACTTTTGTTAGGAAGTGCAAAATTCCCTTTGAATTGTGAAAAATGTTTGGAAGATATGAAATATTTCTCCTTGACACACATGAAGACCATTTTTGGGGAAATTTTTGTATCTTTCAGGACAGTGTTCTTGCGAAATCTTGTAACATGTAGGCAGACATGTGTGGCACAGAATATCATCCCTTCAAATATACATTTCAGACCAACTGGTTCCATTCATAAGGGACTCAGTTGCGAAAAATTTTCATTTTGGTTAAATTCTAACCAGCGACAGAAACAGCTTGGCCAGACGCGACAAGTGTTCCGCTAGTTAAGCTGGGAAGTCAAGCCGGAAAGTCTAAGCGGTGCGTATTTCCTCTTACCCTAAGCAATTAAATTTGTACTAATGGTAGTTTTTACATGTTTTATGATGCGCTTACCAGAGATGATGCAAAAATTAGTCATATAAGGAAGGACTTGAATATATTTCGAGTTAATCATCCACTATAGGACTTAAATAAAAATTAAGTGATACTGTAAATTAATTGATTACAGTTACGTCTTCAGAGAAATTAGGTTAACGGAACAGGTGTGGTGAGTTCTCCAAATATTGGCCCAATCAATTTATTCCAGCAAGGAGGATGAGCGGAATCGGAGAAGAGACAAGGTGTATTGTGAGGAAGGTTGTGCACAACACATTTTCTTTGTATCTAACCCGGGAACACCATTTGAATAATTGTTTGCAGTCTGTTGCTACATCGCTTATTAACTCACTGTGGGCACCAATTTAAGTCTATAGATCAGCCGTGCTCTGGAATCTGGATGAACTAAGGCAATAGAAGAAACCAAAGCATATCCTGATCAGACTGGATGTAAATCTACACCGGTCTCTCAAGGTTGTTTAGGTACCTATAAAAACGTAAGATATAGTTGGGAATAGGACTGAAAGAAATAAAGAGGGTACCAAGGCTCATTACCAAAAACTGTTGCGCAACCAGGACAGGTAGTAGCTGAGTAAACTATCGTCAGAAAGAACGTAATGGTTGAATCCAAATTGAGATCAGGGGAATGTGGAAGCTGAGGACCAACAATATTAAGGTTTGTTAGACGAAATAGATGGTGCTCACAGATTGCAGTAAATTTAAAGTAATATTCACTGGCTGGGCTTCTGCCGCGTCTGTTGTTATTCAGAATATGATTATTGCTGTAAGTTCGTGCCCAGATGGATAATGAAGGCTTACATTTGGTTAACCGTCTTCATCAGCTTTCGTATTGTTGACAAATTTCGGCTTCTGCAAAATCATCATCACTTTTGTGGAACTAAACCTAGATAACTGAGTTCGGGCAAAACAATGTAGTGAAGGCGTTATAAGGCGGTATTAAAACAAGAAAATCGCTCCCAAGTTTTCGGTGCACGGTTCAAACAACGTCTTGACATACAGAAGTTGCACAGACTAGCACAAACAATGCTCCCACGGCCGGAGCTGATAAGGTTCCCCGTCTATGGTACACTAATCATCTGCCTCAGATATGACTACACCTCGTCAGAGGTCGGGCCGTCATTTTCTACGCCTGTGCTTCAGATCTACCCCAGTCCCAGGATAAATCTGGAATGCCAATTTCAACATAAACAATAGTACGGCATGTTGTGCGGTGTCAGTATTGTACGCTGTACATATCTCGGTCTTACTATGGCACGGTTGTTATCGCAATACCGACAATAAATCAGGCATCCACTTATCACGCAAATGTAATGAATCTAAACACCGTCAAAATACTCAAGGATAAACACGGAGCCAAAATGCGATAAGACCAAAAGAAAATGACTTACAATAGTACATGGAGGTGCGTTAGTTTAAAAATTTCACTGCAGTGAATGAAATTTCCGAAGGATACGATCCGTATTGTTATTCCTAAGAGATTTCTGATGGGACAGATTGCTGGTTCCGTTAATATTTAACCTTCGCGAAACCTGTACTAAAGCGACACCGACCTCGGAGGTAGATTTTGAATTATTGATTATCGAATCAGCGACTAACTTGGTTTAAACATTGGCTGTAGAAGTGGGTTAGATGAGGGCGAAGAGAGCGAACAATGAAAGTCATAAAGTACAAAATGCTGTGCAGAACGCTACACAAGACAACTGCCTAGGCACAGAGCATGTTGCAACTTCAGCATGTTCACTATGAATCACAACGTGTTTACAGAACCTCGGTTATATATGTGAGTCTGAAAAACCTATCGCCACACTCATATATATATTTGTTTCCGGAAAATGAGGACCAACTCGGGCTTATATGGATCACAGTTGTGACGGATGGTCGAGAATCTTTTGAAAACTGACATACAGAGGTTACGTAGGGCGTAAGTTTATCAGAAAAAATTACCGTGAAACCAGGAAAAAGGTTAGGCAGGCGAAGGAAATAGGAGCGGAAATGAAAAACAGTAATATTGATAAACGGAGGAATGGTTAGAACAACCCTGATTTTAACACAAAACTGCTGTTTTCGGGACAAAATCTCATCTGGTGTGCGCGGATATCATACAATGGAAATTTGGATGTAGTTGATATGTCTAAACAGTGATTCGTCTACAGACTGTGAAATGTTCACTTAACCGTCTGATTAGAGACGAATGAAGCACACAGAGAAAAGGAAACTTTCTCACCTCCAAAAAACAGGAATGTCAAGAAAATCATGACCACAACAGTTTAAACATCAGTTCAAACTACCGCTTTAAATAAACGCTAAAAGTGAATACAACTGACGTGTTTAAAGCATGCGCTGCGGCGTTTCATTTCCGTGGGTTCCCTTTTTCAAGGTGGAGCGCTGACAGACAGACACTGCTCAGCTTTTTGCACCAGTGGGCTTCCGAGAGCGCTCAGTGCAGCGATGTGCTGAGTCTCTCTCCTTTTGCCTTTTTGTTACGCACTATTCTGCATATCTGTTATGTTCACTGTACATGTTAACTACTTGTCTATTGTTTGAATCAATACACTCTTCATCCTTTCGCGTTTCGCTTTCAGCTTGCACGCGGTCGTGGTTATCGTGGGCTAACCGTGGCAACGTTCATTTAGCTCGCTGGAGGAACCAAATCCGTTGTTACAAAGGGGAGAATCTTCTTACAATACGCAACAGACTTAGTGTAGTGGAATATATCGCGGAAAGCTGTTGTGAGTCCTTGTATTTGCCTTGTAGTGCTGTTGTCCTAACTCTTTGTTTCACTACATATTTGGTGAGCCGTGTTTATTTGTTTATTCATTTATTTATTTCCATTTTACACAAAACCCTCCAAAATTTTTCCATTTGATCTGTTCCCTCTTTGAGTGGTTATTCCCCCAGAACATGAGCGATTCTGAACCAGATCCCACTACCTCGGAGGATGCAGTTTATGTTAAATTTCTCGTGATCCCAGGTTTTGGTTTGCCAAAGTCGAGGCTATCTTTGATTCTAGAAGATTACGCTGACAAAAGTCCATTGAATAATTTCACAGTTGCCATCCTTCCCGAGCAGGTCGCTACCAAGGTCGCTGACCTCATCAAAACTCGGCCCAGCGTTAGCCCTCACGACACTTTGAAGGCCGCAATCATCGGACGAACTGCAACAACCGATGAGAAGAACCTACGCAAACTTCTGGCAGGAGTAGAGTTGGGTGACAGAACTCCTTCACAACTCCTACGTTACATGGCACCGTTTCAGAGCAAGCATACGGTAAACGAACCTATTTCACGTGAGTTGTGGCACAAATATCTGCCAGACGATATTCGGAAAGTATTGTCTATACTCGATCAGGACACACCACTTCATAAACCTGCAGAGCTGGCTAACCAAGTATATGTGAGTTATCAGAGCATCTCAGTATCTCATGTGCATTAACCAGAGTTGTCTTTAGGCTGTAGTTGGCTGACGGAAGTGGACGCTCTGAAGCAGCAGTTTCCCGAAATGACCATACAGTTCTCTGCAATCACTAAGCAACTGGCAGCCCAGTCAAGAGGCCCTCCCTATCGCCGCCAGTCCCGAAGTCGTTCACGCATACGACGTGTTGGTCGAAACGTGTGTCATTATCACCGTCGATTTGGCGCTACAGCTGTCCGTTGTACCAGATCATGCAGTTTTGCTAACGATAACCTACATTCGGGAAACGCGGAGGCCAGACTGTAATAGCGACGGCTGTTCATGGCTCTTCAAACTGTCGCCAATTTTATGTTCGATCGTTCCACTGCCCTGAGTTTTCTCATTGATATGGGTTCAGAGGTTAGTGTTATTCCACTGATAGGTGACAAACACAATCTGCAACAGGTATCGCACACACCGCACGCAGCCAATCGTTCAGCAGTTCCAACATATGGTGAGAATCAGCTCACTTTAGATCTCGGCCTCCGTCCTCAGTTCCCTTGGAGATTTACGGCGAGAGATGTACAACACCCGATCGTTGGGATTAATTTTCTTTCATTCTTTGGACTTATAGTGGACGCTGACAAACGCAACTTGATCGATGGCACAACAACCCCTTACGTACGTGGCAAGACCACATCAATCAATTCGGTTTGACTGCGCTCGGACTCACCAGAAAACGGCTTCGCGGCTATCTCCAGACAATTTCTACAACTAGCCAATCCGTCCAATATAAGATCGCTGCCTAAACACGATGTTTTTATTCACATCGTCACCAAATGTCCATCTACATTGCAATTTCCAGTCGTTTGCCATCACACAAACTCAGTGGCCAAAGCAGAGTATGAATTCCTCTTATGATTCGGTGTTATCCAGCCTTCCAATGGCCCATGGACCTCACTCCCGCAAAAGGTTCCCAAAAAAATACCAGGTGATTGGCGTCCGTGTGGCGATTGTCGCGCCCTGAACAACGCCGCCGTTCCAGACCTATACCCTATTCCTCACGTTCACGAGTTTTCAATGGGGTTAAACGGTAAGACCACTTTCTCGAAGATAGATTTGGTCCGAGCTTACCACCAAATCCCCGTGGCCCCGGGAGACATCCCAAAGACCGCAATTACCACTTCCTTTGGACTTTGTGAATTCGTTTGTATGCCATTTGGCTTACGGAACGCTGCACAGACTTTCCAAAGGTTCATGGACCAATTGCTTCGTGGTTCAGATTTCGTGTACGTTTATATTGACGATATCTCAGTCCCCAGTGAGGACACTCAACAGCACGAGTCACATCCTAGAAAGCAGTTCAAACTTTTTACTCAATACGGTGTTACGCTAAACCCTATGAGGTGTATCTTCGCAGTTACCTCTATAGATTCTCTCGGACATCGAATCGACAGTAAAGGAATCCAGTCCTTGCCGGAGAAGATTAGTGCTGTTAGGGACTACCCACGATGTTCAGAGCTCCTGAAACCCCTCAAGGACATTTTGAACGCCAATCATAAACACTCCGTTCTGTCTTCTGAAGCTAATGCTGCGTTTCTGGCAGCTAAAAATACCTTATCCCAATCAAATATGTTATCGCATCTAGGAAGAGATGATCGATCGCCGCTGATTTTGAAGGCTGACACATGTCAATCAGCTGTTGTCGATGTTTTACATCAGAATGTAAACGGTGAGATTCAGCCCTTGTCATTTTTTTTCGAAAACTCCAACCAGTGCAAACGCGTTACAGTACCTTCGGTCGTGAGTTACTAGCAATTTGTCTTGCCATTATACACTCTCGACATCATCAGGAAGGTCGCAACTTCATTGTTTTTATCGATCACAAACCCCTTGTGTTTGCATTACGTCTCTCTCCAGATCGATACTCTCCGAGAGAAACAAGACACCTGGATTTTATTTCTCAGTTCACCACTGACATCCGTTTCGTAGACAGTTCCAGTAATTTTGTCACCGACGTTTAATCTCGTCCGGATGTTAGTCAAATATCCGCAGGCGTCATCGAATTTCCCTCCCTCGCGAAATCCCAGGTTAATGACCCAGAACTTCTCCAACTTCGTGCCAAACCCTCTTTAAAACTACGCGATATTCCGTTAGCCCAGTTAGAATATTCACTTACGTGTGATAGGTCTACTGGTATATCGCACACCTGTTTGGCGTTTTGACCCGCCTCCATTATTTGTCGCATCCAAGCATACGTGCCTCAACCAACCTAATCACCGAGCGTTACATTTGGCTCGGAATTCGTCAGGATGTTCGTAACTGAGCCAAACAGTGCCTGGAATGCCAACATAGTAACGTTTATCGTCACACCATCACTACTCCTGGAACCTTTGCCTTAACCGATGGACGCTTTAAACACGTCCACCTCGATATCGTTGGTCCCCTTCCTCCTCCCAACGGTTACACACATCTTCTAACCTGTGTGGATCGATTTACGAGATGGTCCATTGTCGTTGCTTTGAATAACACGTCAACGGAAACTATCGCAAGCAGTTTTGTCGATTCGTGGATTTCGAATTTTGGCGTTCTGGCCATTATCGCCACTGATCGTGGATCTCAGTTTACTTCGGCCCTTTTTATGATTTGAATCGTGTTCTTGGTTGCGAACATGTAACGACAACTACGTACCATCCCTTGTCCAACGGTATGGTCGAAAGTTTTCACCGTCAACTGAAATCATCTCTAATGTCAACATCGGCTGGTGGCAAATGGTCCGATCGCTTACCCCGTATTCTCCTTGGCTTGCAAACCACTGTTAAGGAAGATATTAGGGGCACCCCAGCACAACTCGCGTACGGTTGTATATTGCGTATTCTTGAAGAGTTTCACTCTGATTCCCTGGTACATCTGAGTCACGTTACGAGTTAGGTCACGAGGCTTAAAAATCACATACGGCATATTCAACCTTCACCCCCACGTAGAACGCTGCGCCAAGAACAAATTCATCGTGATCTGCGCACTTGTCCCTTTGTTTTCATTCGCACTGGCTCACATAAAACACTTCTACAGCTTTCTGATGGTTGGGAACGGTGGTATTGTTGTTCGTAGCTCGGGTTGATGGTTTTGGCGTTGATATGTTCGCCGAGCTTGGCATTTAGGTTGCAAACGTTTCATCACCAAGCTAGGTGACATCATTAGTGCGTGAGTGTTTCAGCCACGTTCAAAACTATACGCTAAAACACTCAGGCACTTATGATGTCACCTCGCCTGGTGATGAAACGTTTGCAACCTAACTGCCAAGCTTGGCAAACATATCAATACCAAAACCTTTACAGCCGCCGTATAATGGTCATTGACGAAAATGGAACACGTCACGGGTGAGCATTGACAGACTAAAAGTTGCTTATGCTAACCTTGATTCAACGTCCCCGTCTCGTCCGCTAGACATTAAGCATGCCGATGATTTCAGCCAGCGTCCCCAAGATCCGTTTACCGACTCACAAAACCTTCCTTCGTCTACCAAACCCATGTTTGACACTAGTGATCATACACTTTTTCCTGCCTTCCAACCCGAAACATGCAAACTACACACTCGTTCCGGCCGAACCGTTAGATGGCTGACAATATAAAGATTACCATCGTTGACTCGCTGTTTGTTCCTTTAGTTATCGAGCGTCTCCTTTCCTCTGACTTTCTACGGGGGAGTTATGTAGAGTCTCTTCCTTTTTGCCTTTTTGTTACACACTATTCTGCATATCTGTTATGTTCACTGTACATGTTAACTACTTGTCTATTGTTTGAATCAATACACTCTTCATCCTTTCGCGTTTCGCTTTCAGCTTGCACGCGGTCGTGGTTATCGTGGGCTAACCGTGGCAACGTTCATTTAGCTCGCTGGAGGAACCAAATCCGTTGTTACAAAGGGGAGAATCTTCTTACAATACGCAACAGACTTAGTGTAGTGGAATATATCGCGGAAAGCTGTTGTGAGTCCTTGTATTTGCCTTGTAGTGCTGTTGTCCTAACTCTTTGTTTCACTACATATTTGGTGAGCCGTGTTTATTTGTTTATTCATTTATTTATTTCCATTTTACACAAAACCCTCCAAAATTTTTCCATTTGATCTGTTCCCTCTTTGAGTGGTTATTCCCCCAGAACATGAGCGATTCTGAACCAGATCCCACTACCTCGGAGGATGCAGTTTATGTTAAATTTCTCGTGATCCCAGGTTTTGGTTTGCCAAAGTCGAGGCTATCTTTGATTCTAGAAGATTACGCTGNGTTTCTTGTGGTATTCCGAGATTGCTGAGGTTTGCTTGATGTTGAAAGGTGGCCTACGCTTTGCTGTCTTCCACAAATGAGATACATTACTCATCCTTGTCATAGCACCATCTACTTGGACCGTTTCCCTTACCCCTATTTAATCCGAACCCTGTAAACTTCTAAATACCAAAATTAGTCATTTTTCTTCTATATTTTTTCTTGAGCAACTTATGATTCCCGTCGTTTCTCGATGCATAAACAGTCGTTTTGTTCTGACCCAACCGATGACCATTTGTTTGAGTGAGCTCAACCCGTTTTATCGTCTACCACTGTTGATCGGTGCCTGGTTGTCAATTTGCTGTGCGGACACTTTCTTTCTTTGATTTTTGAGGATTTTCATATTCGAGGTGAGAGGCGATTTTCTTGTACATTGATTCAATTAGTACCGTATTAAATCCAGTTATTACGAGCGCCTTGTCGTTAACCGTTCCGATGATAGATTATCTCTGTCGTTAAATATTGAGAGGCTTTTACTGGATCAATAGATTACGCGTAACTCAGAGTGAACTTGAATCTTTGGCAACCGATTCAATGGTACTCGAATTTCTCAACATCTGACCGAGACTTTTGCATTCTAACAAGGACAAACGCTACCCAGTGATGGAATTCCGACATTCTGCAAGAATGACGAAGTCGGACAATCTGGAAGGTTCCACCGGTCCTCACAATTATGGCGTTATCGAGGCTGATCCTGCCCCCGTGACCAACCTTCTGTCACCGGACGATCAAGCACTTCTTTGCCAATCGAGGCTGCTACGGTGTCCCATGAACCATTTCCCATTTTGGACGAGAATCATTTAATACCCATGACTACGGTGATGTCCCCCTTTCTATCAATCTTAATTCTTTAAAGTTTACGAACGATCTTCATATGCCAAATGTTTTCAGTAATTCCAAAAACTTTCTTGATGATAGGGTCCCACCTGAAACAAGTGCTGCTGAGCATGATTTTTTTGTTCGGGATCTCTAGAACTAAGCAGGTATCCGGCCCAGTGATAGCGATAGGGACGGTGGTAGCTCCACTGGAGAAGATGGAAAGTGTGTTCAAATCCAATGCTGTTCTGCCTGTTTTGCTTAATCGTGCTCCGATGAATGTTTCTAATGAATTTTCTGATGATCTGTTAGATGAAGAGCTGATCTTGAAGGAAGAAGAGCTATAACTGAGACGTAGACTGCTTGATCTCCATAAAAGATAGGGTAGGGACGCAAAATTAGAGCTCGTTCCGACAGCCGGCACTAAGTTTAGTACATCATGTCACCCTGGTCAGTCGAGGGCCTGTGAAACAAACCCCTCTTGTTTAGACACTGTCGAGTCGTTAGAGCGGGCTTTCAGACCTTTGGTTCTTGGAGCTAGCCTTCCGAAAATTGACGTGGATAGTTTCGATGGGTCCCGAAGAACTACTCTAACCCTCTCAAAAATTTTGAAGGTACCGTGCAAATAAATAAACAAATAATATATATTTCTCAACGCGTATGTGAGAAGCACGCTTGGTTATGCGCGATCAATGTAGACGATTACAAACCATACAAAAACGAATAATTAAACAGTAGCACAAACGTGAAGTCTGTTGCCAGAAGGACGTAGTCAAAAAGAAAATGACTTTAGTGTATGAAACTTTGACGCACGCAACAGAGAAGGAGATAGTTCGCTCACTTTACAGATATAGTCTCAAAAAATGGGATGTTACACTAATTCACTGTTTACAAGGCCAAGCAAGGTCACTCCGGGAGTATATCCAAACGCACCTTCGGAATTTTTTGCTGTTAGCGAATGAAATTGGCGTCCGGAAATTGTCAAGATAAATCGGCTTTGGCAAGGCATGGCGGAAAATCCCAAAATCAAGCGAACGAATGGGCAGATTCCAACGCAGCATTTCGTCGACTGCTCGAAAACGTCACAAAGTTGAACATCTCGTGAACCGTTCAGCTTAGACAAAGTTCCGTACGTCCATCCGTCGTAGAAAAATTTCCTCGCTTAATGGATCATACGGAACTCGGAAGGGAGAATGTAATTCCACACGTTAGATGAAAAATGTGGGGTTAGAACATTTACTATGACAGACAGTATGTATGGGGAATTTTTGACGAAGAACTCGTTCGATATTAATATTTTTGCTATGATTATTGGAATATATAACCCTATCTACTGTTTGTTATGGTATTTCACCATGCACTCGAGATCTATTCGGGTAAACGGAGAATTGAGCTGACGGTTTGGAGGGCCGCATGAAATGTGAGTAACAACTAAAGCTCACATGACATCGTTCTGTTGGACTTATTATTAAGAGCCGAGTTCACATTTCATAGCAATTTGGGCATTGCATATACATGAGTAAACACATGTCATTGAAATAATATTGTGTGTTAAATGGTTTGGTGAGCATGCAGTAGGTCAAATGCTAAATGATCTCGTGAGTAAACCATATAACAGACCGTTTCAAGCGGGCTGTAGACAAGTTAGTTGACGGAAGATCAAAGCTTTCGTATTTGTTGCATTATTGTCGTGGTAGGGCGAAAGAAGCAGTTAAGCACTGTGCACTCTCACCAAAGGAGGTGGGTGTTACAGAGACTGAGGATTTTGCACCAGCAGTTTGGCCGCCGACATGATATTATGCAAGCGGTAATTAAGGAAGTTTTCATGGGTCCTAGATTAGTCGCTGGCGACGTTGATGGCTTGCGTGGACTAGTCAGACAAATGAAGGGCTCTCAGGCGATGTTAATGCAGCTAGATTACGGTGCAGATCTGAACTGCGCAACAAACCTCATTAAAGCAGTTGAGCGATTGCCTCGTCATCTGCAGGAAAGATGGGCAGAAGTTGCTGAGGGTATAACTGAGTGCGGAAGGGAACCTAATTTTAGCGATCTGTTACGTTTTGTGGAGAAAAGAGTGGCAGTCAGTGCTAGTCAGTATGGTCAGTTGGCTGCTCGCTCAGAAACCAAGACGAGTTATCCACCATCCTCTGGATATTCTGGAATCAGATACTTCAGGTGCAACGTCAAAGTAGGTGTGCCTTACGAGAAGGTGCACTTGAAGTGTCCGGTTTGTGAGGGCAGTCATGATATGTCCGATTGCGGTTGGTTCAGCATTGCTTTGCGTTGCTCAAGAACGCAAAGCAATGCTGAAGAACACCGAACGCTGTTATGTTTGCCTACAAGCGAACCATGTGGCCAAGTCCTGTAGAGTACAGATACGATGTGCGTACCGGGTTGTGGTCGACGTCATCATGAGGATAAGCCCGAACAGAGTAAGGGGGAGACGACAAAGTCATCCTTGTGTGGTGCTACGTCCGAGGTAAACGGCATGTGTCTAGGATTGGTCCCGATCAGGTTGACTGACCCGAAAACGTCAGTGACAACGTATGCCTTTCTGGATAACGAGTCTGACACTACCTTGCTCGATGAATCCATTGCAAGGACAATTGGTTTGCAGGGACAGCCCTGCTAGATGATGTTCCGTACTCTACACGGAACTTCTGTAACATCATGCAATAAGGTATCGATTGAGTTGCAGTCGTTGGATCAAGTGCATTACACCACAGCTGTTTCGGTTTATACGGTGAACCATCTGTCAGCGACTCAGGCTGACGTTGTCCACCAATCAGAAGTAGACAGATAGATGCCCCTGAAGGGTGTTTTCTTCAAGGGTTTCATTGGAACCGGCGTGGGGATTTTAATAGAATGCGATGTCCTGAAGCACATTGGGTGCTGGAGCAGAGACTGGGCAGCATCAATGAGCCACTTTCGGGTGGCGCCTCCGAGGTCCATGTCGCACCGAAGCTCGGAATGAACACTGTGTGAACCTCATTGGAGTACGTCCGGTATCGTTGGATGATCCGATCCGAAGGATGTATGAGTTGGATTACACCGGCGAATGCACTTCGGAGAACAAAGAGCCTTCTGTGGAGGAGAAGCGAGCACTGAATATGACTGATAGCAGTGTAATGCCCGGGTATGGTCACTTTGCGATAGGCTCGCCGTGCAGACAGGATTGGTAGGTATTGCACAACAATAAGGAGATAAAAGCAGCCGTTTTGTCGTCCAAACCAATGTACTTCCTTATTCGTCAGCTAATGACTCCAATACGTAGCGTTTTACTGCGGACAGATTCTACAGTAGTGTTGCAATACTTACGGAACGCTTCAGCGCGTTTCTCAAATTTCGTTGCCAATCGTGTAGGACTCATTCAGGACCTTACGGTGGAGGCATGTGCGTTCGGAATTACATCCAGCTGATGTAGCGTCTAGGGGAGTGTCACAGGCCTTGACCAAGAAGATGAACCTCTGGTTACGGGGTCCGAGCTTTCTGTTGAACCCACAAGAACAGTGGCCGAAAATGCCAACTTTGTCGTGTTTCTTGAAGGGAGACTCCGAGATTAGGGGCACTCATGTGATTACCTCGAAATCGGACTTTAATTGTATTCTGGACCAGCTGGGACTAAGTTACTACGGGCCATCGCTTGGTTATCCCGTTACGTTAACTTTCTGCCCGTGGTTATATCCACTGGACAAAGCGCGTCACTCAAAGTAGGAACCCTTCGTACGTGCGGGATCAATGCGTATTGTTTCAAACTGGTGAAGCTCGTGCAAGAGCGCGAGTTCTCCAAGGAACTCGAAGTCCTGAGATCGTCCACCGTAAATCCTCGTAAGGTGAGTAGACTCGAAAGATTGCTGCCAGCGTTGATTGGTGGAGCACCACATCTTGACGGCCGAATCCGATCAGAAAATGGAAACGGTGTGGAGCTGGTGATTATTTCTAGTCACGGTGCTTCGACAAGTCCTTTGACACGTCAATATCACGAGTCCGCAGGCCATATTAGTGCCTTCCGTGTACTTGCCAGTATCAGGAGGCGGTTTTGGATTTTAAAACGTATACCGGCCGATAAACGAGTGTTAAGTGAGTGCCGTCACTGTAAAAAGGTTTGTGCTGAGCAGTGCGCTCAAGTCCGTCGATGAGTGCGCCAACGGAGGGTTACTCAATCAGGTACTGTGGGGCGGATTATTTCGGCCCATTCAAGGTGCCTGTAGGAAGAAGCGAGGTCAGACGGTGTGGCTGCATATTTACCTGCCCACGGACTCGGGTCATCCACATCGAAGTGGCTCATTCCATGTCTACGGATTCTTTTCTCATGGCTCTTGTGCGATTTTTGGAAAGTCGGGGCAAGCCGGACGCCTCTTACAGTGACAACGGTTCTAACTTTGTTGAAGCAGATTTGGAATTAAAACGAAGGCTGCAACAACTCGACTAGTGTGTGTTGACAGATAGGCTATCGAATCAAAGAATTGATTGGTATTTTATTCCTCCGGATGCGAGTCATCCGGGCGGCGTTGGGGAGAAAATGATCCGAACAGTGAAACGATATCTATCGTCGGTAACACAACAGCATGTAATGAATGTAGAGTCAATTACCACCTACATGGTGGAAGTTGAACGAATCGTCAGAGGTTGGCTACCCGTGCCTGTCTATGATGATCCAGATAGTCCCCGGGGTATTTCGTCCTAGTGATTTGCTGTTGTTGCGCTCGTATATAGGCCTAAGTACAAATGAGCTTATGTTGTGCGAACGTTGCACCAAGGACTGGAGAAAAGCACAGCACTTACCTATTGTGTTTTGGAAACGATTGCAGCGTGAATACCTACCCCAGCTGCAGGTTACACCTAAGTAGTCGAAAGCTTCACGTGATCTTCGAGTAGGTGATGTAGTTCTCCTTCACACAGGAGCCTCCAGAGGTGTTTGGCCCTACGGTGCAATCACCGAGGTATTTCCTGGCGACGACAGACATGCACGCCAGGTGTCGGTAAGAACGTCAGATGGCAATGTAAGACGGGACATCAGATCGCTTTGTTTTTTAGAAGCGTCTGCAGAGTAACACCACGTCACTACGGACAAAGCAGTAGGTGTCGACATTCGTCGAACCGGTCGTTGCCGCTGTTCATATCGCCAACTTGAGTTTGGAAAACCAGCCGGTTTTCGGGGCCCGATGCTGAGTTTGTCAAGGTTTCTTGTGGTATTCCGAGATTGCTGAGGTTTGCTTGATGTTGAAAGGTGGCCTACGCTTTGCTGTCTTCCACAAATGAGATACATTACTCATCCTTGTCATAGCACCATCTACTTGGACCGTTTCCCTTACCCCTATTTAATCCGAACCCTGTAAACTTCTAAATACCAAAATTAGTCATTTTTCTTCTATATTTTTTCTTGAGCAACTTATGATTCCCGTCGTTTCTCGATGCATAAACAGTCGTTTTGTTCTGACCCAACCGATGACCATTTGTTTGAGTGAGCTCAACCCGTTTTATCGTCTACCACTGTTGATCGGTGCCTGGTTGTCAATTTGCTGTGCGGACACTTTCTTTCTTTGATTTTTGAGGATTTTCATATTCGAGGTGAGAGGCGATTTTCTTGTACATTGATTCAATTAGTACCGTATTAAATCCAGTTATTACGAGCGCCTTGTCGTTAACCGTTCCGATGATAGATTAACTCTGTCGTTAAATATTGAGAGGCATTTACTGATCAACAATTATAACGCTTACCATTATCGTCTCTGAAGTGAACGTAAGAAGCTGTGCAACATTTCTTTCAGATGAGTCACATGCGCGTTTGAACTACCTATGAGGAGGTCCTGCATTCTGAGTGCTGTTTCTTCGAGGATTGTGGATGGATCCTATCCGCGCCCATTGTACTACACTAATTAACGCTGAATAAGACACACTAAGCGTTTGCAATAGTAAAAGCACTGTGAAAACCGTTCACTTGCCCTGAGTCATCTGTCACTTTGTGCTTTGCAATTTAGTCGAATCGGTCATCACAAGGAAAACCTGTGCTACGCGGAAGAAGCAATTGTGAAAGGATATCTCACAGACCACATAACAAGAATAGATCTCACCAATGTTTGACTGCGTCTCGAAACGCACGGTAAATCAGGCCCACAGAGTGCAGCCAAGATGTGATCTACCACCTCAATCTCAGTGGGCTAAAATAAGACAGATCAAAAACGCTTCTGTGGTGGAATTACTTGCATCATGTAGCAGGAAGGAGCGGTTTCCTTGTTAGAGTGGCCGATTGGCGAATGCTCTGTGCACGGATTGGCTTTCGTTTTTGATGGCGAGTTTGAGAGGGAAAAGAATCTTACCATCTCAACTCTATGCTTGTTAACCGAGATGCTATGTTTACACCTTCTGTCGTACCAATATCGAAAGCAAAGCCGGGAAACTTTTCCCACCGTCCGGATGTGACACTAACGACCAGTTGACGTTGGGTGCATTAAGTTGACAAGAATAACGCCGAAGATCTTGAAGGAGTCGCGTCACCTGTTGTGTCGCATGAGGGTGAACAATGTACAGCACAAACTGAGATTTTGTTGACCGCGCGTTGTCAGCCGTGGTCAGGGGACACACACTTATCGGAGGGTTAAAAGTACTCGATACTGTGCTCGACAAAAAATTCCGTCAATGTTTTACCCACGAACGCATGATCATTCGTGAGCAAGATGCACAGTTTTAAATCCCTTGTCTTTTTATCTGATCACCACACCATTCACGTAAGTAAGACATGGTGCGTCCGTGATACTCCAGACACTCACATCAGCATCACAGGGTATAAACTGTTGCGCAAAGATAGTCTCGCAAGACGAGTTACTCGATGTATTATTTACTCGAAAGATCAATTTCCCGCAGTAACACTTGATTAGTCTATTCTTCGTATGATCGACAACTGGTCGTGGTTACTGGTCTCTATTGGGACTCGCGAGCTATTTATTGGATGCATCTACAGAGTGCCTAGTGGTAGCGGCAATGCTTTGACTGACCTTGTAGATATAACGAATCGTATGTCGAACGTGCTGTGCGGACACAAACCGATAGGTGGTTACTTTAACATGCCTAATATCTTCTGGACCTAATTCTCTGCCACGATAAAACAGGTTGAATTTCTCTCATACATTCAACTGAATCGTTTGGACCAACATGTCCTAACATCTACGAAACGGAGGCAAATTTTGGGTCTCATGTTCAACATAGGTATCTCGTCTGGACTGATATGTGCTCTACAGCAATGTCCCGGAAGCGACCGCAATGTCGTCAACGGTTTGTTTGATTTCAACCGACAGTCGTATTCTACCGTCCGAACAAATTCAATGATTGAAATACCCTCTTCTCTTGATAAAGAGATTGGGAATAACACAACGTTACGAGCAGGTTGTAATACTCTACGTTTTAGCCACCTCGGGTGGCCTTCCTCAGGAGTGTTGTAATCGAAATCCGGATCTCGATAACAACTCTCCTGAGGAAGGCCACTCGAGTTGGTTGAAACGTAGAGTGTTACAACTTGCTCGTAACGTTGTGTTATTCCCAATCTGCTTGTCAATAACATGTTAAACACGACGCTCAAACTGTTGAACTTCATTCGTACTAAATTTGGCGCGTATATCTTACCCTCTCCTCTTTACTAGAACCCTTGAACTAGAATACCTCTTCTCTCACATTAGACTCAAACACAGCGGCCGGGAAATTCATCAAACATCTGACAGTGTGGATTGACGTTCTGGCGCGATGAAGTCGAAAATTCTCAACTTGTATGTACACGGTAGAATCCTTACTGCAAGAGAGACTGAGAGGTTCAAATCGTTTAAGTCGAGGTGGAGAAGGACACTAGATTTTTCCTCGGTGGTGCAAATGAGCAAAATGTTCTAACGCAGAACTTCAGACAAAACTCCGTCATATAAACCAAAAAGAACTCCCGCTCAGTAGTGAGCACAGATGCATGAAACAAGTGCAGCTGATGATACTGAGAAATTCCGTGATGGACCCAGCTATAAAAGCTATTACTGTCAAATACAAAATGGTTGTTGAGGACCCTGTTGAAATATGTGGAAGCTTCAACTCATATTTTGCTGCTACGTTCAGCGTAGTAAGCACCCTATTACCTACCAATATCCCGTTCACTCTCGGTTAGCTACAACCAAACTCTCAATTTATCCGGGACCAGAGATTATCCCCGTTGATCCCGGATGTCTAGTGGTTGTTCGACCAACGCTTAGTCTTCTCGCATTGTCTAGCGATATGCTGGATCCTGGATGGTCGCGTCCGTAAGTAACTAGCGTTTATAAATTCTGAGCCCGTCGAGCAACCGAGTTGGATCCAAGAAAGAAGACGGCCGTAATGGCGATTTTCTTATTAACAGGGTTCTAATGTTTAAAAACAACCTGATTAACCGAACAGCGGAAGACAACAACAAACCTCGATGTTGAATCCACCATATTTACAAGTTCCGAGATTAACGGTTCGCGGAAGTATAATCAAATGCAACAGTCACGTAATGGCGAAGCGGTCAAGCAAAAATAAAACCAGGGTCCATATGAACAAATTTCCGGTAAGGGAAAATAAGGGAGAAAAACTATGCGGAAACAAGTTTCTACAAGCAAAAGGCACCAAGATTTAATAATACGTCGAGATCAACATTCACGGGTGAAGTGGTTTGTCACGCGCGTAACTTGAGTGGTAGTGTCAGACTGCAAGAAAGGCTCGTGATCAATGTGAGGAATTCCAACGTAAGGAGACGAACCAATGAGAAAGCCATGAATGGGCAGGAAACGTGGCCATTAACGTTCTATTAACACATAACAATCATCATGCACTCACGCAAGCGGCTACTTCAACAATCCCAACAATGGTCTTCAAGCAGACAGGTGGGGATACACCCATCCATTTACTTAGTTTGTCCACCCGATTAATTTTATCCAGCATCTTTTCCTATCAATGAAGAAAGTCAACCGTTAGGCCTCGCCACTAAAGTGGTCCAAGGCAGGACGTTAGTAAATATCATCCCATCAACCACACATGAATCTACTCCAGTATGCTCGAAAGGATAATAAAGATGCACATCATGGAGTTTTTAAGGTCACAAAACCTTGTAAACCTTTCTAGACAAGGCTGCGTAGGTAATCGCACTTGTATGACATGTCAGCTGGAATTCTTGAACCACACATCGTGTCAGTTGATGCAGGAAGTGCGGTAATTATCATACACTAAGACATGCAGAAGATTTTTGATCGCGTGACTCATAAGCACCTACTGATCAAAATAGCATATTTTGGCATACAAAACTCCTTGTATAGCTGGCTTCCGTCAAACGAAATAGAAGAGCGCCGCTCCACACCAAAACCGATAACTATTGGGGTGATTCAGAGAAGCTTTCGGGAACTGTTGCTTCTCCTAATTTATATGAATGACTTGTGCAACGTTATTAAACATGGCAAGCCATTTCTGTTTGTTGACGATATCAAAATCGTTCACGCCTTCCACCAGCCCAGTAGCATCGAGTTCTGTCTACAAAATATATGACGAGACCTAGCGTCATTCCAGTTATGGTGCAAAACATGGTTAATGAAGTCCCTGCCTAGCAAATAGAACATCATTACTTATGGTTGTAAATTACCCAGTGGTTCCATCCCACTAGATGGTTATAATATTGGTATAGCCACTTCGGTCAGAGAACTGGGAATACGGTATTCAGACCCCTTTAATTTCTTCGAACAAGTATGTTTTAGGTAGTAAAACCTGAAAAAACAACAGGCTGTATCAAAATTATGTTCAGTCTGCGGGCTGCGGAACTGACGCTTCACGGAATGTGCTCCCGGTCTCAGCTTGAGTATTGCACATTCATTTACCGCCATCTACGCAAGTCTGATAGGCTTACGTTAGAAAACCTCTAGAGATAAACTATCAGAAGCTTACTAGAATGTCCTTCTTCGTTCATCTATGGGCAACGCTGCTGAAAACTTGTTACTGAACCACATTGGTTGCGCAGTCTAAAGTTTGATTTGACAATTATTTATAAACTCATACATTCAGCGTCATCATCGCAGCGTCTACCGTCCACCCATAACACATTTCCCCATATGGACTGGGAAATAAGAGCACCAGCTTGCCAAATGTGCTATCTCAAAAAATGATTCGCACAAACTTCTCTAATGTCAAATACTCCCATATCTGGGATGAACTTTCGAGTGAAGTCAGAGCTAGTAAAAACATCCAGCCTCATCAAACATAATGTCTATCTTCGAACTCTGTGTATCCTTTGACTAGCTCTTTCTGCGTACCCGGGAAACGATTAACCGTCGAATGTGCACAACGTAGATAACCGTCCCTGCTCTCTGAATCCTGTCGGTTCGTTGAACCGTTTACCCATACCCCTAGCTAGCATCTGATCTACTGCATGTTCACGAAACCGTTGTAAAATCATCATTATTTTATCTACTTGTGTTCGTTTATGTTAATGCATTACCTAGATTGCTGGGAAAAATAAAATTGGCGTTTATTACTGAATCTGGCAGAACGTCGTTATATGAGCAGCGCTGAGAACACGCATCTTTCATGGGGTCGTCCGAATTGTCGACCCAATATTCCGGTTGCCTGGGTCAGTCCCAAGTGAATCACAAAATATCATAACAACTAGTTGACAGAGTTATATATTCTACTAACAAGACCAAAAACGATAATATCGCATGGATTCTCAGTAAAAAAGTTCGCACAAACACATTTCGTCATAATAAATGTGGTCACTCCAAATTTTCCCACTTAACGTGTGGGACTATGTTCTTTTTCTTACTCCCATAAACGTCCTTTGTGAGAGGAGGTTTTCTGCGACGGATATCCAGGGAAGTTTTGTTTATCGATGCGCCTGATATACACGAGAACAAAGATATGAGGATTTTTATGACAAGACAATCACCAGAGCTCCGGTAGTCCATTAAGCAAACTCGGATGGTGTGTATACGTTTATCGGGAAGCTACCTCAACGCATGATTTTGTGGGAAAGGAGAAGGGCGCAAGGAAGAGTTAAAAATGTAAGGATAATAAGTGCAAAGATTGACGTATACAGCCGGCTTTCGGGGATTCTTTCCTCCCCAGTTGCGCTAGAGTTTCTTCTGGCGTCCCACCACGGATTATGAGCAGGCGACCGTTCAATGAGGTTTTCGGAAGACGTCTAAACTGCCACGGCTGTTGCTCTCTTCGTTGTCCATTCATCCGTAGTCAGTTGGCTCGTGCACTAAGGACATAATTTTTCTGTTGCTGCCAAACTTCAGGTGTGATTTATGTAGCTGTTTGTTTTACTGATTTTATTGCCAACCCAGGACTACCTTTAAATAATTTTTTTGAACTCGGTGATCGCAATTTGTCTAATCCTGGTTTGGAAATAATTCGGTGGAACTTGAAGTCTGTTGCTGAACACTGAAGCCAAGCCTGTTGAACGTGCTATGACAGTCAAAGGCCTTGAATGATATATTAGGTTAGATGCAATTCCCACAATTCAACAACATTGGTATTCGCTCGAACTCTGATAAATCTGTTTCCGAACGCTCAGGATAGTATTAGGAGTTAGGTTAGTGCTCTGTCCGCCTTCGCAGTTGGTGAACTAAAAGAGAAACATTCGGCTTGGGAATCGAAATTATGCAAGACATTGGCGCAAGCTAAGGAGCTAGTAGTAGTAGCCAGGTTTTACTTTACGAAGACCGGAGAAACATCAGAGGCCTGCGTATTACGCAGTACGTGGCCGATCAATTTGCTAACAAGCATTGGTCGGTTGGACAAAAAGCGTCATTTTACTGCAACTTAATCAGGCCTGACAGCCACGACGCCCAGGAAGGCGCTTAATTCCGAGTGTACCAAAGCGAAGATCAAGCTGTCCTCAGGGTCTATAGTTGAAACCGTTGAGACAAATTATGCATCGCAAACGACGTGTACTCCATTGTGGGATATGGGTGAGTATTGGCACCGCCCGAGGGAAATTGGGTTGGTAGAGGTTGGCCAAATGGGGGTAACATATTAATTGAATATGATGCCCGAAATCACGGCAAATACTTGACCAAAGAGCCGGTGGATCGAAATAGCCGTGGTCTATCAAACCCCACTATAGGACATTTTTGGAAGTCAACATTCCCCTCTACTGACCCTGCCGCGCCCTTCCTCGTGGCCCCGTCCAATATACGCTTGTTTCGTTATCCTCACAACACATGTCTAAAAGTACCAATTCCTCTAGCTACCTCTCTCAGTCATTGAATTCCAGTTATCTGCCACACACCTATTATCTGTCAGTCTCACCCCCCTTACCTTCTCTGAATACGGTCCGCCATTAAACTGTCACCATTAAATTGTCAATAATCGGTCTGCCAGAAGCCCGGATATTTAGACACATGAGACCGATCGGATTGCATTCGGTCGGTTCGTCATTGACTGTCTGTCGTTTGTGCTTGTTTTTGACGTGCCCTCTGCACCCTGGACAGTCTATTGCGGCCAAATATTGCGTTGTATCCCACGAACGCAAACGAATTGAGTACCACATTCACAGCGACTTGATTTGGTTCCGATATTTGGCGACGTTGATTGTACGTACGTCAATCTACGTTCGTCGGAAGAATATACACCCTCTCTGGCTAAACTGGGCGTTATCTCTCGACTTGCGAATGTGTTACAGGGTTTAGAGTCTGTGCGATTACGTTCACAGCAGATATCAAGGTGTCCCCTAGTTTAACCGAAGTAGACCGTGATGGCTGGAAGATACTATGGTTGCCTCAAACACGAACACAGTGAATACCGATTTGCGGTACATTCATTTGTCACCACTTCATGTTCTTTCTGCTAGTTTTGTCCCGGAGAAAACAGCAGAATTATTCGGAGGTATTTAGGGGTAGGCTGTAAGTTATCCACAGGAAATGAATGCTGTCGTTGGTATACCGTATAATTGGAATATCATGCGAGTGAGTGTGGACCGAATATTTAAGAAAGTTTGAGATATGCCTATTGCGCTCTGGGAAATTTTTCTGTTTTAATGCGCAAAAGATTTTTATCAAGGACGCCAAGAAATTGCGCTAATTTAGTGGCGCAATAGGTTGACGAGATAGTTGGAGTTTTGTGATCTGGTAAATAGAGGGAATTAGCAAGCAGTAAATAAAAGCATGCACCGTGTAAGTTGTAGATCATTTTTCTTGAACTTTCGCATTCGATATTCCCTGAAATAGGTGCCGACAGTTGACACCTTTCAGTGTTTATGATCTCCCCGTGTAACTGAAAACGACTGAAATTTGGAGGCTGCAGCTGACAACTTCCAAACACAATGCGAGCGAAATTCGACATGATCTGCATAGACTACTTACTGCTCATCGTAATCGGGCCTAAGCTGCTTTGGTATTAAAGTAACCAAGAAAGCGTAATGTTTGTACAGTTACATGACCACCGAGGAGATGGAATATCATGTTTTCAGAAAATCAAAGAGTTTAACGAAAAGTGATGCATCGTACCGCATGAAGCATTCCGAGGTGACCCGTTCGACGGTCCGCTTACGTGCACCCTATAGTCACAACGCCAAGACCTATGTTGGACATACTGAAGTCTATGCTCGACGTTCACTATGTGTACATGTCATCATTATTTGGAATATGCTGTCCGAATTCAGGAAGCCTGTTTGCTTTCGATTCCGCTTCAGTAGAAGTCTTCCTCTTGCTGTGTATGCTGGTCTAAAGTTGAACTGTACGTAACATGTTCAGTGGGGTATCACTTGCCGTTGCCAGTAACGTCCGTGAGACCAATTGCCAACACTTTCACTCGGACCCGCTTGCGTGGGGGAACAGCGCGGAACTCATCTTCAGGTGTCATAAATGCTTATTGGAGCTGCACATGGTCCCCGTTTGCGTTTCAACGTCGGAGGTGGTACAGTGTTTGATGTCGATGCAACTGAAACTGCATAGTGAGTGATATCATAACGCACCTGGCGAGGGGTTTGTAACTGTCCTGTGCAGAAGGGGCAGTGCGATAGCCTTGAAAACGCGGCTTCCTGTCCTGGGGTTTGCATTGTGCAGCTTGGCTAACCCGTGATGCAACACTGTAATCCAGTTGAAATGCAACACAGCCGGCGACCGTGACCTTTCGGCGGCACATACTGCTTTCGGGTAGATTGTATTCAGCAAGCCATCGTCGGTGGATTGAGAAGCGGCCTAGAGCAAATGCGGTCATAGTTAACAACAACGTACTGTATGGAGAGAAGTGCTTTTTAAGTGCGGACAGCATAGGAATACATGGTAACCACATGGACTTATAGAAATTACACTCGCACGTGCCGTCACTGATACTGGCTATATAATGTGTGCCCTCGTGACATACTGGAAGCTACCAATTGATGTTACATAGAGTATGATTACCTTGAACTCGTCCACCCGTTTGAAGTGTAGCAGGGGAGCACTCTCCTAGAGATGCTTCACCGCCAACTGACTGGCGAACGTTGACAGCCGAGAAAGTATATTCTTAACCTACAAGTCTACGCTGACCACCTCCCGGTATTCGCAGCCGTAGGTACACTGCATCTCAAACTCCCGCATTAGCCACCGGCTGTGGAACAAAATGTTACTAATGGCCATGGCTGAGTGATCTTTGGAATGAGTGCGCTTATTTAGTCGCCCATTTGCATTCTCCAGACGGTTGTTTGTCCGATTTTTGAAAAGAACAACATCCGACTGTGTATGGATGGCCCACTTTGGCTTTATATATCGCCAATTGCACGAGGTAATTCATAACGCTGGGGTCTGTTCGCAGGATTATTGCAACATTCTGGTTGAACCTTCAAAATAAATAGACAAAGGTGATCACTCACCCTTCAGAGTAACTGCAAGTAGCCACGCAATGAGACGAATATCGGTTTCCGAAGGAATTCGTTCAAATGATGATCATAAGATTTATTACATCAACTTACATGTTTCCTCACAGCATCCTGAACATGGAAGTAACTTAACATTATGTCGCATCCGGAGACAACTCGTGCTGCATGGATTTCGGCCATCATTTTATCCATCACAGGATTTCTAACACTTTTGTGTTCCTAATGAGTAGTGTGGCAGATTTATGATTTTAGATGAGATCCAACTGTGAAAAATCAGGGCTCCGGCTGGTTCCGAACCAGCGACAGACACAGCATGCCCCAACGCGGCGAGCGCTTTACCAGCTGAGCTACGAAGCCACACCAGAAGCTCGGAAATTCCACGTTTGGACTCTGTGACCCACCCGTCTCACTGTCTCATGTGGAGTCCACCAAATCATTCAGGGGATCGACTGCCCCGGCAGGATTTCTCAAACAGTTCACGCTGGAATCCACCAACGCCACTGCTGTTCTCCATCACCTCCCGGAATGTTTCGAACAAATGACGCAGGGGTGCGTAGTTCTCACTTCGTGCATAGGCGTATATCGTGGGTCGTCCATGACCCATGTCGTCTGTAACCAGGAACTCATACAGCTTCAGGCTACAGCGGCAAATGTTGTGTGATAGAGGACCTACTGGTGGCGGTTGGGTCCACGAATGGCATCGACGTTTACCACATCAGGGAACGGTCTGCATAACTGCACATGCTCGTTGCGTGCGAAACATATGTGCGTGTACCTATTGTTGTCGTCTCTGATGACACGCATCACGCCGTTTTTCTCTATATGATGCAGGGTCTGTGACAGGGTTTCTGCTACATTAGTGCATGCTCACCCACTTGTTGCTGGAGGTTTCAACCGATGACGGATGTTGCAAATATTCATGGTCGTTATAAACTTGCCATGAACATCCGTAGTATACCGATTCAACTTAGCAGTTGGCGTGTTGTGATCGAAAAGATGCCTGGAGTCGTTCATTTCATATTCCGCCAGCCGACGAATCGTTGGATGCGCATCGTACAGGAAGACAGCTGTGTTGCGGCTGCGCTCCAATGTGAAAGAGCTAACAACCAATCCAGTATTTCTCCTAAACACGTTGAGGCGTGATTGACAGCATGTAACGCAGAGAAAATGTGCAATGGGAAATATGTGAACTCAGCTCACTAACCACGTCGTAATCCATGGGTCTTTTTCGTACGTCGCTTGTATTTTATACACCGAAACGCCATCTACCACGTAAACTCAACAGCAACCACACTCACCTGAACATGTTCCAAGCTTCGACTGCCTGATTTCTTGCTTGAACCAAGCACGTAGAAAACACTGCAATTTTTTCTGCACCTATCTAAGCAACAATCGAACTCACTGAGGTTAACAAATTCGCGACCCCGAAAGACACATTTAAAGCCCTGTGAATAATCCATAACCTGAAATGGAATACAAGATAACATCGGTCAAATATTAATCACACGTAAGAAAATTCTTTACAAGACACCACTTTCATAAAGTCACAACACCAACCATCGCTAATTTCGATTTCAGCGCCAAATGAAATAAAAACCGATTTACGGTCGATTAAAACAAATCTTTTTTACTCACCTGATGCTCTCTGTCATGAAAATGGATGATTTTCAAATTCCTGGATGACACCACGGAAATATTGCTCGGTATTCAATAGTTTCTGAATTTATCGCTGTCTAACGGCAGATTCCACTTCTTGCGGATAATTTCCATCCGCCGTTCGTATGGAATTTTAAGTTGGCAAATACTTAGCCTGTTTGCCAGGTGTTTCCTCAGCAGTCACCATTGCTCGAATTTTGGGGTCGTTACTGTTTGGAAGAGTATTTCGTCCGACCAAGTTGTTGTCGAATAGTTGCGAGACCCTCGTTGGCGTCGCCTGTTTGAAATGCGTCGCCAGTGTGAGGTAGATAACTACGTGTCAACGTTCGAGCATGCATTGTGTACTAAGTGGGACACCGAAGCTGACCAATTTATTGTGGCCTTCAAACTACTTGAGAGACTAGCCATGAAGAGAAGCACACATCCTGTCATCTCCAGTTCGTACAATCCTTTGGGGATAGCTGGTTAATGCCGCTATCGGAAAAGTTATCACTGTAGGAATTATGCCCCAAAAGACTGTAGAAAGTAGACCCACTCAGCAGAGTGGATCGCTCTGAGTGGCAATGCTGGCTAAAATATTTACAAAAACTCAGTGAAATGTAAATCTTCAGATGCGCAGGACCCATTGAGTTTGCGACATGTGGCTTTGGACTGCACGTATCCTGTGACTCATCTGGAGCGGAAAGCGGCACATCTGCTTACGTTCACTTTTGAGAAGATAATGGTGAGCGATTTTGTACATTGCCGTATTTGATAGCTCAGGTGGAGCCGTTGAGCCCAGTTTCCATTCCTCAACTCCAGCTTGCCGCAACAACACTTGCTGTCCGTGTGTTCCAAACAACAACGTGTGTTATTCTTTTACACACCAGTTTACATGAGATCGTTTACATCGTTCCGTTAAGGACTCCTTCAATAATACTCTTACTACCTTTTAATTATAAGCTGTGTCCTATAAACCATTGAATTTGCCAAAGAACTATTGAAGGGTAGTCTTTATCTCCATTTTTCGCAGCATGGTTGAATCCTCGGGGCTCACAGTTGCAGGAAACTGGGTACCAACCGGCTACTAGCCTAATGTTATGTGATCTGACACCGTACTGAATTAAACTCAGGGTTTGTAGCGGTCACCAACGAACTACTTAAAATCCTAAGTAGGTCCTGATGTACCTCATCAGGCCATCAGTTACAGCAAAATGAATGAGTCCAACGGATAAGTTACAGGGATCGCACAAGTTACGGTAACCGAAGCATATCACTCGAAGAAGGCGTTCACATGTGTTTAAGATGTACACCGTAATATTGCAAATGATCGGTATCCAGAAGGGAAAGATATTGCGATGTTACCTTGGGCTACTGAGATGCGACCGGAGCCACGACAATGTACGTAGAACAAGCAGGCCAAAAAGTTAGGTAAAATATCTTTATAGTATAGTCAATCGACTGCACAAAAGACAGGAGAGCGGACCAGTGTTTACAAACTTTGCAATGTACTGTACAGTCATTTCAGTCAATTCGAACAACGTGAAAATTGAAGCAAAAACGTTGTAGTACAACAGTGAAGCATCGTTAGTTAACCACATTTAGTAGACTCTACAGAATTGCTTTTTGTATATAAACCCAATCAACCTGATCACCGCTGGAAAAGACTACATCGCCCAAGCAATCAGACCGGACAGTTTACAAAGCACAACACTCAAGCTCCGGGCCCCAACAGAAGTAGGACCCCATGACGCTATTGGGTTAAGGATGACTGATTGAAATTTGAGAGGCGGTCTTTTTAAAGAATTTTGCAACATAAAGCGCGATAATTTGAATTTGTAAACAATTCGGCTGATTTTTTCCCGCATGATTCCAACGGTTAAACAAAGACAAAACGGAGCCGTTGATTTCAAAAGCTTCTACGAAAATATATGTGCATTGCAAAACGTCCCTCCACTTCAATCAGTACTTTGTCACGTTGGTGTGGGCACTTTGGACATAAATGCAGACCGATTAAGGTATCTTGTGAAAGAAACTCATCCTACTTTTCACAGAACAACTGATTGGGATCCCATCTTAAAAGCTTTGAAAATCAACAGAAACTTGCGTTTCGTGGCTTTCAGAAGTTTTGCAATTTCTTCAACAAACAAAGGTAGGTAACTTACATTCCATTTTATATGCATATGTATACATATTCGTACTTTCTCACACAGTTAAGTCGTTTTTGGAACTGTGTAACTGATTACATGGTGTTACATCTCCGTGATGTGGCGAATTCCGCAAACCTGTGAAGTCGAACGGAACATGGTTCAATTTAATTCAGTCGGATATATGAGTATATATCAGCTTGAGTACACCTGACGAACACTACAGTAGTCAAAACAATCTAAGTTCAACATAACACCAAACTTATACGATTATAAAGATCACACCTGTATTTTTTAACATTTCGCAACTAAAATTGGGATATATTAGGAAACGTCTTTTCCCGTGCATTCCCGCAGGCATTCGTCTGAAATGTGTGTCGATTGCAGGAAATAGGAAGAAATGCTCGGTTTTGTCTCGCCTCTCATGGCATGGTTGCCGAAAATGTAGTGACCTGGAGATACCCCCGGTCTGCCTGCTGTACGATGTGTAAAATCCCTCCTGAAATCTTAGCTCACATTGTATTTTCAAATCGCGTTCAGTATTTCTGCGTACACCCGAGGAAACGTTAATTTAGTGCATGTACGCACCAAACTACGTCCCTCGCAACAGCCCATGCAGCACGACCGTTTTTTGAATGTCTTTTGACTATCTTTTTAGTATCTTTTTGCCGTATCTTGAGTGTCTTTTCGGAGTCTTAACTGAACATCTGGAAGCCACTCAAAAGACGGTCAAACGGAAAGTTTTTCTTGGGCCTTATTTCTTTAGGAAAGTTTGTCGGCTTCGCTCTTAATCGCCATCATTAACGAATTCGTCTTGTTTTCAAGCTTTATCACAACGAATGCACGCCTTCATGCAGCGTAATAGATAATTCGCTCACGTTTCAGAAACAGAACCACTGAAGGCAGTAAACATTTAATAAAGATTCATCAAACGTACAAACCGCAGGAATATTTGTTTATCAGGTGAAT
Source organism: Paragonimus westermani (assembly GCA_008508345.1). Classification (NCBI taxonomy): domain Eukaryota; kingdom Metazoa; phylum Platyhelminthes; class Trematoda; order Plagiorchiida; family Troglotrematidae; genus Paragonimus; species Paragonimus westermani. Next base: position 185,926 of record QNGE01000028.1, read on the forward strand.
GTTCGTCTCCATTTTTCTGTGTAACCACTATTCTCCACGTTCTGTATCCAATTTTTCACATTTTCTGGTGGCCACTTGAGAGTCCGATTCTAAAAGAAAGTGGAATATCTCAGTTTTTATTGAAAGTTCAACAATATACCACTGTAATTAAATCAACGAGAATATTACGCTGGTAAATAAAACAGAACGCTTACTAGTCTATGAAAACTGGGTGGCGATCAAAATGCAAACTGAACTCGTACACATTTCGGCCGCGTTCTGTTGTGAAGCAGAAGTGCCGTGAGACCTAGGATTATCAGGTCGCCACAATAAGTTAATAGGATTGAAGGTTGATGAAAAATTCACACAAGTTTGGTACTATAAAAACAAGAGTAAAAGCTTGTTTTTTGAATTCGTTACTCAACATGGTCATGCAAGACGGCATCGATAATTCTGAACGGGACGTTGTAAAGTTTCACAGAATGATGACTTGGGGCTTGATTTCAAGTTGATGAGCTTTATTTCCGTCCATTGATTTTTGACATTTGTCATCATTTGCAATCTAGAAAGGCCTTAGGGAAAGGTGGATCTGAGTTTAATCGCCATGGTATAGTTTACACGGAATTTTCTCTCACATTCTCATGTTGACTTCTACAGCTTGGAGCCCAGTACTCAGAGTTTGGCTGCATTTGTATGTATGTGAACTTTTATGCAGATAGAAGTACTCGGAACAACACTTTAACAAGCAGGAAGAAACAGAATAACTCTTTGTATGTATCAAATACATCTCTTTATTGGGGAAACGTCATAAGCATGGATACCTAAGCAGGCATATTGGATTTGCCTGACAGAAGATGATGTGAAGAATTTTGAAGTAATACCTTAGCCTGAAAGCGCACTTGTTCTCACAGCGCCTTCACTAGAAGGTACGCCAGTTGGCAAGCTTGACTGGAATTAAATTTATTAAGATATCGCTAGAAAAAGGAAGTTGTAGGTCCAAAGAATACGACTGACGACTAGTTCTTCCTGAATACTGACTTTAACCTCTAGACAGAATTAAATCTCGGTCGTTAATCTAATTAACCATGAAAATATCTATCTTTGTAAGTGTTACATATTTGATGCTGGTGCAAGATGATTGCAATGGTTGGCGCAGATTACCCCTGCATGTTAAAGCGCCAGTTAGTACATGACAGATATGGGACATAGTTCTTGTGCAGCACATCAAACCAATCGTTCCGTGGAACCAACGAGTGTTGAATGAACATGCTGATGAAATCGTTTCTTTTGCTTAACCTTAAAAACATGTCAACATTAGTGTAATGCCGTAAACTTTGCGTTCCCTACGAATTTGTTTTGCAATTCCGAGTCGTCTAATAAATGGTCAAAACAGGCTGTTTTAGTTGAAACCTAACGGCTGTATTGCGGGTTCCCTATGTTTTCTGATGGAGGTCTGTCAGATGAAATGGTTACGCAGCGTATTTTTCGTTGAGATTTCAAAGTTCAACGAGTGAAGCAAGTAGCCAACATCAGCATTGATTGCAGTCAGTTTCACGCTGAAAATTTCTGGCCGATATTCCACAAGTTACGAATAGTTGAAGACAAAAGCAAAAAATTTCAATACTTGGTAACAAACCAGTGTGACAAGACCGTACCGGACTCGGCCATGAACTTCAGTTATGCAGAGAGTCAGCCTACACCTGAATAACAACACAAGACATCTCATGTTTGAGCTCAGTTAAATTAGTGTGAAACGCTCCCGAGACTTAGAGTTTGGAACTTTTGTAGAGTAAAAATAAATCGGTTTTCTTATTGCGCGCAAAGAAATTCAAGGCGTCTTTGATAGACAGCCACATAAATAAAAAACAGGTTTTCAGACAATTTCAGCTTGGTTTCTTATAGATGGCCCTCACTATGCAAAAAATACCGACAATGTTTGGTGAGAAATAGTGACGAAAACATTGATGGTAGCTCTAAGAAGTTTGCAGCTAGATGGAATTACGGCAACTACACTTTGAATGAGCCATTCCAAAGACAATTGAATGTAAGTATAATGCTTATTCCCTAGAAAGCTAGTCACCAAGCTGTTGTTCAGCTGCGAGAGTAACAAAACTAAGCAGCGTGTTTCATGAATGAGGTTCCTTCAAGTTTTTTCTAACAGATCATCAAGAATGGCATTCGCAAACGCTGGAAAGGTAGGAAAATATGGTAATAGTACAATCAAGGGTATCTTCATTGGCTAATTAATTATTAGCATTTGCATCTGCCAATTTAGTTCTGTTAAATTTCTATTTTTCTGTGCAAACGTGCTGTAGACTTCCATAGTTGTTATGTCTGGTACTTGTTAAGAAGATGTACTACACTGGACCTGCGGTGATAGCCAGAATGGCGTCAAATTTACCTCCACTGGTAAGAGACATATGCGTTTGAAACATTTCCTTTTTAGTTTCAAACACATTGTTATAATATTATATTATATCATAATTACATTATATTATTATATTAATTTCAACGTGAGTTTGAGGCTTCTGGGCGTCAAAATACTGCATGGCTTCAGAGGCCACTTAAGATTCACTCATTATCTCTAACGAACAACAGCACCGAATAACTGAGATAATTCCACTGGGATGCATGTGATAATGAAATTGTGCCATATGCACGTATCTCATACATTTTAACAACTCTCAAAGAGAAGACATGGAAAATGACACATACCAACCAAGTATTTTGCAGCAGGTTGCACATAAGTTTTGACAAAGTTTGATCGAACCAGACTGCATTGTTTATGAATTTATTACAGGTATAAGCCATGTTGTCCATCAAAAATCTTTTATTTTAATCACCACACGGAATTCTTTCGGAAAGACATGGCAGATGTTACCACTTCAGCTGTTACGGCGCTTAGACACTTGTATTACCGTGGCCACTCAGATAAGTTGGGAATAATCTATTCAGAACCAAACCCGCCGTTTGTGAAAAACACGGCAGTTGACTATTTATTTCGTTTTTTGCAGTTGCGGCAAATCTGGTTAATTTTCATCTGGTGTAGACGTTTGACTATCTAGTGACTTTTCGGTTAGTTACGGATGGACTTAAAGTTTTTTGAAATCTATTTTGTACTTGCCTGCTAGATACAGTGTGACAAATCTCACTTTAGTTACATATTGTTACGGGTAGTACTCAGTTGAAAGCCAGCAAAGGCAACCGTATTTTATCATTGATTACGTGACACTCCATTTTCCTTCATCGCGAAATTCTGTCAAATAAATTCGGAGTTTAAGTATTTAGGCAGGTAGGTAAATGACGGACATTTTCAATTGTATGAATGTTTCAAATATGGCAATTTTTACGACCTACTATAGCTCAGATGTTAAAGCATCTAGTGAGTAGGGTAATTTGAACAACTACAATATTCAGTGTGTTGAGAATGTTAAAAGCTCTCATAACTAGTCCATTCTAGCGTATTCCACAACTAAGCGGAATAAGAAATAGACCAAAAAAGACTGAGGTCGTCATCCAGGTATTAAGCAAAATCATGGAACAGAACATCACCTCGAAATCAAAACCATTAAACAAGTATGTTTATCTGAATCCACTATTTTGGCTTTTCTAGTATGTTAGGTTTGATTATTTGTGATTATATAACAGAATCTCTGACACCGTGGCCTAGTTTCTTCTGATACACTACGAATCTCCGTAAACAAATACAGCACTCAGTCATTCAGATTTTCATATTTTCATCCCTGTCTAACAGTGCCACTCGTTTTCTTTCCACCTATTTGTGTAGCGTTTGGCAAAGTCACCACAAATAATATGCACTTAGGTGAAGAGGATGTAACTGCAGGAGTAGCTGTAAAACCTTGGATCATTTGGAATTTGCAGTAACATTTGTTGACATATATATGCTTGTGGAGTACTGGCTGTTACGTGGAAGATCAACCATTTGAAGAATTTACAGAAGCACACTTCAGTGTTGGTACACACTAATGTCCAATAGTATAATTGTGCGAATGTCTCAGGGAGATGGGTGGGCCGTATGAAATTTTCACGATATTACTGTAGAAAACGGTAGCTAAGTTTCATTACTAAGGTTTCTTTATGGGTGATATTGAAATATCTTCTTCGTAGCTATGTGACACTGGGTAAATAAAATATAAAATCTACTGAAAATCAGATTTGAGTCAAAAAATTGGACGGCTTTCTGATAGAGGCAAAGGTTCTTCCAACGTAAAAACCAAAAGCAATATCAAAAAGATGTTGAATATTGAGTTATTTTGAAAACAAAGATAGAATTGTAGTTCTTTAATGTGTTGATAATGTCAGCCTCAGGAATTTCCATTGGTCCATTTTTTAAAATGCCTGTGTTGTGCCGCTTTATAATTTGCTGGCAACTATGTCGATCATGTTTTGAATTATTCACAACATCAGCTGTATGAATAATCATGAAATTTCGAAAGTTGTTGGTATCCATATATGTGACTCGATACTATTTTATGTAAATACACGTAACTCTACTATGTGATGTAAGAAATAGATATACTGTTATTCGGAGTGTAGCGGGGGAGGGAACTTTTCATTGGGTAGTGACGCCGCACTTTGAGAGTTTTAAGAGTCCAGTGTACCTTCATTTTTTTCCTGGCGGGGTATCTGTCTTTTGCACGTATACACTGCCTTGTGTAGGTTGCAATTAACCTGATCCTAAGTTTCTCAAACTCTGTTCTCCTGACAGTTGGCGAGTTCATCATACTACTTTCTTGTGATAAGTAATAAGTAATAATCATAACCGGCCTTACTGTTCACGCACATGTTCAATGTGAAACGTTGAAGGTCGCTAGATATCTGACAATGGCAAGCAATATTAGTCCCATATCTTGGAGGTCACCCATTCACTCGATAAAGAATGGCAGTGTAAGTGTATTTATTGTGAGGAACAAACTGACGGTAGCCACCGTTCGGGTTATCACATTCAAGTGACGTTCTAAATAGTTTAGAAAGTGCATAGTTCGGGTGGTTGATACACATTAAATATGAAAGTTTAATAATCAATTAGTTGTCGCAGTTTTCCTTTTGCTTTCTTCGCGTTTTTCACCTTCGTGTACTGATGTTGTTAAGACGATAGCCCTAAGTATGCGTATCAAACAATTTGAAGTATTGGTTGAGGTTCAGTAATTGTTAAATGTCTGCATGAAACTATTATGTGAAAGTAGGTTGTTGGTGTCTCATTCTTTGACGACTGTGAAAGATGGTACACTGTACCTGATTTGGTTCTAAATACACGGTTGCCGAAGACAGCCAAAAACGGCATCTAGCGAAATCCGAGTTGCTGAGACAAGACGCAGCGCAGGAGTGCAGTCCCACTGGTTAGATATGGCATGATTTCATTAAGATTATGCCTCTCAAACCCCATTGATTTGCTCATTTCTCAATTACTCACTGGCATTCTTTGGTTACACAAACGTTCATGAAATTCTTAAGAAGATGGCAGAGAAGAATGATACGGCGAAGCTCTAATAGTACAATTCTGACCCAATTTTATTTAGGTGTTCACACCAATTATCATCGACATTGGTGACTGGCCATTTAATTAGTTAATCAACGATGTTTTGGAGCATCTTAACATTCACCATAAGCTAGTGGTACCTTATAAGTTGGGTCCCTTTTTATTACCCAGTTCAGTGGCCAGAAATGCTATCCAAGATGGCAGTGTGCCGTAGTCACTGGGATACCTACATTTACAACATGTATTGTTGTGCTTCCACCTGAAACTCCTTTACCACTTTTTAATCCTTTAGTTATTTCTATTCTTCCAGAATATTCCATGTCTTTTTTGAGGTGGTTACTGTCCCGGGCCACCACCTCCTGGTTAGGCTTAAGTTTGCTCTGGAACAAAAAAATGTAATCTATCCACAATCTTCCCTAGTCAGGTGCCATTCTGAGTTCGTCGTAAATGTACGCTCGTACTGGTGTGATCGAGAAGATTCAGAAACGGTTGCGCGTCACTGTTATCTACTATTGCTCATTTTCACAAATAAAGAAGAGATAAGACAGTTAATTGGGGAGCCCACCTTAATAGGACATTAACTATCTTATGTGCTTTCTGACATGCTCAGTTGTATCTTTCTTTCACATGTACAGATCAAAATCAAAATTTCCATCGACGTCCTGCACCAGCTGTTTTGTCAAATGGAAATTTGTTGCGTTCTTTGTCCCGGACATTGCGTTGTACACTTCGAATTACATCCGCCCTCTCATTTTTGGAGTTACAGAACCTTCCTTTGAGTTCCGTGGATATGGCTTGCTTATGTGCAGTGAGTCCTGTAGGATTCCATTTTGTTAAGGGAGAACAACTAATTAACTCATACTACTTAACAGCAGGTAGTAGTAAGGAAAAAGAATATTTGGTTTATTCGAATAGTTGCTTAAACACATATGGTGAAACATCCATAAATAGGAGATTCTAATGAATTTCATAAAAATGTACTAACAGTCAGCAGCCTTTGAAAAACGGTCTTCTAACGATAGTCTAGGAAGTCAATTTGAATATGTGAAAAGGTGTTTACTGTTTTAGAGTGACAAACTGCTAACTAAGATGTATTGCATTTATCTCATGATGTATGTCTTCTTTCGTTCTTGGTGAACGGGTTCAAGGGAACTGAATGTTTTGAATGACATTTTTTGTTCAGATATTGCTTACACAGACCTGAAGATGAAGTAAGACGTCAGCTTTCAAAATCAGCTTCACTTAGCTCCCAATATACAGTGATCAGGATTGCAGTGATTTTGAGTTGCTACATTTATTAACACGTTTATCTCCACCTGGCTCTGATCTATTAGTCACAGTGTTATACTGTATTGCATACTGGAAGTGGGGTACTTCTCTACGATTAATCAGCTCGTAGACAACGCAGTACACTTCTTTTAGTACTGTTAATGTCAAAGAGAACTCCCGTTCACTAAGGAACGCTTGCGCTCAGTTCGTTTGAAACTTCAATAAATAAGTCATTCGGATCTTAGGGAGTGACGGGTGTCAGCAGACTTGGGTCAGCCCTCAATACTAACCTGTGTGTATTTACAAAAGTCGTAACCAATCCAACCACTCCAAGCTAGCTATAGAATTGCTCATCAAGGGCATCCTATACTTAACTGGTTCTTGGGAATGCCCAGAAAGCTGAATTTCATAAAAAGTAGGTGTGTGTATCGAAGGCATAATAATTGCATGGGCACACGTGTTCTTACGTTCATCCATACTCACTGGGGTGACCAACTATTCCACGCGGAGGTACTGAAACTTGCGCTACAACTAAAGCTACCTGCGGATTTTCATATACACCATCCGCAACAAGCAAAGATCTACGTTTTCTGACAGAACTTGCCTTGAATTGTTTAACTAAGCAGCCGGTCTGAAGCAGCGCAAAGTAATGACGATAATACTGGTGTGTAATGCTTAGGTTGCACTATTTTGTTTCGTTCTACGAGTTAATTAAATTTTTAAGAAAGTCATCAGGAAACTGTTTGTAGAATACTCAAGCAATTGCTTAATAGATGCAAAAACAGTTACTAATAACCTTCTACGATAGGAATAAATTGGCTCCGGTATTTTTTGAGACTTGGCCGGACAAACGGATGAACTAACCGTCTGCGGTGTGTTGGTCCGGTAAGAGCACAGCACGGTAAATTTCACTTTTCACGGATGTACTTTACTGTGGGGGTCCCCTTAGTCAAGATTTCAGAATAATTCAGTTGTATACTGTGTAAAATGCGTTGTATAAAACCGTAAGTGAGAGATTCTAATAGGCACCTTCCATTAATAGTGTGACTATTCTGAGGGCTGTATTCAGTAACTAACCAATTTGTCCTCCTTACATTAGGAAGACTGGCAGTTTTAAACCCCTTGAAAAAAGATGGTAGTTAATGTTGCTGCAACTTTCCAAAGAATGCTTTGTGCTATCTGAACTTTTCAGTTCGATTATTAACCTCATGAGACCTGTTATACGAAATGGCTTTATGGTCATTTTTTTCTTAAATTTGTTCATTTTTGTAGTTTGTTTTTGAGTATAACTAGTATTTGTACACCCATCGGTTGGGTACACCGTGTGATATTCATTCTTATTTTAACGAACCCACGGCCAGGGAATTTCCAAAAACCGCACCATCAGACACTTGTCATTCGAAGGGTCGCCGATTGGAGATTCCGGTTTGTTAGGTAAGAAGGGCATCGTTTTCTGTGGTCGATTGGAATTCTGTCTGGAAGATTTGCTATCGTTACATGTTAACTGTTGTGTTGTATGCGGGAGTGTGTTTGTTGTGTAAGTCTATCTAGCTGTGGATTGCGGTTTTCCATGAATCAGACCTGTTTCTATTCGTCTGTTACAGATAGCAATCAGTTCATACACAGTTCGGCTCTCACGTGATATTCTTTCCAAGCTTTATTTCATGGTAAAACAACACAGTAAATTCGATTGCCGGGGTTCATATTGTCTAGTTTACACACATTGCGACTGTCTCTACATCATTCACACCACCACACGAGGCAAGCATTTGACTCCACTTACTCGGAATTATTTGAGTAGCCATCTACTGTTGTTTTTGCTGGAATGCCTATAAAACCTACAGTGACTGTAAACGACTCCAGGAGGGTGTTATATTAGTTTGGTATGGCGCAAGAACTTTCCGACCAACCTGTGGCACTTTAATGTCTTATCTTTTAATGGTCTGAGGCAAGCATCACACAATGCCCCTTTTGGCTCTGGTTCTCATTCGCATACATACAAAATGGCCTGGCGATGACGCGGTTGTGGAGCTTGCGATCATTGACATCACCACTTGAGAACACTTACTGACATGGCAGTATGTCTCACTCGACGGCGAGCCTTTATCCGCGAGCCTGTTGACCCTTATTTTAAAGAAATTACACTGTTTTCTCTTTCTCTTCCTCTTGACTTTTCCTTAAATTTCTACTTTTCTCTTGCTTCGCTACACTGTTGACCACTGACAAAACTAATGGAACCTCGAACCATGGCACTTGCGGATACAGCTGAACGCTGAAAATGATAAGGAGTTTGATGAAGCTCTTGAATTGTCCATTGATCGTGTACTCCAGACTCTTTTACACCAAATCACACGTGTACAGACATTTCCAAGTCGTTACCACCAGTAGCCTCTCTACTAATGCCGCTGGATTTTCAGTGTGCTCTGCTTTGATTTCACACTTTATTCAATGGTGGTGTAGTTTCCAAGTTCGCGGCGCGTCGCTAAGTTTGTGCAAAACTGCCGAAGCACGTTTCTAGCTCATCGAGTTTACTATATAGATTTAGCAGCTTTTACTGCAGGGAGCAACAGGTCTTTAGTTTTAAGGTGCTTCACATAATCTGTAGTCAATCTGTACACTTCTGATAACTTTGAAAATGTTAAAGATTACGCATCGTAGATCCCCGGGTTACACAATCCCAATTACGCTTGACTTCTGCTAGGCTGTGATATTTTGTTCACCTTATGCGAGGTAAACTGTGTTTGTTGACGTTTGTCTACCCAAGTTGCACGTGATCTAGGGAAAATCCCCATCAAAGTATGGCCAGGAAATCGGTAACTTCGGGAGTCTAGTCCTTTTCATGGCTGTGTGACAGGCAAGCCTCAGTGTGTTTTTACATATATATCATTGTTGATGGCACTGATAGTAAGGATGATACATGTGAACATATACACCAATATTTGAACTTCGACGTACACATCCAATTAACGATTGTGCGTGCTGCCGTTTTGCTGACTTCTCCTTCGGCCTAATCGAAGCATAACAACCTAGCATGTAAACGCAATGTTCCTGATGGATCGTGTTTAGTACCAGCGGCGATTCTCTGAACGCAGTCCGTCCTTTCTCAGTGTTATGGCCATTTACCATCACCTTCACAACATTGAGCTTGTTTGAAGTGTGAACTGGTTGTGTTTGTGTGATAAAATGCCAAAAATGATGTAAGTTTTATCGATTAAGTTTGGATGCAAATCATCATCAGCTGCGGTAAGATAAAAAATTGCATTCATTTTACCGTTACGAAGCAAAAATGGCTTACAAGTTGACCATCACTCACATTTGATCGCAGCTTCGCAATCAGGTAAACTTTCCAGCCGAAAAGAAGCTCTAATGAGAGTGAAACTCGAGTCTCGCGTTTCTTTTTGAAGGGGGCTAGCTGGAAAGTCTACTTGAATGCAGAAGCTGTGATCAAATATTAGTGATGTTCAACTTGAAAATAAGCCAAATCCCCGACTACCCCCCAGTAATGTAAAAATAGCTGACGAATTCAAAATTTTGCTGAAGTAAATTGTTGTAGACCAAATTAGTTCGTCAAATGGACTTTTTTTCAATGCACAGCAAAACAGAAAAATTGATCGAATAATAACAGTCAAACTTTACTATACCAAGAAAATGCCATCAGAACATTACGTGACTATTACAAAAATGAGTTTGCCATCAATTAGTAACGGTTATCGTTTTTATTTGACGGATAATAATCCATCTGACTCAATAACTAGTAAAGAGGATGACTGTTAACGACAGAAGTAAAACTTAAAATGTTCGTTGAGGTCTGTGTTATATATCAAAGCAGCACATCAGGCTATTCGATTAGTTCACTATGGTCTATTTTGTAGTGTGCACTCTCACTGTCAGACTTAAGTGTGTTTTACAGAAGACCCTAAGTAAAGATTGCTTCTTGCCGATTCGAGTAGTTTCGCACACGGACAGATTAACGTAAGCTTTGCAGCTGTTCAACTTCTCTGTTGGTATCTACCTCGTTTGTACTTTGCTGTTTGAGAAGCATTTTAGGCCTGTAGGGAAACGCTATCAGATTTCTACCACAAATTCCGCTCAACTCTAGGTCTGATTGATTTTCCATTCATATTTTACATTGACAGACCTTTGTCAAGCTATACGTCACGCTCCGGAGATTGCGACTCTGAATTTGACCAGCTGCAAGATTTCTCCACGTGGTGTCGATAGACTGTCCGCATTAATCCGGGTAAGTGTCTATCGATATCTATTTACTCCAATAAAGAAAGTGTTATTCTACTTTATCGTAATTTGCTTTCACAATTTTCATTTATTGAACCTTACTATCCTCAAGTTGCACTAAGTTGGTACTTACGACTGTCTTCAAGGGAGCATAAACTTTAACTCAAGATTTTTGAAACATTATCGAATAATATATAATATAATATGATAATATGACAATATATATTATATTATATATATGTTATATAATATAATAATGATATAACTGGACAGGCTGCTTGCTGCTCACTACTTTTGCGTTACACGTCCAGGAACCTGAGAGTTGTCCTAACTTCGATTGAACTTCTCCGTTACAGGTTTTACCCCGAACCCATCGCCGACAAATGAAAATTTCGTTGTAACATGTAGTAACTGATGGTTTATACTGCGCTAGCTAGCTGTGAGGACGTCAGGATTTTGCAATTCGCTAATCGCTTTCTACCGCAGGTACTATATTATTGTGTAGAAACATCGGGCCTTGTGCGCTGTGCAGTGAACTTCACGGTTTTTCATAAAAATTCCTGAGGTGGATTTTGCGATTCATCGAATCATCCTTGAAATTTGAATCTATCGAAAATTTTGTGCTGTTTGTCGGTCTCTACGCCGAACCCGACGTGGTTATATTTGAATCACTGCATATAGGCGGCCATTCACTGGGATCTAGTCGATCAGGCTTTGCTCCGCTTCAGAGTCCACTGTAATCCCCACTCCAGCATGATCGCCAGATTCTGTTTTAACATCATCAGAGATCCTGTTACAGAACCATTGAACCATAGTAACCTCTAAAGGCAAATTCGAGTGAAGAACAGTGCTAGTAACGTGAAGACGCGTTTCAAAGATATGGTATGTATCCAGTTCCTGGCTCGAGGGGTGCTCGCTAGAGCAGTTTGCTGGCCTACTAGCTGAGGAATGTGGAGGTTAAAAACGCCAATGTCTGCCGGTTGCCTTAGCTTAAAGAGAGGGCAACTAGCAGCAGAGGAAGAAGAATGCGAAAATGAGCGGACTGGCTTTAGTGTAATTCCCGATGTTTCATACCGTAGGTCATGGTCAACTTCGGGGACCACATCCCGAGTTCCCTGATGAAAAGTCTGACTTACGGTGTAACATAAGATAAGATATTTTTTTGGAGGGAGGGGGCAAAATGCGGCCAGTGATCCGACAGTCTCGTTAATGTGGTAGTGAGAAACTTGCCTGGCTCGATATCACAGTGAATAAGACAGTGACGTCTGATTCTGATCACTAATCCGCGCGGTGAATGTATTCGAAACAACTTTGGGCTACTGAATGGTACTGAGTGGTTTTCGACCACATCACATAAAACACCAGGGGTTACAATCAACCGCTGACGATCGGAGTGCTGTTTTGATTGGGGCTAACTCTTCAAAACTATTTCTTCCTTACTCGCAAGACACCAGTGCTGCAACCGTAAAAAGTTTCGCCAAATGTTCACAGGGTCTTGCATCATCACCTCAGCGTGACTACGCGGTCAGTAGTTCAATATATAACCCATGTGTGCAACAGCTTTCATTCTGATTGTTCTCCATTGTTCTGTCTGGCGTGGTCGTGTCTAGTAGGACCGAAGTTTTGGTCGGCATAACCTAGTAAACCGATGGTGCAAACAATTTAGGACGCCACGTCAGATTAGTGGGAAAATGGAGGGAAACTGGTCTCAGCCAGCCAATTCATTAATGGGTTGTGAATGTTGCGCCGCTGGTTGTGATGCTGCTGACAATTCCCCGTCAACAAACGAGGTGGCTTCGGAATTTAAGTTATCCTAACATAATAGAGCTCCAGATACAATTTTTAAATCACCTAGTTTCAAAGGTGAAGGTAAGAATATGTCGTCTAAACACGCCACAATCCTGCGTTCCACATGTAAGACTGAAGAGGTGCGTCTTGGGTTTTCACTTCCAAAAGAGGTACGATGATATCATACGATAACTACGCAGGTATCCGCTTATTTCCAATCCATCCAAGATGCACGCTGGTTGCAAACTGCGGCGGCTTTTGAAACAGAGAACAGACCGATAGTGGAGAAGAATAACCTTATTTCGGTCTCTTTTAGAGTTGATCGACCGTAGCCCTAACTCGAAACAGGCACTGCCGAATCGACACTCCTTTTCACATTCACCGCTTATGGTATTTTCAGGCTTAAACGCTGCTTGTGTTTCAGTTGCCAGACGTGCTGCTTGGATCCATCTTAACTACAACGGAGTCCCAGTGAATTATCTCAACTTATTGGAATCGTTGTATGTTTACTCTGTGTATGAAGTGCGTACTTAAAAGTAGCTACCTCAAACATTCTTCGTGTCAAGTGGCGTTCGACGTTCAGAGATTCCGAGGGTTTCAGAGTCAAGCTTCTGCTAGTTAGTAAACCGACTGATAATAAGTATGTGGGTGATATTGCTGTACTTAGTTCTTGTACAGAGAGCATGCAGACTATGATGAATTAGTTAAATGATATGGCTGGCTTATCTGGTATGCACTTTATATAATCAGAACAGTGAAGTGTTGTGAGTAGAGTGAGTTGGCATTGTCCCTATCTTTGTTACTGCTGATAGTTTGCTTGAGACTGTCGATCGACTCATCCACCTGATTACCGTCATATCATCAGAGTGTAATAACACTGACGAGATGCTTACGAGGATATTGAAAGCACTTAATGTATCGACCAACCACCGTCTCCCGTGGTGTCGCGAGAGCTTTCGTTGGCCAAACAAAAGAGTTCACAATCTACTTCACGTTCAGTTTTGCTATCCATTGGTTAGAAACTTGGTCCATTCTTGAAGAAGATTCATAAGGATTCTTGGTATCCAACCACCTTTGCCTCACCAGTTAGCCAACATTCGTTGGGTTCATTGTGCCTATAACGACGCGGTACGATGACACGTATTTATGAGATGTACGAGCTTGTGACAGGTAATCGAGGTACTGATTTAGTGATATATTGTGTACGCAGACGGAGAGTCTGCTGCACCGCGGATTTTTTGATGTGGCTGCTGATGGTTGGACGAACGGGCAAGGCTGTACGGCGATGATATAGTCGCGAGCTGCAGAAGCATCGGCCGTTCCGCTGAGCGGTTTCGACTTTTGTTGAGCTCATATTTTCCAACCTGTTGACTGTGCTTTTTCATTAAGCTGAATTGTTTTTGTTTGTTTATGTTTTTTCCTCTTTTTTTCCCGCCACACCTCTATAATCATTTATCACTGTACTATTCCATAGAACACTGTCATGGCCAACAACATTCCGAACCGTTGTATCCATGGTTACGGCCCGATGGCAAATAGTATGGGAGTGATAACGGTCTTGTCTTGACTTCTGGGCAAATCTCACACACCCCTTTAACAGAAGCAGTGCGAACCGGTGCATTTTTTCATGTTGACCGAGAGAAATTGTTGTAATTTTGAATACTGAGTATTCCGTATCACTGAACTCATTTGGATGGTTGAGGTATGGAGGGGATTTTGGGCTTCCGTCATGCCTTTTAGTTAGCCCTTTGAGGTAAATGATTTCTAGACAGCTATCTTTTGATCCTCTAATCAAGTCTGCTTGAGGTTTCATTAAAACTGATCTTTAAAGCTTAAATATTTACTTGCACAGATAAGTCCGAACAAAACCTGGTTATTAAGCGTAGCGGTTAAAAGTGTCCTAAACAATGCCATTGAACTGCGGATAATCCAGAAGGGTTGTAGTGCTGGAACGTTATGCGTTCAATCATCACCATTACAAACAACATAACATTAGTGTTTTTCACGGGAGTTTAACTCTCACACAACCTACTGGAATAGGGACGAAAAATTAAGAGTAGGGAAGGGGAACTAACTACTAAAAATGAATTCGTCTTGTTTCGAACATTCAACACCAAGGTGCCTACACATTGCAAACAAACAACCGAGCTACAAGTGACTGTAAGGCATCATCAGCAAGAAAACCTCCTTACGTCCTCCACTGCCTCGTGTGATGAAGTACACCCACTTCACACAGGATTCGTCCAAACAACGACAATATTCACGTCAGTGAGTTCGATTTGCCGCCTGCTCACCTAACGTCTGCAGCTACTGACTCTGTGAGTCGCGCGGTACCCTGGTTCGTACGCGAACTCGGCCAACTTGGCCAACCCCTTTGCAAACAGTCAGACTTTCTTTCATATAAACTGTCTCCTTAAATGCACAAGTCTATTCAGGATAGACACCAGTAAGTTAAAGTCCGTGTACACTAAAGTAAGTTGTCCTCATGCGTCGTACTAAAGTCATTTGATGGTGTAACCGGTCGCCACTTTTTATTTCCTCAGTTTTAATCATCTCTAAGTAGGTGACTGCAAAAATGGAGATATTTATCAGTTTGCTATCAACATCGTTCTCTGAACATCAGTTGATATAGTAAAATATGACATCGGTTAGCGACCAACTGTCGTTCTGAACTTATTTGAAGGTCTTACACCCCAGGCTGGATAAAATACTAGATATTTTGAGCCAGTATTTTAACCGGTTCCATGAGTTAAACGCATCGTTATTAAAATTGACCAACACAGTTAACTCTATTCTCACATTAATTTAGGTCATTCTGATTTGCGGAAGGCGGTTTACCTCAATCGACCTTAACTACATCTTGACCGCTTTCTGACTAATCGTTTGTTAGAACATGCTCGCCAACGTCTGCTATTAAGTTGTTCAACCCAGTTGTAAAAAGCGCATCGTTATTTTATTGGTTTTATGCTGAGACTTAATTCTTTTATCATGAACTGGCTTATCGTCTTAAAAACATTACACTTCTCACGGACTGCCAGTCAAGCAAGTTATAAGGCACTAAGGCTATTTGTTGACCTGAACTTACTCTTCTCAATGTTTGGAGTCACGGCGAATGTTTAATATATATATATATATACATAGTATACATAGTATGCGGATAGTATATGATATGGCACATATTTTGTAAAACCCTTCTGATCTAATGTTCCAGCTCATTGCATAAGCTCGAACCCATCCTCTACATTGGGTTTTCTGAAGACAAGTCAATTTAAGCGTTCATATGTATCACACAACGTTCTACAAAATTCGAAAACGGTTATCCATAGGTCCGGACTTTCTGACAGACACAGCTCTACTCAAAATGTCGAAAAAGTGACAGTAATTGAACAGTGGTGTTACATACCCTTAAAACTTTGGTCACATCAAAGCTTAGATATTTCTAAATATAAATCAGGGCACAAGTGCTCACACTGTGTGTGTCGTGATGCCGTTCAGCATGAAGTTGCACTTCAATCACAGAAAGATGAAACACTTGATTGTAATTCAAGTACACGTTTTTGTCAATCGATTCATCAAATAGATTCCACAGTATGTAATTGAGTTTGGATTTGACTTTTTGTACAGAAAGTAGCAAAACCCTCAAGAAACTGTCGCGCTCCGCTGCTCTCCCAATCAGTCCGGTGGATTGACCGGGTACTGAGGCGAGTGAGACAACGGGGCGAAAAGTGTTGTGTGCAGATTGATCACCATTCACATTCAGTCCCTTGGGAGTTTAGGAGCGCGTGCGCACGCGCACGTATGCTTGTGTGAAGCAGCCTGGCAGTCAAGACGCACAGGATCGCAAATTCGATAGCCAGTCGGTCAATTTGATAGTGTAGAAGATAGAAAAATGCAATCAAGGTGGAGGTGAGGTCGCAACCGGCAGGTGGAGTAACCGCCTCACTTAGTTGTTCGCATTTGAACTTGTTCTGCCCGGCTGAATTCCAGTAGCAGCCGTTCATTGGAAACTGAAATGGAATCAAGAGAGTGGAGAAGTGAGGTAACTGTGTCGGTTGATTTGGTTTCTGGTGATGCTCGAGTGATCTTACCTGATTTATTCGTCTGGCAAGTGCAGAAATGGTTAGGGTTTAGTTTTTAATGCGACTGGGCCTTCTACTGAAGTGTGTTTTATGTACTGGAGTTGGGAGGGTTTTAGGGCTTCGTTGAGCACCAGTTCAAGTTTGTTTTAACGATTCATTCTGTGAATATTCGGCATATTGCATTTCATTTCAACCATTTTAGTTTAGCTAAAAATCCCTGTGTTTTGTGAACAGAAACTAGTCAGTAGAAATTGCTTAACGTTTTCGTTAGAGCAAAGTACGATTAGACTGTACTATATGTTTAATGTTGGTCTACGAACAAATGTCACACTCCACGCGTTATGCAGAGTTTGGGTAGCAAATCTGCTGGACATCTAAGATTGTCATAAACTTTGGTGAATTCAAGAGCTTTTTCCGGTGGATTTGATGCCCACCTGTTTTAAAGTGTTTGAATACCACTACCACTAAATGACCAGACATCAAATTTACCAAGTGGTGCTCCTCAAATTGGTCCACAGTCGAGCAGGTCTACATAGGCGTGTAAAGCATCATAAGTTTCTAAGGTCCTATCTCTGTGCTCATGAGGGAACAGAATTAGATGAACAGTTTATAGTTGAGAAAGCACATATAGTGACCGATGCATATCTGCTGACCTTTTGCGAGTAGGTCTGCGTCAAAGAAGCACCATGGATATGGAAGAAATGGGTTTCTGTCGATTCACCATCACTTTTGGACAAACTTAGACCGCTCCGTCCAGATTACAAGCACAGCAAAGATCTCTGTTAGAAAATATAGTGCTACATTGTGTCTATAGCCGAAGCTTTTTAATCTGAATATGCCATCTGAATTTCTGTTTTCGAAAGCCTTTCCATCACATCTTGCCAAAGCAGACAACAAATCCCTGCGACAAATCGCTTCTTACTTCCTCACCCTATCCAATTGACACTGATTTCTTGGAACTTGAAGCGTTTGTGTTGATTGCTACAACCAACTTGGTGAATCAACTGCATTTCGCGTCAGCAAGTGATGCTTGGCAGTCGATGACTTGGCTCATTCCAGGTGTTTGATGTCAGGTTGTCTGATTGTATGACCGTTTGTTGAACCCACTTCGGTAGGTATTCGGCAACCCTGGTTCTATGCCTGCGCTCAGTTCTGCCAACATAGGATGCTTCGCATCCAAAGCTGTATTCACAGGTTACGTTTGATTTGGCGAACTGAGGCATCGGTTGCTTAACCGGGGATGTGAGAATTCGTACCGTTCTGCACACGACCACTGGCTTCGCGGTAATGAACTTGTGGACAACAGCTGATCTTAAGGGTTGTTCAACTATTCAACACACATTGTCTCCCTTGAACGGCAGTTGTAAAACTAGTCTTTTCAGGTACTGCAGTTTGATAATTGTTTTGTTTGTGACGCTGACGCTGCCTTGGTAGCAACCGAGTTGGTTTTCAACTCCGACCTTTTGAGATTGTCTTGTGGTTTGGAATTTCGTAAATTTTAACTCGTTTGCAGTATACACCAGTACAGATGCAGCAAAATCTGCTCGAGCATAAATCGTGTCATTTTGCTCTTTTGTGTGCTGTGTTCAAACAACCTGAGTTGAGAATTCATTGTAAACAACTACGGTGGGTAACATTTTGATTATGTTTACGATAATTTCTAAATATCTCATTCTCCCCATTCCTATAACTTTCTTGTTTTTTGTGTGTTTTTCTTTCCCCTATTTTTCATTCCTTCCTCTCCTCTTTTCAAACATTTGTAACTGTTTCTCACTTCTCTTCTTCGTGGACCATTGTTCGAACTAACAGTTCCATTGCTTACGGATGTGGCTCAAGACTGAAGATGGTGATGTCGTTATTGTTGGTGTTCATGACAATGGGCAACCAAACCATAGTGTTGGTTACTGTTCTCACGTGTATAGTTTGAGTAGAGTTGTGCAAATCTAGACTCATCTTTTCAACACCCATACAATGTACCTTGTGATTTTGATGTACTGTTAGAACCGTGTCATTGGTGGTGTCTTGTCATTGACAGACGTTGTGAACTTGCATTGGATTTAAGATGACTGAACATGTAGTGTCTGCGGAAAATAAGAGTTTTATTGTCTTTTTGAATAACAGATTTTTCCTCCACCGTTCTGGCAGTTCTGACAAATTTTCTGGACAATTCTCTGAGTAAATCTGCTGTTGTACATGGTTCCTTGGTTGTGACCGTTTTAGCAGGGTGTCCACAGTTGATAGCGAATTAACATATAACTCATGGTGGGTGACAAATTTTCACCAGCAGCTTGCCTTCTCTGTCATTTTGGGCTTGGTTGCTCAAGGGTTATCACAAACGGTTGTGTCATTCCAGAAAATTCTGACCACCCAAGGCAAAATGCTCGGTTTTTAATGAGTAAACCGGATTTCTGCTCCCGTCTTCCGCTGCTAGTTATTAGTTTTGTATTCGGTGACCTTTTCAAAACGACTGGATTGTTTTTCTAAAAGTTTCATGTTGCGAGTTTGGTAGTTTGTTTGTCTGTTTCTCCAGTACTTTTGCCACAGATTTCTAGTCACTAAGACATGTCGGTTTCTTGTTGATCTTGCTGTTCTAAGGTACGACAAACAAAAGTGTTGAACGTTATCGGTGAGAAAACATACTGGCCGCAATTTCTTAATTTGATTACCAAGCGTACTTCAGTTCAAGTTCAAATTACTCCTGGTTTTCCTAATAAAAATTTGTAACGAATCGGATAGACGAGAACCATACTACTCATAGGTTGTATCTAATTCTCTCACAGTGTATTTGAGTGCGACGCACTTACAAACTAGCAATTCTAGTGACTTATTGAATGATGTTCTCCACTTGGTGACTTAGTCAGCTACTCTCCACCCGATTAATGCAATGTTTATCGTACACAACACTTTACATATCTCAGATAAGAGCCCTCTATGTTGCCATCTTGTCATTTTTTTTATACAAGGAAAGCGCTTGGAATTGTGGGTTTCAATATACAATGTACACTGCAGAAATACTACAAACGAGTGTTTTCGTCTACGCTAGGATTGTTAAAGTGGTTTAAATTGCGGACAACCAGCACACTCTTTAACTGTGTGGACGACATTGTCTTGAAGATAAAAATTATGGCTTTGTCAGTCTTGCCTATTTTGTTGAAAGGGTCGTCTGGTCTATTGGTACGACCACAATTCTGCTATCTTTCAGTAACTTTGTTTATATCAACTTAACTTCAGACAACAACAGTCTTATGAACTGTAATGAGTGTATTTTCATTTTTGTATAAGTTTACATCTTCAGAAACTGAAAATATTTACCTCTTTGGATTTGAGGTGTGCGACATTGATGTCAATTATACTCAAATTTCGTTTGATGAATGGCGCTCATGATTCTGTTTTTGGTTAAGTTAAGATTATTGCTGGTGAATTTTGTGAAAATCTAGCTGACTGTCAAATAGTCGAAAAGGAGTGAGATTGCATTCTTGCAAATAGGTACCTGTGACTAGGTCCACTTGAAGATTTCGTAGACAAAAACATTGAGCGTTTTAAAATGATGTGAGACATTAAAATAGATGATCTGTTTACAAGGAACTCCCTCATAAGGTGACAAGCGTTTTGCGGATTTTCCACAACCATCACATCCTTGGGAAGAAAATCATCACCATCACCAAAGACAGACAGACATTAATGTGAACCACTGACGCTTAACTACCACACAGCCATGAAGAAGAGGGCAAACAGTGTGTAGGAAGGGACTTAACTATCAAACATAAATATGTCTATGTTCAAATGTTCAACATCAAGGTCTCTACGCCTTGCAAGCAAACAACCGAACTGTAAGTGAAAGTAAGGATGGAAAATGAAGAATAAAACGGGAGTATAATCCGCAGATTGAATGTTTCAATAATGTACTTTGTCCGTCAGTCATAAAACAGTGACTAAGTAAAATAAAACAAAGTGTTTACATCATGCTCTCATTTGAAGGGACTAGCTACTCAACAGAGGACAGTCGAAGTAATTGTTCGCTTGTTAAGTGATGGTGTAAAAATGCTTTAAAAAGCTTCTGTGTACACTGGGATATATCAGAAAAACAGCATATCAGTACTTCAGAAAAACTTGTGAACAATCGGTAATTTGGTCTATTGGTGACGTTTCACCTCTGACAAAGAAGCCTCTTCCGAGCAGATGATTCAGTTGCAAGTTGTCCCCCTGTCTATGTACATATGACCCTTGACCTTTAGCTGCTTGCGTATATCATGCCTTAAATATAATCAAGTTTGTAACTGGTTCATAAGGTCTGGAGAAGCCTCTGCTTCAGAATTTAAACATCACCAATAAACCAAGTTACCGAGTTTTCACAAGTTGGCCTGAAATTATAAATCCACAATCGACCTCAAGCATGTTCCAGCATGTAACACATCAGCATCTGTTGACTGATTGAACAAAAAGAATTTTAGAAACCTGCGAACAACTTTTCAGTAGTTTCTTTCAGCAATAAAATCCTGACTTCATTTCTGCCTGAGGTATATCTAGATGCTAGGCTGAAACAAAAAATTAAATGGTCCATTCCTACCGGCGGTGTTTTAGTCAAACTCATTAGGTTATCTTCGTATGTCCGTCGTTTTGCTATGTTGTACAATCCATATGGGATACAGTTGACCCTGTATTTGTGTGCTGTTTAGTTCGCACATATACTCCCCACTGATTACTAAAACATTTATAACTCAACGGTTGAACTTAACCGAATTCACTGTTTTCCATCTTTACACAGAGTGCAATTCAGTCTCGTCCAGCAGCATATTAATAACACATATCTTCTTTTTGTATGCTTTTCACTGGTCTTACATATCCGATTAAGGATCAATCTTCCTTACCGCCAGCGATGTATTTTTCTTATTCCCTAATTAACTTGATTTCTACGGGAGCTCAGTGGAACACTGTTCGGGGAAATTAGTGACAAATCGGTGTTATAAGGTGTATTATAATTCTGAGGTCTCGATTATCACGAGAAACGTTTTTCAGAATAAATTTCACACAAACGGTTACATCAACAGTCGATTGTGTCTCAGCTTGCCTTATTTGTGATGCACTTTTGTGTGCGCATTTGGTTGCGGGGTCATTTATGTGATTACTTGTCGGAAGTGACCTCTCTCAGTTTGTTTGGTTTCATCCCATGTCATACTGTAATGCCGATTCAACTGTTGTTAGACTCACTCAAGCGGGCAAGAGGCTAACACTATCCCAGTGATTAATACAGTCTCGAAATGCCGTTGTGGGTTTGGGCGACCTGTTCTAGAACAGGAAAGAATTAAGTTAATTACACATTAGGTGACCCTTAAGCTGATAATTTTTTACTTGCCAGCAGAAAACTTAAACGTTACTTCGTGGAGAATAGCGAACAAAATATTGCCAGGATAAAACGGTCTTGCCAAAAGTGTATGACTTAGATCATTTCATGAGAACGCTGTTCATTTCACTACAGCTCGATGATTTTATAGTGAACGCCTTTTAGAATCCTTAAATGTATAGACAGTAGTCCTGTAAAAATGAATGCCTATTTACTCATGGACATTCTTGTAGATTTACATATGTATTCAGTGATAAGCTTGCACATAGATATTTATCCCAGTACACATGAGCATGATTTAACGGATACACGTAGAGATCATTTGTACATCCACGAAATTAGCCTTGTTCAACTACAGATATTTTGCGTGTAGGGAGGGACATATTTCCTTGCTAAATTTCCGTCGAAAAAGAAGGGTACCTATCGCTGCAGTTACATGGAGATGTATGTGTACCAACATGTATCTGTGAATGTATATGCATGTACGTATGCACTTATCAATAACTATGCTCACACGTCTGTGACGATATGTGAAGTTCGGCACTTATTTACAATTACAGGAATATATATATATATATAAGCTTTGGCTATGTTTTGTTGGTTGTAGATAGACATGATATGGTCAGCGGCGAGGCTAAGCTCCAGGTTCTCGTGCATATCCCTCGTTAACGTGTAAGAATTTCCACGAGGACTATTCTGTTCGATATCTAACAACCCGGGGATTTTCTGCAATCCAGTGCTTGTGTAATCCACAAAACATTTTGCCATAAGTTACAATACCTGCTGCCCGAATGACCTGGATGGTGTACATAACAGCCAGCGAATCTTGGTAATTTGGTCTCATAAATGAAGCCAAGTGCTTTTTATGACACTGAACCTCAACATCAAAGTACCAATCATCCCACCGTACGCCGCAAGCTGAACGTCCGAATGCCACACCTAGCCTAAGTAGATTCACGTGAAATGTGGCCGTCTCACCAAGCGCCTAGCTTGACCCACAAAACCAGCCTGAGTTGTTGAAACGGAGGTAGAGATGTCTATAAGCATGTTGGCAAGCTATTGTTACCCACTGTAAAAAAACACTCAAATGCTGTTGCCACTTATGCGGTGTTTCCAATGTATAGACCACAGACTTCTAAGCAGAAAGTTGTGTAATTTTCTAATAGTAAGTTGCTTTATCAAGTAAATCCTTGGTTAAGCCAAAACGAGTAAAAAAACCAGAGTTATCGGTTTCGCAACGTTTCGACCCTCTCGGAGAGCCTTTATCAAGCGATTTAAATCAGAAAATTCACATTGTACAAGCTTCAAATGAGTTAGTCATCACCTCGCACGTGTGTGTTTAACACGCGGTGTGTGGACAATCTATCAATAGAATGCATGGGTCCACGGTTCATCTGAGGTCACACGTGAC
Source organism: Paragonimus westermani (assembly GCA_008508345.1). Lineage (NCBI taxonomy): Eukaryota > Metazoa > Platyhelminthes > Trematoda > Plagiorchiida > Troglotrematidae > Paragonimus > Paragonimus westermani. The sequence continues at coordinate 209,526 of QNGE01000028.1, forward strand.
AAGCCCAGAGGCAAACAAGGCTGGATAGTTAGTGCATGCTGTTGTTGGCAATACAATAAGGCCAGATTCAATTATTTCTTAAATAACCTATTTATTGCTTAGTTAAGCACAGGTTGATTCTGTCTTGAGTGAGATCCAGTTACACATCAACAATATTAAACGCTCCGTCAGAGAACAAAGCCCCTGTGACCGCTGGCCAAAAGAATGGTGAGTTTTGGTTGTAACGCCAAAGGTTACCCGTTCAAATCTTGTTCAGATTACCTACAGCTTACCGGACCAAACATTAGCAAGGATAGCGTCAGGTTGGGAGCAGTCAGTATGATGTGTTACATGCCGAGCATTTCGTGCTCTTATATGCGTTGCTAGCATAAACTAGCAGTTAGAGGTGAGCATTGTTTAGCCACAATAGCTGGCAATGTGGTCGAGTGGATAGTTGCTGTGTTCACAGATGCAGAGGAGACTTGCCGGTAAACAACTGTGTTTCCAATTGTGTGTAGTCACGGTACTTTTAAATGTCTAGAGGTATTAATTAGGTTTTGAAAACTCTGATACCTACTAAGCCCGGGTATGCTGTCTAGGATTTATGAAAAGGAGTAAGTCGGTACTAATGTGGTATCGTCATCAGGAGAAGCGGTGACTAGTCGCGCATCATTGTATGTTCATTTCATTGTTCAACTTACCAAGTTAACTGACGATGTAGATCGGGAAAACGCTGAGTGATAACGAGCCATATTCCTCTGGTGCACTCATGTTGGTGATTTTTTTAGAACAGGCTGAACAGCTTCCATTTCGGAGAACTGATGGTTTTCATCGAGTAAAAGAGTTTCAAATGTGCGCGTGTGTTTAGTAAGTTTGGATGCCGACTTGGACATCAAAGATTCCCAGTCCCGTTTGAAATAAATGCAAACAAACAGAGAGGTTAAGCATCAAATTCATGAAAAATCATATAGTTCAACATGATTGTATGTAAACTATCCAATAAAGTAATGTGTAGTTTTGTGAATCATGTTGGGATATAACCCATATATTGGTTAACAGAAGGAAAAATCCAATGACTGAAAGGTGGCAGCATAAACATCATTGGTTGTAATTTATTTTGTGTGTGAGTTCAGCTGTTGCTATGCCTCCGCAAACGCTCGTGGTCGAGTAGATATAAGTGGTAATTGGACTTTCTCTAACTTTAAATAAATGTCACGGTTACCAGCTTGGTAGTCCTATCAAGAACTTGCTGGTGTTTTTATGTATTCACACTACTGATTAATTTTAAAAACAGCTTTATTTGATTCCATTGCCTATATCGGAAAATGTTAGTCGAATAGCCTTGTTGGACTGAAAAATTGTGACCAAATTCGATTAGCTTTTAGTTTATATCGACGGTGTTATTCTATCATCAGGACACGTCCCTTGACGCTAACGACTGCTAATCTGTTTGCATACAAATAGCTAACAAACAGTCGAAGCCATAAGTTATGATGCCAAATGCATTAGGCTTTGATGAAGATTATCAATTAATTCTCGCTGACTAGTTGGTTTGGCATAACTCAGACGAAAAACTTATTTTTCACGGCTATGTACAAGCCTTTTGTGCGGAACCGGCACATATATATCTCCTGATTTCGTGTTCGGCATTTTGACAAGCAAATTGCGAACGTTTCTGGAACAATTGCTATCGAATCGGTGAATCTTTTTGATAAACTTCTGTTCGCTACTGTCCGAACTGCATTTAGTTAGTACCGCAGGGAATCTGCAGCCTACACCGTGACCCGATCGGGTGTTGCATAACGTGGATTTGTATACTAAACGTAGCGAGAACAAGCTGGACTTTGATTTACTTTCACAGGAACGACCACCCCTGAATGGATTTCGTTCCTCATAGCATGAGGTCTGTCTATGTATCGTGGTTTCAAAATTTTGACTCTACTAACTTCTCCAAGAAAAGAGAATTTCCGATACAGTGAAACTCGGTAAGTCGTACCACCTCCCTGATGATGCCCCTTTTTTAATAACTGGTTAAGGGCTCATAAGTCAAACGTTCGCTGTATTGGCACACTAAAAACAGTCCCATTAATTACAGGCGTCCCATTCACGTCGTATAAAACAGTGCAACACATGTTGATTAATCTAACAAGTGATTAGCCCACAAAATGGTCATCACCACGGTCATCATATTAAGCTTTGAGCCATACCCTGGGGCCCTATGAATTTGGTTGCCTTTGGTCCTGACGATATTCTACGAGGTAGCGGATTGATGAATAAGTAGGTAGGTAAAACATGTGAGGGAGCTGTCTCTTCTTACCAGTGCGGTTCTACGTACACTTTCAACTGACTGACTGACTAACCGTATTTGCAAGACAATACGCAGATTGATGCGTTAACTCATGATGTGGCTGTTTTCTGACCAGTGAACGTTGATGGCGAGCCCGAATAATAAGTGGAAGCTTTGACCGGTGAATACATTCTCTTCTATTCAAGATTTTGATTGTTACTCCACGCAAACTGGAGAATGTGCGATCAGCAAGCTCTCCCGTTCAAACGCAAAATAGAGTTGACTGAGTACCTCTTATTAACTGTGAGTAACAGCACTTTGGTTGTTATGCATCAAACGTCACTCACAAATGATGGCAACTGTCGCATCCTCATGTGTCTCATGTAAGCGTGACCACAGTCCTACCCTCGGCCGTTGTAAGAGTATGCACTACTTACAAGATCTAACACCAGCGAAATTCGTTCATATTACTTATTTTCATTTGGGATTAACAGAGAAGCCTGTGCCACAATTACCACCAATCTTGAGTGATGATCAATTATTATTAATCCAAAATCACACACAGTTCACAAGTAACCAGAATATCGTTTGACGCGTTTGGAGGTTTGAATGATTTTAATGAGAACTCCTAGTCTTCGGCACATGAATGCATTTCCTTTCAAAACAATCGGGCATCCTAAGCAGTACTCACGAGCGAGCATGACTGAGCCATTGCATATGATAATTTGGTCCTGTCCACTGTAGACTGTCGCTATGCCGGTTTATTCAAGCTACAGTATGATGAATCTGCGGCGTTCGCCTAGTCATCTTTTTAGCAGACCTATTAGCAAGTACCTGGGAAATTGACATTTTCTACTAGAGTGAGATCTTGAGCGAGCACACAGATACCAAATTTTGGGCACGAGATTTGTATAAGGAGAATAAAAACGTTACAAGCGTCTGTTGTGTAACACTGAATGAAAGACACGAAAGTAAGCTGAAAACAGCCGAATGAATGTCTTTGATTTGATAAAACAGTGAAAATGAAAACAGGCTTAGACGTACAGGTGCAAGTAAACGGATGTCAACGCCGGGTCCATTTGTCATGTTTATTTTGTTCCTCTAATGTATTTTGCATTCTATTGCATAGTTCATTTGAACAAATACCTCAGATTTAGCAGACAGTAGTCCAATAGGTAATGTTTGTGCTTAGACAGTTTGAGATTGCAAACTGGGAATGAGACATATGCTGAATTGTGCACAGTCGTCTAGCTTCATAACATCAGCACATAGTGTCAGCTTATAGGTTCAACCTCGTTATCGTAATTATGTTATTGTGTGAACGCTTTAATATATATTAGTAACCTGAATTACGGTTGTTCCCATTTTTTCGTCCACTTCAGCAGCTGCCGGGGACGCATAACTTATACGTAAGGAATTGGTTAATTCTGTTGAATAAACACAGTTCACCTATGACTACCAGCTTATAACAGATAAATTGACAGTATTACGACATGAAAGTAATGGACTCTTTCATTATTCACATTCCTAAATAAACATTAAGCGGTCAGCTCCGAACTTGTTTGCATCAGACTACAACCAATAGCTCGTCATTTTCCCGAATGCTCTGCGTTTGCTTAGGATCTGTCGAGTTTTGTGGCTAATTTCAGTGGGAACAATGAGAAGTCTCATATCCTATCAGAAGACTTCGTCAGAAGGTAGTAGCAAAAATACCTCGCATAATTCGAACTTCCATTTAAAATACTCTTCTGACGAAACCACAGTTATTTTGTGCTTTGTAATTAACTAACCAAATTTTGTTGACAAAATCTTTTTTGTTTCGTCCTTAGCTTGTTGTGCTGCGTTGTTCTGTTTGTGTTCAAGCACTTTTCTCGCTTACGAACCGTTTTAACATTGGACGGCATTTTGCGCGGTACATCAAATGTAATTCGGTCTGTTCAGCTGGACATGACATTTTTTCAACCACTCACAGACCGGGAGAGCAAGTGCACCTTAGTGACTTTAATATTCAGTATATCGACTGTGAAAAGTAGATTATCTTGAGGTACACAATAGCTCTATCCTTTTTCACAACGTTTGACAGTTACAGCAGGAATATTTTGCATTCACTAGCAGGTGGACACATCCAATTGGTGCTTTAACGATAGGGACACAAATCAACTCTGTCTTAACGGACATATAAACACTTGGAATTCATGGATGTAACGTTCCAGACAATAAGCATCAGCCGTACATAAACTTCTGTCATAACTGTGGTACTCTTATTGACCTCATGCATGAACTTTCTTCGAGTTGCTACGATTGCCAGTGTGACCTATGCATGATGGACCATCTTCAACGACTAACACGTTCGTACAAAATTAGTCGTAGTATAGTACTTGAAGATAGTTTAACCAGTTTTTGACACAAGTAACTGGATAATGGCTACTCGTTAGACGAATGGACATTACGAACTTTCGACTTAATTTTGAAGCTTGCAATACCTTTAGTAAGTTCACCTCATAAACGTGTTTACCGGATTTCAAAGCCAGTTCGTAATTATTTTATGAACCACTTGTGACCTATGACAGAACTAAAGTCGATTCTGGGATGCTCCTTTCCCGGAAGGACTGACCGGGAAATCTTTTCTAACTGGGAGAACTCAAGCCAAATGCCAACATTCTTCGACTGATATCAATTCGATGACCATCCACTCATCACTAACACGAACAAACCTGCTGACTACTCGTGAGATCAATTCAAAAATTAATTAATCGCAAACAACGATTGTGGGTGATTTTACCAAAGTCCACCAGATAACCGAAACATCCAGAAAGTATATACTGAGTGTGCGATTCATTTCAGGGTCAGCTTTATACAGTCATCATAGCCAAAACCATCTGATGACAAGAGTTTGCAAAGATATGAAGAATGCTGATCTGGCACACGGCGATATCTTCGTTTGACAGGTGGTTTGTCTGAACACTGTGCAAGAGGTCTCTCGAAACTCACAGGCACTTCCAGGAAACACCTGGGTTTATTTGAACGCGACCGTCGCGATTTACACAGGTGCTTTTTTGATTGTCTGGCCAAAATGTGGAAAAGTTATTCACACGATTAACTCAACGTGAAGGTGAACTGCTCTCAAAACTAAACAGTTATTTGTAGAAACTTGCATATTGAACATACTTGACATTCGACCGCAGACGTCGCATTCTCTTTAACTTTTCAGTCAGCCGCTTCCGAAAATAAGTACTGAACTCGAGTTCCGTTTCCGTCATCTCAGCTCCTTAGTGACGCTTATCCTCTTCGATACAGGGGCTGGAACTCCGACCACAAGACGACCACGTTAACCACTGTGCCACTGACCTCACGTTAAGCTAGGAATGAAGTGCCGTACGCGAACGTTTAGATATGTTTTCTCTTGTCCAACATGACGTCAGTGGCTTCGGAATCGACGTGCTTATCTTAAGGAAGCCCGGACCATGTTTTGCTTCTAGAGGTGGCAAGGATATTCTGTACTGATGAACCATAGCAAGAGTAAAGTTTGGGTGTAGTCCTGTCTTCAGAGGAAGCTAACTGAAAAATCCACGAGAATGCGACAGCTGCGACCCACTGCGAGTGACCTTCACTTTACATAAATACCAAAATCACCCACCGCTCACTTTACGGAATCTTTTACGAAGTTTATTTCAGCTGCCTCTTTCATTCGACGCGAAGAAATTCGGAATGTGCGTGTGCTTTCGTTCATGGTCATAGGATCATAGGGGGTTAAGCTTGAGTCCGCAGTTCAGTTGAGATGAATGGTTACACATGATCGGAGTTAAGCTGTTGTTTACCTCTCAAGCACGATGGTAAGGTATTCGCAACTTGCTGCCTAAAGACCAACCACACCATAAAACAAGATCTCCGAATGAAGCGCCACCAGTCTGTTCTTAACTGTGAACTTAACGCCTTCTTAGTCACGGACCTTATATGCCACGCAAAAGCTATTAAGGTGACTAGCACAAAGACCTCTACAATCAGTCACGTGAAATGAACGGCAGCTGATCACAACAGCTAAATGATACTAACTGGTTCGTAAAAATTCTGTGTTCTATACACCGCCGATATGCCATGATGACTTAAGAAAAACCATTTGGCTTATATTTAACGGGCCACCATTGAGCAATTCCATTTTGGATCAGTCAGTTCAGAAAATGATTTTGCCTATGGCCATGTGAATAAACAATACGTATGAAATCAATAAAACGTCATGAATGTCATTTTACTCAGTTCGCGGCCTTCATTTTCATATTTAGTTATAGGCTGGTTTAATTCAGATTCAAGTTTCGCTTTTGTCGAATTGCATCAGTGTTTTATGCTCATACTGATGATGATGATGGTGGTGCTCAGGTGTAGAGTTGAGCTTCATCCCGCGAAATTATGAGACGTGTACGGTGACCGCCACTTTGCTATTTATCCAATAAGCGTTCCTTAAGTCTTACAGTACCTAGATCTTCCTCCCACGATTAACGGTAACATTCAAGTTGGCGGGTGATTTTTAATAATTCTGGAAACTACAGTTGTTATGTCAAGCTTCAGGGTTTTCCTCTTTCAAACCGACTAACGCTTGTCATTAATCGCAAATTTTGCCTTAAGGTGTGTTTTATGACATGGCGACTTTAGACACTATAAGTGGTTTTGTCAAAAATGGTGGAGGCAATTTGGAGCGACCAACCCACACCACTCAGTTGTGTATACAACGTTTGTTGTCCACACTCAGGCCTAGTGTGTGATCTGAATGTCCAGCCGTATGTAATAATCAAAGAAGTCTACCGTCACTGATTTTCTCAGTTTGCTTTGTTTACGTGACCTTTCACTGTCGGGTACAATTTGCAGTGACGCCATTAACACTAAAATTTGGAAAAGCTTACTGTGCCAACATTTGCTTATGAAACCATCCAGCTAGAAACAACTGATAGCCCAAAGTGACAGTATACTCACCTACTAGAACCGACTTTTATGAACTTTAGCTCGCACCAGAATAGTGGTTGTTTTCTGTGGCTTACTAGATCGCTCAAACTTGATCCTGTGGTTCACGCGTAGATTCACAGTGACCATTTGTTTCTAGGATTTCGAAATTGTACAGACCATGGCGGCCGCGGATTTTGCCTTAGAAAATACGCGGGTGGACACATTGTGGAGATTTCCGACAATCGGTGGCAAAACTCCTTGGAAGTAAGCCTCATCGACTATGAACCTATTTGCCACTACTGTGTACACACCCACAACATTGACCTTTCCAAGACAAATTTCTCAAAACGGTAACGTTGTATCATATTTTACAGTGCTGGGGATGAAATACTCAGTCAGGCGAAGCCGTACATGATGGTGTGAGTATTGATAATTGGAGGGATTTAGGCTATTCTTCAGAGGCATGCTCACTGATCGGCATCGAGCGATAACTGTGTATAACTGAAAGTGGACCAGGTCGGGAATGCATGTCATTCATTTTGTATGTCGGATACGTCGGTAGGTGAGCGCTGTAGTTTATCTTGTCCAATCTTTGATCAGGGGTGTAAACTACTTGTATAGTATGATAATCGACAAAGATTGCCTTCACATATTGCAGGCCTTTATATATTCCTTCGATTATTTACAAGTCCATACCACACACCTGTTGTTAGTATACCTTAGACAGACTGAGCGAAAAACGAGGGTTCTCGATTGTGTGAGAACGTCTACAATGAGCATCAATAATGTGACAAAGCTCAAGCCTTCTGTCAGTTTTGTGCTTATGTGCCAGGAAATTGCATGGCTTGGATGAAAGTTACCAGTGATTAAATTTACACAATGAACTGACCCAAGTGCACCAATGAGCAATCGTGCAGTGAATGTTGTCAGAATGTGATTACATCGTTAAGATCATGCGAACATTCATTAAAAACTCAGCTATCCAACGAACGCTCACTTGATTAGCGGATGTTGTGGTGGGATCATTTGAAGTTCTGTTAATTGTGTTTGAATCTGTCGGAGTTTTAACAAACGAAGCTTTTACACAAAAATGAGGCAGCAGTTGGGGATTTATATAAATATCATTTCTATTGGACAACCTGTAGGACGCTCTCGGCATTGAGACTTGACTCTCGTGACGTCCAACTGCGGGCCCGTCGTTCATTATTGCGTAGTGCATATCGTGCATATACTCCATATCATCATCTTCTTCATCACCATCCGTTTCATCGTAATCTACTTCACTATTCATGTAATTTTCACCGTTGTCGTTCCTGGGTCCCACATAGCGGTTTGCCAAACTTCGTGCCCTGGACGTTTGTCCTATAATAACTGAGCGATCGCTGGGGTCGTAGAGTCCTTTGTGGACACTCTTCTCAAAAACAAATACTGTGTTGCGCTTTTTGTAGAAGATCAGTATCACAATGGACAGAATCAGGAAAACGGCGACAAAGAAACCGGCAATAATTACTACTCCCGCCAAGGGTCTGTCGAAAATATCTCGTCTGTCAACTGATTTTGAAGATACTGTACCTTTGCCAAACAAGCTGTTGTGGTGGTTGATGATACTGGTAATCGGGGACGAATATTCGGTATTGTTGCCAAAGCTTGCGTCTTTATTGTCAGCTTGGAGGTCGTTTGATGTTCGGTTGATCTGGTTCAGTTTAATTACTTCCATTGAACTAGAGAGTCGGTCAGGCGGTTGTGTGACATCGGAAGTAGCGGATCCCATAGAGTATAGCTGATTAAAATGGAAATGGAATCCAGTAAGTATTTGGGACTTCGGAACAGAATAATATCAGTTGGTTTTACACAATTTATACGATCACAAAATATCAACGAAGCAAAATTCCCCAGAAAATATAACGTTTTGAGTCATATTACACACCGTTCCACTAAGGCTTTGCCGGACTATGTTTTAAATGAAAGGATATCTTTTCAACACGTTATTCCGTATTAAAAATATGAACCTTATGATTTTTAGATATGTAAGAAGTCAAGAACGAGGATCTCCGATTTGTTGACTGCCTTTTACCGTCGCCTGGGCAATTTGTAGAAAGCGTGATCAAAACGCAAACTGGAAAGTTGTTCGGTCAGTTTGTTCTTTTGTTGCAAGTGAAAACTCAAGGGACCAGATAGGGTTTGTCACTTCGTTTCAACGAACAGTTAACGAGATTCACGAATTTAACCAATATGGTCAATTTTCTTTTGATGGGCTGATATACACATGATCTCGTGCATCAGCATCCTGATACACAGTGGTTCTCACAGAAGTTTACCTATCGCACGACCAAGGATGGAATGGGGGGAATTAAGAGGAAGGAAGGGAACATAACTACTCGAAGTAAATTCGTCTGTTTTCGAACATTCAGCATTAAGGTGCCTAAACCTTGCGAACAAACAACCGAGCTATAAGTGACTGTAAAACATAATAAGCAAAACAGCTTTTTTACGGCCTCCAGTGCCTCGTGCCATCAAGTACATCCACTTCACACGGGACTCGTCCAAAAAATGACAATATTCACGCCAGTGAGTTAGATTAGCCACCCGCTCACCTAACGTCTGCAGCTACTGACTCTGTGACTCGCGCGGTTTCCAGGTTGGTAGGTGAACTCGGCCAACTTGGCTCTCCCCTTCGTGAACGTTTTCATTTCTCTAGGTCTGGTCATTTTCCGTTTGTCTCACCCCTTAAGCCAGTCGGTCGCAACATCGGCATAGAGTACTGGATTTGGTAGACGCTTAGCTGGCATACTTAACACCTGGCCCAATTCTCTAAATCTGTACGAACGTAAGGGTCAAACAAAAACATTCTGAAAATGGCCACCAAATGCCAGCCTTCTAACCACTTCGTTGTGAGTAATCATGATTGTGTGTGGGCTGGGATACTACAAGGATGCCTGCACCTAGACTGAAATACGATTCAGGTTCTGACTTCAAAGCCTGTACCACAATGCAGCAGGTGGGCAGTAGCCCACCAGAATTGGTACTTTTTCCAAAAATGTTACCAGTCTTCTTTCAGCCCCCAACATAGAGGACCAGGAGACCATGTTTTGTCCCTATTGGCCTGTCAAACACGACTGGTTGTCAGTGTGGTCGCCACACCGTCCAGCTCAGCTCAGTAGGTCACCGAGATACGTAAACCGTCACGTTGCGCCAGGGTCCGGTCTCGTTGTGAACCACTTACTCTAAATGCTCGTGCCCACTTACCAACATGCGTCCCGTTGTAGTCCATCCGTATGGGTAGATGAGATCATGATACTAAGAGATTTTCGTGGCATTAAAATCTCTACGGGCAAACTTTTTACTCTCTGGCATGAGGTTTAGTCAGTGAAGAGCTTTACTGCCACAATACTTCTTAATAATCAAATGCGACCGCATAGTACTCATTCTGTGATTGCTCAGAATTTAGGTAACATTAGTTATCAGTCATTCTCATCCGTTCACTTTAATTGTAGCTTTTGGTGTACACTGTTATCTTTCATTCGGGTATTTCATATTGATCAAGATTGTAAGACGACCGAATATCCATAAACTCAACTTATTCTGTATTCACTCAGTGGTTGGGTTATCTTGTTGTGACGCACTCTGAATGAGTAGGCAACGCAAATGACACACGACGAACTCGACTGGAAAACATGTTAACTTAGATTCATAGCTATGGAGATGAACGAAGCCATTTAGTCGGTTGACACACCTAATTTTGGCATAATGCTACTCCGTGAAAGTGACCGCAACTTGTTTCACTACGGACAATTCGTTTTTTGTATTGATACTTACTCTATAACGGCTGTTCTTACAGAGACCTCGGATAACCAACTCATATTGTAGGAAAAATTCGATACTTTCTAAAATAAATAAATAATTCATATTTGTTCTGGCAACACCTTAGTTTCGCTGAATAGACCAAACTCATATCCCCATGTTTGAGGCTTTTCAGTCTAAAGTTGATTTTAGCCGCAACTAGAATTCGCATGCTTGTTTTGCCTGATCTGATTTGATGGAAAGTAATTTTGTGTGGAATATGATGTATTGAAACCATCTGTACGATTTGCAGACCTTCGCTTGCATGGTATGCCGTACGTGGTCTCCCAAACAATTTTTTTGGAGTTGCAAAAAATGAATTTTCTTTTTCACGGCAAACAAGGTGTCTCATTCTCAAAACTGAACAACACAACTGCTTCCGTACTGCGTAGTATAGATTGGTTTGATAAAAAATGGACGAAATTTGCCGCTGGGCATTCTAAATCGATTTGCATGTTTTTCGACTTATTATTCTATCTGCCTTCCGCCTAAAATACTCTCAGGTCTAGGTGGCGATGTAGTCAGTACCTTGGATATTTGTAATTAAGTGTGGCGCATCACACAAGTGCATAGAAGCTCTGTCATTTTGGAATATCAGTCAATACACAGTAACGCATTCAAGCATCGGTAAGAATCACTAATATATTGCTATCTGTGATGATATAGTGACAGTGGTGTACGCTATCGTGAAGATATGAAGCTCCAAATTTGTGAGATAACGTGAACTATTTGAATTAACCGGTTTGTTGCTACTGTTTTATGTGGTATTCGGCAGGCATACCTTTGTCCGTCACGACTGTCTATTCAATAGCAGATATGTCAATTATTGTGAAATTCAACTGTGGATAAAGGAGCCTAACACAATTTTTCATAGTTCAACCTAACTCTACTAAGTTTCACAGACTGTTCTCCTTTCACAGATGACGTAACCAAACAAAGCCGACGGTTAATCGTCTGCAATGGACTAGCCATATCATTCCCACCTTCTCCATTCAGGTACAGTATGGGTAGCGTTACTGTAGGCGCAAAATTCGGAAAGGACCCACAGTTGTTGACCTGATTGTAAATAATCTCATTTGTCCAAAACAAATTATTCAATTCCCATTTCACACCGTAGCCCAAGCTTCTGCCAGTTTGACGGGGATCTTGGGATAACAGATGTTCAGTCGATATCCGTAGAGAACAGCAAAACCATCTATGCTTAGATTATTATTTGAAGTTTGGAAAGTTGAACCCTTACAGTCTGAACACTTGACACACTGAGGTTATTTAGTTCAATCTGTCTTCTATCGATTAGAGCTAACACAGCAATTGTGGCTGTTCAGTGTAAATGGAACACCATCCGCAAATAGTCACTGCTGTTGTATTCAAATAGACTTTTCAGTCAGCCTCATTCGAAATGATGGCTATTCAACCTTCGTAATTATTAAGCTAGCTGAATCTTATTTTCATGAATTTAGGGTTTGTCGTTTAGGTAGGATTATTTGGTCTCGTCTATTGTGAAGTTAACGGAGCTACGCGACACACATTCCCCTCACACTCTCAAGGGCTGGAGTCCAAATTTTGATCCGGACAATAACAGTTACTTGCGATGCACTCTAATATGAGAGAAGCTCTAACCTATAAGACTTTCTCTCGAAGTGGACCACGGAAATTTAGTGAAATTTAATTACATTCAGTCTATGGCTATGTAAGTCTGTAGAGTTTTAAAAACGAAGAGTGGTTAAGTGACGCTTCTATCCAACTAGCTGCATCCCAAGCGTATTTTGCTCACTCGGTATTAACTTCAATATGTATGACTAGAAAGACAGACATCACATTTTGTAATTTAATGATGCTACCCAGAGAATTTTGCGATTTTGCCAGTTGTTGACGAGTGAAATTTTGGCCATTCTGTAGAACTAACTAGTTTCACGTTATACAAGACATCCAGTGATGCATTACATTAATTGTGCTCATATACTGTTGACGGTGACATGTACACCCTTATCTACATATACATGCACACGATTATTATCTGCCACAGAAGTTGTGTTTGAACATTGAGTACTTCTGTTTGTGGGAGTGTGTTTCTGACAATCAGTACGGCTTTATCTTCAAGTTGAACATCACTCGCATTTGATCGCAGATTTCGCATCCAGATATACTTTCTAGCCAGCCTCTTTCGAAAAGAAGCACTAGACTCGATTTTCGCTCTCACTAGAGCTCATCAGTAGTGCATATCTTTGCCACGGCCGGGATTTGAACTCCGGCCATTCCATTCATGAGGCAACCGTGTTGACCACTGTGCCGTTGGCCGCAGATTGGGCACGACCGAACTACCAAATCTGAACGCTCAACCACTTTCGCGTATCAACAGTGAACAAGTTGCCCGGCCGTTTCGAGAGGAGACACGGTAACTGTCCTGTTAACTCCAGTCGATGACCCCTCGACAAGGACTTCTCTCCAAGTTGAAGTCACAAAATCGTTAACTTGCCCAGCGATAGTTTGATCACTGATGAATAGTAGGGGATACTGGTTTTTATACAAACTGAACGCCACCCACAAGTGACCACAGCTGCCGCATCCCCGTAGGCGACCTGATCACTACTCACAAGCGAGTGTACCTGATGTGAGGTCATTGGCGCAGTTGTCAGCACGGTTGCGTTATAAAATCGTATTCGAAGTTCTGTTCCCGGCCCTGGAAAGGATATGCACTACGGAGAAGCTCTGATGAAGGCGAAACTCGAGTCCATTGTTTCCTATAGAAAGAGACCGACTAGACAACTTAGGGGAATGCGATATCTGCAGTCGTTTGTAGGTGATGTTCAGTTTATTTAAAACCCAATATCCTCTTCTACTCACCATATTTATTTGATTTCAATAACTTGCCGTTTATATCATAATAATCTTACCTGCTCTGTCAACTACGCCAGTTTTGCTTCTTTTATCCAAGATCAAACGGAGTTAGGTTGATGGTAAAATTCTTACCTTTTGTTCAGTGAAATGTCAGATTTTACGTATCCATTTCTTTAGCAAATCAACATTGGGTCCAAAAAGCCTAAACCGCAAATTGCTCATGAATATAATGACTCGTTTGACAGAGCAGTGAATAGCCAGAGGAAATAATCCAATCACTTTAATAATGGTTCCAAGGAGCTAATCCTGTTGTGTGTGTGAAAATCAATCTAACTAAGAAAAACCCAGAGTGGAGCAATACAATGTGCGTAGGAATTGTATCGTTAAATTTGGAAGAGTACTACTTAAACAGGTCATCTCTCACGGATTGTAGTTTGCTTGCAATTTGGTCGGTCGGTGAAGAGTGCCAGGTAGGAATAGACCCAACAATTGTACTGGAATGTGAGTTGCTTCATAAATTTGGCAGACTGCACAATACTTTGGTCACCAAACCTGAATAAATTGTCAGCTGTTCGCTTAATGGTGAAGCACACGTTCATTGATGAATCGGCTAGGTGTATTATACGATTAGCATCGAGATGAAACGTAGGGTGTAGAAGGCTTATTTTCTCATCCAGTTGGAGGTCTTACCGACATCGGGAGATCACGTGGTGTTGGTAAACAAGGAGATAAGCTGAAGTAAGAGTTCAATGTTTGTATCTAGAGCAACGCCTTCAAACTACTGATGCAGTTAAAGGCGTCAAGAGAACACCAGCAGGGTTGAGGTGATCTAAGAAGTTTGGAGAAACCGTTCATTTTGACAAGTGAAACAAAGCAAACTGAATACATGAGATTTAAGATAGAATGATGTTTGTAACCAAATTTGCTTCCATACAACATAAAGCATAAACAAGAATGGACAGAGAATTACACTTCAATGAAACATGTCGAACATTTGTTACGGGAAAAATAAAATTGTTGTCGACAGTTTAGTGTGACCGACACCTCTGATATCCTTGAAAGTAATGTTCGCAACTGGCTTACAACCAAGGCAGGATAAGAACTGTGATTCATTTCGGAACAAATATCGGGAACTATAGGATGGTTCGGTAAACCACGTTTTTGTTCATATTTTTAGTTCGAGTTAAATGTCAGTATTCGATGCGAAATGTTCATAAACTCTTCGTATACTTTGTAATAACTGCTATTTTCAATACTTTTCATATCACAAGTAATATGTAAGGTTGATTCTACTCTTTTGATACGCGAGGATAACTGGGTCTATCTCTTTATTGTATCAGCTTACTTCCAGAATTGTTAACGCATTTTGAAATCTGAATGTGTAGCCGGATGTTTAATCTTTAAACTGTGTACATCATTTTTGCTATAGACTGCGATTCTGCCTAAAACAATAAAGCCATGATGACATCCACATCATCCCCTTTATTCCAGTTTCTCAATTATTGACCAAAATGACGAGATAATGTTGTGTACCTATCAAAAAACCATAAAGGTTTTCTAGTTTACAAATAACCCACTAAGAATACTGGGGAGCGATTCACGAACGACAAACATTTGAATTGTGATGCTACGCATGCAGGTGACAGTACGCCGTGGCGGACACGTGAACTCAGCTACCATTGATCACTAGTTCATATCTGAAAATCGGGTCACCACTGGCTTTTACCAGTCCACTTAATTCATTATCATTGTCTTGCAGACAGACTGATGGAAGAAAATCTAGCCATACTCAACAGGATACCCTAACCTTTCACAGTAAAAACGCACTTTCCGGTATATCGTTTTTAAAAAACACAACCTGACTGTTTCCCACTGGTGAGGTGGAACTGAAATCTGGATAGACTGGAAGAGTTTCGCTTCTTCTTGACTGTTTGCCGAACACAGCCTAACCGTAAATTTTTTTGGCTCTATCTAATCTGATATCGGTACGTTTGCATATTGATGGCGTCCTACGTGACCCTGCTAGAAATACTCCTTTATGAACTGAAATTGACAGTTGTTTCGACTCATCACTTCCGCTAAATATGATTGCATTTGAGGAGGGAAAACATAATCAAACACCAAGAAATGCTTGCCATTCACCGCAATATCACTGTGAACCGATTTGTTTACCCCACACTGCTTGCGTAAAATTTGCATAGACTCGTCTGGTTTTAAATGATACACAAAAGAATTCTTGATATCATTGCACGTTCAGTGAAAATAATGCTGCAACAAAGAAACACTGCCGGATTTTCCACTAACTCGCTCTTCACCTCTCGTTTAGTACGTTAATCACATATGGAGTCAAGGAGCACAATCATTAAAATGCATGCACTGCACACTTTTTAAAACAAAGGGTTTGTGTGTGTTGTATAACAGGTAGCGTCGTTGTGAGTAGTATATTACTTACGAGTAGTATATTACCCACGGGCGACATTCAGGAACAAAAGAGCAAGCCCCGATGATTATATTTCGAAGGCGGCGTTTCAAGACCACTGAATAAGATAATGACGGCCGCCAAATAATTACTGTTCAGATTATTTTTTAATACTAGATTTGTCTTATACATTAAAAACGCGCACAACTCGTTGTGTGCTTGCGAAATTTTGTTTTGAACAGACGCTGGTTTCAAATCACTAAATTTACGCGTGCCTAACCAGATAAAAAATACCTACCAGAAGAGCACAAAGACTTTAGCTGGGGTAGGTCTGATACAAACTGCGTATATGTATACATACATTGTAAAAATCTTTTATCGGCACGCTTCTGCAGCTTTCAAGGTGTTTCATTCACGTCGGAAGACTGCATTTTTGTCCGTTGGAAAAATTTGTAGTTTGACTAGGACACAAACACAACAACGTAAAATACATTGCAGTGAATAACTCCAGAGTTTAGATGTGATATCCGACATCCTACTGGTTGACACAGTAAACCTAAGCTGCGTCGACTGATCGTGTCAAAGATAGAATAAGCACTGCTGTTGGAACGACGTAAACGAATAAGAAGGAAGGGTTCTATTTCAGAAGTCGACCGCTGTTTTAAACCAATGAACAAAATCTCAAACCTAGTGGCAGAATAAACAACACGTTATTGACCTGATGGCTTGCAGTCCTCACCCAGGTAGCGTCTTAGTGTATCTGATTGTTTTTTGCAAACATTCGACAAACGTCTGGAAGGAGGTGAGACACCTATCTATGTGGTTTTTATATCAGTGATAAACAAATATTACAAGAATAACAACAACGCTCTGTATTCTAAAAAAATACGCTACTGAAACTCGCTTGTACTTATATCCTTGTGAGACACACACAGGTGATCACACCATGTCCCAGTCAACTGTAGATCAACAGTTTATGTTGACAAAAACAGCCAAAGGATCGGTCAGCCAATATTGACAGTGAACAGCCAGTTTGCACAAATGCTGAGTATTGCCTAAAGAATTTTGTGTTCGTGTGTATGTGTGTGTGTGTGTGTAAACTGAACGATCGGTTTAAGATGTTCGTTAAATAGTTGACACAATTTTTCGGCACATTTCTGCAATGAGTAGCATGGAATACAATGCAAAAACGATAATCCAAACAGCCTGATCGACAATATTATTTTTTTTAAAATAGAAACATTTTCTATGTAATCTTTGTTGAAATCCGTGAATTCAAAACGAAACTTGGAAATTCTACTGAAATCCCTAACAAATTACAGCCGTATCATCTTACTTGTATTGAAGCCACTATTAATAAGCAGAACGCATGGCTTACAATTTGAAAGACAGCATTGATTTTACGTTAGGAAATAAATGTAAACTGACATCTTTTAAAAATTGTAGTTAAAAGTATGCCATGTGTATGCCCTACAATCATAATCTGCCCTTCTCCTTTCGTTGAGTCACGACTACAGCAGTCTCAGTCATTTTTGTCTCTTACAAAACTCCTAAGCCGTTTTGTTACTTAACCGTAATCGTTACTCATCATTTGATGATACACTCAGTGAACACTTGTCATCAAAAATTCTAACGATGGTGTGGCAGTGGATTCGAATTATTGACCCGTTTTTATCTCACCAAGGCAGCTAACAGGGCCAAGTTGCCTAGACTAACGCGCATCTCCATGTCGCCATCACATCTATGTATTTCAACCTATCTTTGATTTCACAGTAATATCAAGTTATTCATCAATTACTGAACTGTCATGTGTACTCTCTTGCTTGCAAGATAGGTGTTATGGATCGTTAGTATACACTGTCAACAAATGACTGATGACTAATTCAGTTCACTGTCCTTTTTACTCCATATGAATAAACCACACGTGAACTGGCTGGTTTGCGATGTACTTCGTTTCTGAAAATTGGACAGAATTAAAAAGATTGCCAATTAGAGTGCATTCAGTTGTGGGCTGCGTACTGTGAAAATGATGTGGGCGGTGCCCATCTAGCGACTAGGATTATCAGTGACAACATTTGCAAGCGGCTTAGTTCATATTAACTGAAATTACTAGTGAGGAAAGTGTCGATTGCATAGTATTCGTTATGCCGTCACCTGCCTGCTTATATAACAGTATAGAAAACCCGAATTCAAAATAATTGTGCTTCGAAATGAAGTGTCACGGCTGATCCGACTCCCATCCTCGATATCCAACTACAAGTGCTTGAGAAAAAGGATTTCATTCAGACCTCAAAGAGTGTCATTCTGATGGTTAAAAATTAGATCCACCTATCCATGTATAAACAGACTGTTGCAGATGAACAAAGGTTCCCACCAACTTGTGCAGTAGTGACCAAAACAGCCAGTCTGATGCTTGCTTCACTTTTCAGCCTGTTTTCGTTTTATTCATTCCGAAATTTTCTTTGGTGCGATAATACGCCGTTTTCCTAAGCTGGATGCCTTAAGCTGACATTTGTGCGTCACGGAGAAAGTTGTTTGCATCAAAACAAGCCACACACAAAAACAAATTTACGACCTTTTCATGACCCTTCTTTCACTACCTTATTTAGATAGACTGCGTTATGTTAAGCAACTTTCAGTACACTGCCAATATATCATGGGAGAAATTCTTCATGAATCTCTCCACTAATTATGAGGTATACTTTGAAGTAGTTCATTTAACCAAAATCAAACCGGTACTTCTTTGATATCATCCGGTTCGGAATGTTGTGACAAAATTATCAGTAGTTGTATTCAAGTACAGGTTTGATACGGAGTTTTTAACTTCTTCGTCCATACCATCATAGTTTGAAAGCAAATATAATATACCCCCAAATTAATACCATTAGTTAACCGTTTTTCCCCATATGCTTAAGATGGTAATTGATACCCTTGTAATTTTCTTCTCAAATGTATTTATTCACAGGTTTATTAGTACCGACATTCAAAATAGAAGTCATGCACCAGTTTTCATTTTCACTGTAAACCATTCAAAGTGGATTCCTACTTACGTGGGGCTTTAAGATTAATACCATTGCTATTTTCGTGAGAAATTCTCCACTTACACATTTTGTCGTGAAGCGACGCTCGTAATTTCTTAGCCATCGGTCACAAGAAGATCTATTTCGAACGGACGATTGCTGACAGCGTCTTTGCTTGTAGACATAGTTCATCATATTGACTGTTTTCTCTTACTGACCAACTGAATTTTCCAGTAACCCAGATCACTTGCATTCGACTGTCATTTCAATTTCTTGAAAATACTTGGAGATTGAACAACATACACGAACCTTGATGTTGGTTAGAAAAGCCGCACTCTAAATCTTGAGTGCTAAGATTTATTTTAATATGTATTTGCGGACTTTCTATTTGTTTCCTCTGTGTTAACTTTGGCTTGCCTGACAGCAGTTGAATTAATCAACCTCAAATAGACATTCCCTTGGTAGTGTGAGAAAATTACAGGTTAAATTGAAACTTTCCCATGATCAATCTCTGAATAATAGTTAACCTTTGACAACCAATTCGAGCCCAAAATAGCAACACTTCTTCTCACCTTGATGATTTTAATTTTATCGGAACGTATAAAAGCCAGATGTGTTTGGTTAGTTAACAGAATTGGTGACTTTTACATTCATGCTGGAATTTGAACAACTCTTTATGTGGATTTTGTAAACTATTGACACCAATGAAAACGTTCAACCATTGTTATGATACTAGTTGGATCTCTTTCGTGAAAAGAGGTGGTGTGCGCACAACCTTCATTTTGAGACTAACAAGATAAACGTACTTCATTTAAGCGTTCTAAAACCAGAATAAAGAAAGCTTTGAAGCAACCCGTTTACTATACAGACACGGTTATTAAATAAATCCTTAGCCCGCACCTTAGATTTATAGAACAAGATAACTCACCTAGTTTTAATTGAGATTTTTCGAACAAATTAAACGGGAATTCCGCGGAAATAAATTTTGAGAGAACCATAAACTTGGTTGAAAATGAGAGAAGTGTTTAGTTTATCGTTTACGAACGACTCACTTAGAGTATGAAAAGTATTCGAAAATAGCCGTAGTTGGTTGCCAATCTCAATATCCAAAACAATTAATGTCGATTCTTTCGGCGGAACAGACTGACAATGTACAAAAACAGTTATTCATGAAAATTAATCTATCAGTCCGTCACTAATTTTCTATAATCTGTCAAATAGTCCACATTCTAACAACACTGAACGGCACATTTTGTAATTCTACAACACGCTGCAACCTACAGATCCTTGGAATTGTTGAGCCTTCTCGTTTAATAATAGTCGTTTCGACGTAGATGATTTTCATTGGGCATCTACAGAAATCTTGACCTACAATTGAAATTATCCAACTGCAACTCATTTTCTGAGATATCAGTGCTGTCAGTAATTTTCTCAGAATTTCAGATGTGCAAATGATGTGACATACTAGTGATTAGATGTGCTAAGCGAAGGCATCATAAGGACAATGATTAGCAAACTGATCATACACCCGTCATTATGGTCCTAATTAGACATTATTACTCATGTGTTGCACATATCCTAAAATCGCTTGATGTGTGAAACAAGAGGAAGTGTTTCCCGTCCAGTCGCTGAAGAGTTTGCCTAAAGTTTCTCTTCCTGCTCTCTATATTCTTATTATATGTGATTGTTTTCTACGATTCTGATTCTGCAGTCCGTTTGAACTAAAGTACGTGTGCTAATATATATATATATATATATATATATATATATAGTTGTGTGAGCATTTTTATTAATTTCGAAAAGTTTTCAACTTTGAATACCTCAACTACCCAATAAACTCTCTACAATCAATGTGACAACAGCTGTCGGAAAATTGAAAATAGAAGTGAGTATTGACAAGACTACAAACCGCTTCCATCCATTGCAAATTGATACGAAAATCTCTCGAAAAATAATCATTCTTGTGATAAACACGAACAGGCTACGCTTCAGGAGAATTGGTTCCTCCCACAAATCTCAACACAGCACCGAGAAGTCAGGCACTGGTAGTTTCTAGTAATTCCCACTGTCTTTTCAGTACCAAACAATATTAACCTTGAATATACGACCAGCAGACTGAAGTTTGGAACTGTATATAAAAAGGTCGAAAATTAACCAAACGTTGTGAACTAGACTATGCCAATCTATTAGGCTGTTGGAAGCCTGAGGATTATATATGCTTGGTCTCGTAATGCTGTAACGAGATGTTGCTTTAGCGGAACACGGGTAGCACTGATTAAGACAACTCAGTATACTTTCGAATGTCAAATCAAAATTGTTTTGATGGCTTATGGTCAGTGAGGTTCTTGGGAATGATGAAGCCGAAAGTTTGCACGAACACAGGACGAGTAAACTAGATTAAGTGGTGATATTCGGGATCCACTGTGTTATATGTACCAGCAGCCTAGATTTCAAGCACATGTCGGTTCTTTTGGTGTAAATTTCATCATAGTTACACATCAATTAATAAGTGCCAGGCTAATTGGCGCCAGTTGGTTGCTGTCCTTTGGTTGAAAATAACAGTAACTTGTGAGCTCGGTCGGTGACTGTGACTAAGGCCACATTACAAGTCCACTCGCTGAAAGCGGGAGGGCGTTCTGTATGTCATATTGATGAAACATCATTTCTGAATGGTAGTTTCATGTAGTCTGCTCTTTTTTTCATCGTAATGACGTTGTCTACTATCGTTCGTTTCTGGTCGTATTGGTGTATATGACATTTACTATTTAGTATCCTGCAAGACAGTAATCAATCAGTGTTTGCGAAACTCATAGTTCAATGACCAAACACACCCAGCACTTGTACGGAATTTTTTCACTAATGTTATCATTTTATGCTTTTATGTAATTCATTTCATTCAACTTAAGGGAATTGTACGATTTTTATAACACCACTACTGGTTTTTACTCAAAAGGGGACACTATAATCGGTATAGGCGGTCTATGATCAAACAAATTGAGCTCTGAAACAGCTCAGTTTGGTGAATTTCGTTCGTATCGTTTTCAACACGTACTAAACTTACAGAAACTCACAGTCTCCGTGAACATCACCCACGGATATACTAGTATTACACCCACCATTTTTGGAAGCATTCAACTTGTTACCAACTCCTGCCGTTGATTTGGTTGAAATAAATAATTGTGTGAAAGCTAATGAGACATTCAAACGATTACTGAATCATGTTTGGTGGACTTCTTATTCAAATTTATTTTCGTCATCAGATAATCCGATTTGTACATGGACTTACATTTGATTGAATAACTGTACTACCGAATATTTTGCATTTCTTTATTACATTTGACCGCAGAAATCAGTTAGCGATAATTTATTTAGCAGGTTTCTTATTTACATGTCACAACCCTAGACAACACTTCAAGACAGATTTGATTACCATTGATCGACAGGTGTTTATTAGTTAGTGAGTATGGTTCAGGTCCGTCTTTCTGTAGGTTGCTTCGCGACAAAACCACTGGTCAATCATCTGCTTGAAAAAGAAACAACGGATCTTAAAAAAAGTTCTTTTAGTGTACTTAACTCTATCTGTTATGTGGTGCGCAACACTTGGATATACATGTGTTACAAGGCAAATAGGATGTTGACAAAACCAGGCAGACGCAACCTTGACGATTGCTGTGAGTTACTGGAATGTAATCGTGTTTACACACTGAACCATTATTTTGCCGGCAATTTTGAAGAGGCCCACTGAGTTATTTTGTGGGCGTATAACACACCGTAGCAAAGAGTGGTTTAGCATTTTCAGGCAACGGTCACCACTTTTGTGTACAAATGAAGTAAATGTTTACCTCTGAAAACCTTTGAGTATGTCATCTCCAAGTACGCGCCCCATGAATGATGAACCAAACCAACATAGCACAATCAACATTTCCGTCATTATGTCTAACAAAACAGTCTGTTATTTGATTATCGGCTTGACTGGAAGCTGTTCATCCAAAAGATCTCATCGGATTGTTAAATCGAGGGAGAGATCTTAACCAGATATAAAGTGGTATGCATAGTTGACCGTTTTTCGACCGTTCCGTCTGAACATCACATTTTGTTCAACTCAAGGTCGAAAAGTGTTGTTCATAAACGCTGAATGCTCAGTTGACCAAAATACTGTTAAAAACTGTCTTTCAGTTACCCAATTTTCGTATTTTTCATGGCGAACGTTTGATTGAAAACATTTCATATGTCCAAGGTGACTTTTCTCTGTCAGAAAACTATCTTGCCGAATCGGTCATAAATTTATTGCTGGTAATTTAGTGTGGCATTGTCTGCTTGGCCTTGACGGACCGCTTTCTATTGCTTCTCAGCCACACAGAAAGGCGTATTTTTTCCGCCTATGTAGCATTAGTTGTTTTTATGATCACTCAATGTTAGCCTTACCATGGATTTAGTTACATTGGTTTCTTGCATACTTTATCATTGATATCGGGCTTTTTGTTCAATTTCGAGAAAGTCGGTATCTCCGGGAAACATGACAAATCTTCCTCAAACATTTGCGTCATTGGAACGTTGTTGATAACATGCATACACATAGTACCGAATGTTTGCAACGAAGTGGTCAGAAATCTGGTAGTGAAACTGGAAGTTTTTGTTGTGTCATCAACACTATTCCTGCGATGGCTTGATGCCAGCAGATGTTTCCAGTTTATTGTGCCCAACACACATATTGTATACGACTACTTTTGCACCACTACGTTTCAGCGTGGAATTGAGGCCTTTTCAAAAACTTTTTCTTGGCAACTTCTCCATCCGTTGTCCATGTTTGACATCTAATGGATCAGTCTGATGAAGTATGCCCATTCGGGCGTTCTATCAGTCAACAATCTGGTTTCCGAACGAAATGATTGCACTAAATCAGTTTCTCTGGCTGCAACACTGGATTGCAGGAGAACGTAATCTGAGGCGGTACACATTTGAACCAACCAGACTGATAAGATCAGTGCAGCTGTGTAACTCAGCACAATTTCACACAATTTTTTAAGGTGTTTTTGACACTTCTTATCGTTTCGCTGAACGGCTGGAATCTTGTTACAAGAATTTATGATTGAATTTGCAGGAACGCATGTTTTGTCGCACAAAATAGTACATTACTCTAACAGAAGGTTACCCACACTACACAGTTACACTGGGCGGAAAAATTTGGAATCTGATGTATGTAAAATTTCTGGGAACATTTCACATTAACTTTGACCAGCAGTAATTTGAGTGTTTGAAAATAACCCGACGATGATAAAAACATTAATCTCAATGCTGTATTCAGTCATATGGTTATCTGAACTCTACTTTGAAGCCTAATGATGATATTTGAAATCAATTCTGAACCGAACATGACGTTTCAGAGATGTTTTTTAGTTCAACTTTGAGTGATTTCGAGACAATTTGTATGTTCGAACTAAGGCAACTGTTATTCAACAGTTCGCGAAAAATGTCAAAAAAGCGTTTTGCTGTTTGTTTACATGCATCCATCGATCTCGTTTATCGGGGTTTTGTGCCATCTGCAAGGCATCCAAACTGTTGAGGTTGCAAACTAATCAAACGGAACAAGGCATATCAAAATGCGGTATAACCCCAAAAACAAATTGCCACCAATTTTAGCATCTTCAATATCAGGAGAAAGTGTGTGCTTTCAGTTGTGTTTGGTACCAATTGTTTCAATCTAACGATTACCGTATATTATTTTGGGAACTTTTGATTCGCACATTTGCTCGGAACAAGTGACAATGTCTGGTTGAAACCGTTATGTCTAACTGGTTGCGTGTTTGCACATTATGGAAATTCATTTTTAAAAGTTAACTTATCATCAAATTAGCTGGAAGGATGATAAAAATAGCTTGACTTCTTGGGTTACTCTGTGTGTACCGAGGAGAGAAACCGAGTGGCCTCTCGAAGGCTTAACACATCTAGTAGGGTTAATGAAGTTTGCCCAACCCCCTAGAAGTATCCTACACAGATATGGTAAGGAATTCATTTTAAATCTCTCCAAAACTCTGCAGATATCTCTACGTGGTATATTCGGGAGCGCTGAGCAAACACCTTAGATTTTACACCTAATTGTTATAGAAATGGATTGACAAAGTGTACAATATGATTGCTTTTGATACTACATTAGTTTTAGATGTCCCACTTAACTGAGTGCACACGCACATTTGTGTATGTACAGAATTTTGCACAAAACTGTGAAAAAAGGATTTTTCCCAAGTTTTATTGTAAAATTTCGTGTAGGTCACTCTAGCAGATATAAAGGCGGCTTGTAACAGTTTAAAAATTTGGTTTCGGAAGTTGGTCAAACTTGTTGTAGAAGTAAGGTGGAAGCTGTACACTCTTTCGTTTATTTCAAAGTTTCAAGCGGGAGTATTTAGTTGTTTTTTGATAAATGATCTTGAATATGCTTATGTATATCAAAGACCATTCACGGTTGGTACAATTGTGGCAACCGGCTATAAGCTTCGGCAGATATTTTTAAGAAATAAAGATAGACCTCAATTTTAGTTTCGTACAAGCTTATCAGAAGTGTACATCTTTTTCAGGAAGTCACATCCACGTTTCCATGTTTGTAACTGGCCTCTTTTCTACTTTGATAACACGGGACAGACTAACGACATTCCTGACCCCACAAACTCCTATTTGTCCGGTATTGCGAATTGGCATGCTTTTGCAAAACTACTCCCTAACTCAGCATCCTCAAGTTACTTGCCGTACAGATTCTAGGAAGATATTATTTTATCTCAACCTGGAGGTTGATTCAAAATATGTGCAATTTCGGTTTTCGTTTCTCCTGTGTTGACTAGACTTTGGGATAGAATGTAGAAATTAACAAACTACACAAATTGTACTAACCATAATATGCGGTTTTTGAGCAGACAGCTAGTTCTATCGGGATTTTCTTGGCTGATATTTCGATTTTGCTAAAAGTCAACAAACGATAGCAAAGCGGAGCTTGTAGTTTTCACTTTCAAAGCAGAGCATGAGTTTATGATAAACAGCGTGTGGGGCAAGTTGTAATAATCTACGTTTCAACCACATCGGGTGGCTTTCCTTAAGATTGTTGTGATCGAAACACGTCAGTCCACTTCAGAAGCTCTGTAATACAGCGACTTTCAGAAGCACGAGTTTGCTTATAAGTCAGTTGTTTAATTCGCATCCACGATCTAGGGGTGTGACGAAAGTTGTAACTATTTATGTTTTCTGTTAGATTTTACACTAAGATAAATTCTATAATGAGTTCGTTAACTTTCAACGACTCAAATTTCGTTGATGAAAAAATGTGCCTGTGCAGCAGTTACATACTCACAAACCCTTATGCTTTAGTCACACATTTTTCAATTTTGGGCGCAATTTTTTGTAAAAGTCTGCCTCTCTGTTGTCCTTGTGCTTCATCAGGAAGTCTGATGATGGTGACGCTTCAATAATAATAAATTTTCCACAGTTAAAATTTTCAGAAGTTTGCGCTCAATCGGAACACTATGGAGATAACGGTGTGAATAGCGATCCTAACCATTTTTGCAGTTACAAGCGTGAACAATCTTCTGAAACATTACGCTTGTGACTGAAAGACGTTAACCGCTGAACACTGGAATCGCTCGCTATAGACTGAATCTATGAAAGCACGGATAGCTTGCACATTGACAGTAGTGTGAAATTATTTCTTAAGTTGATTGCTGACAGGTTCATGTATAACGACTGTTAAGACTAAAAATTACTTTCAGTGAAGAACACAAAAAATCAAGGTGTCACATTTACAAAAGAACTTTCTGATACGTCTGTGCAATTTTGAAACACAACTTATTAAAGCAACAAAATTTCATTAGAGCGTTTGTCAGCAAATCCGTCGAAAATTTGACTGAGGGTCAATGCCTGATAAAAGCGCGTACCGCTTTGGCATACATTCTAAAAATAACCTGTTTGCTGTTTGTTCACACGTGTTTAGCAATATTTGATCTACCCAGTTTGGATATGGGTTTCAGAATTACTTAGATAGCCAAAGCTTTACTAATTTCTACACGAATCTGGCAAACGGGAATTTTGTAAACCAAGTATAAACGCAAGATACAGCGAACCAAGAGACATCTTTGAGAACACAAAGAAAACCCAAAAACATGAAGGCCAAAACCAGGACTTAAAATTTTGGCCTAGGAAATCCACAATTTGGAAAAAAAATCAGTTGACAGACGCGGATGAGCTAAGTGGGTGTTTTTTGGTCAGTGAGTTACAACTACCTTAAGGAAGCCCAAGATCAGTTTGAAATACTAGAGGGTTCATTTTGACCCTTTGTTGAAAAGACTTTCATCCGTATAAATTTTGATACCTAGTCTTGTTCTCACGCTCCATTGGCACCTATCTATGATGATGACTGCCTAAAACTATCTTGGGCAACAGATTTAATCTGTTCAAGACAAAGGTTATGTTGCTTCGTAGAAAATCTGTACAAATTGTGACGTAGATATACTTCTAAATGACATACAGAAGTTGATCTATGAGTAAACTAATTCTAGTGACACTCGCACTCTGAAGAAAATCCTGTCTGATCTGTGAAAAAATAAGCGGTTTTCACTTCTGTCATCAACTTTCATTTGATATACAAGCAAGTGATCTGTTTTCACCCTCCTGCGTTAAATCTCAGAGAGAACTAACCGTTTCCCCAATTATTTTAGGGCCGAAAATCGCCAATAATTGGGCTACACAAATCATGTTGGCCGTTGGTTTTAATGACATATCGTGAGGCGTGATTGTGTAAGGCACACGATTTTTTCAACTTAGAGCAACGCTGTTTTAGTCAAAAACTGATTTTCAACTCATGCGTTTGTGACACCACTCTAAATGCACGTGTTCAAGTCGGAAGTAAATGGCACGATAAAAGTTTTACTTTATACTATGCAACTCGTAGAAAAGATTATTTTGTAACAGCAAGATGCAAATTTTATATAAATTTTCAATCTTTCTGTCCATCTGAACAAAACCTACTTTGCTGCATTCGACAACAAAAAACTCACATTCGACGAACGTTTTAATTTCTGTTCTAAGTAGTCGCTTATGTGAGACCCTGATCGAACTGTTTGTTTGGTTTTAAAAAAATGATGTTGACACCAATAAAGTGTGTTTACAATGCACTTGTACTGGACCAAGGCTTCACTGCGTCCTTCTGTCACGTTGTGAACTTTTTACAGAAAAACGCGAAATTTACCGGAGGAAGAAATTGGGTCATCAATATGGCTGATAATGATTAATATACGTTTATCGAAATCGTTACAGCTATTCTATTCTTTCCCCATGAAACTGAGGCTTCTATAAAAATCAACCGTGGATAGTATGGGGATCCAAAATCCTATCCCACTGATATATTGATAGGTTTCTTTGCTTTGAAGCTAGCTCAGTCGGATGACTGGTTTATCTCCCTAGTGGTCCAGCGCGGCCGTGACGAGATCTAATGTTGCGTTATAAAAAGCTTCCGTTACTCAAAATACAAGGCAATGCCTGATTCAAAGAGAAGTTGATAGTTTTCACAATTTCACATGTTTTAAAGAGCCGGTGCTTCAACCTAATATTTTCTACACTTTTCTATTCACAAGTGTTCAAAACAAATTCATGAAACACAATTTAACATAAAAACACATAGCACTGGCCAAGTAAACAAACGGTATATTTAGTTCAATGGACCGATTTGTTTTTTTTTTCAGCTCAGCATTTTAACCTAACTGCAAAACACCTGCAGCCAACTTAGGTAACACCAGCCTCATGCCATCACGACTGACACATCAGAACGGTGTCAATTATTGTACTTATTTGCAGTTAACTGCAGTAAATGATTGTGTAAAATAGTGAGCAGATGAAAATACAGTGTGACACAGTTTCGTTTTCCCCCCTTAACACTGAAAGTTGTTACAAGCCATTGCTGTTTCATGGCTTGGTACACGCTGTTCTAGTACGTCCGCTTCATTTCACTATCACTTCATGGTCAGATGAATTGTTGTTTCAGGCTAAATGTTTGCCATTTTGTTTTGCAGGGAGATGCAATGTGCGCAATAAAATGGAGAGGCTTGGATTTTTCTGTGGATTACACTCTAAGTTCCGCTATACCTGGTTTTGAATAAACTTATGGAAGTTGTATGTGATCGTAAAGGTCTTAGATGATAAATTGCCTTCACGGTAATTCTTAGGATTACCGATATTGGATATAGTTGAATGCAGAGGTCTGGTTGAACAAAGTAGTCGTACGGATAGTATATGATATATTCATATCCATGTTTAGGTGGGATTAAAACGTTAGAAGTAACTCATTCGGTGGATATTGCGATTGCACATTTTTGGATCAAGAGCAGACGCAGACTACAGCTGCGCAACCCTAAGTTCGTTTTTTTAAATCCAACAACGAGTCAACCAAATTTTTAAAATCACTAACTCGACACTCCCGTCTATGTTGATGAAGTTTAACAGAATAACATAAAGATGGCAACAGGTGAGGTTGACCAAATTAAACGCTCTCGAGAAGATTCAGTGGGGGAAGTGAGCAAAAGAACGTCGGCAAGGGAAATATGTAATTATACTCGAGAAGTTGGGAAAATAAAGATGTGGAGAAACGGTATTCTGCGATCATTGAGTGACAAGATTACGTTCGAAATTATAGGCTTATTGCACAGAAACCATACTGTTTGGTAAGACATCCAGGTGAGCCAGATACTCAGAGAGAAAGGTAGAACTCGGTCTTTGCATAGTTAGGCGGAGGTTTGTACAACTCTGGCAGAGATGTTTGCATGTAGCCCGCCGATGCTCTGAAATACATTACTTGGAAGGCTAAAGTCACTGAAGTGGGCCAGCGTACGGCAAGTGAAGATCAAGTCACTTCGTGGTGGTCGGTGAAATCGCAAATGTATACAAAGTGTAGAAATTCTCAGTGAGTATGATACTTTTCGAACCATGCACCAATCGGGTTCCCTCATATTCTGCCAACTCCATCGCTGCTTTATAGTGCAGTAGACGTAATCGGCTCACCAAAGTCGAGGGGTGGTCCCACAAACACACTGAACAGCTTTCAGAACATAACAACCGTCATAATCCGGAAAGCCAAACGAAATGTGAACAAGTTTTCATTCGCTACTGGTCTTGTGATCTCTTGTACGATATGGAATTATGTTTGGTGGCTCAAAACGGAACGCTTTCTATCTCATCTCACGAGCGATGCACTTCTGTATGTTTTCCACGGTTTACTGATAAAAACATTCCGTACAATACATCCAAAGATGAAGTTTCTCCTGTGAGCTTATGTGACAACCGTAGAACTGCTAGGTTCCATCTTTTACTGGTTTCTAAGTGTGGTATATTTCTCTACTGATACAAAATGCCTGTCTCGCATTGCCAGAAAAATATCTCGACTGTTTGAAACATTGTTGCTTTGTCACCAGTATGTGAGTCTCGTGAAAACTCAATGAAGTACTGAATACTTGTTCTGTTTCAATTGCTCATCGGTTGTAATGTGTGTGAAGGCGAATACAATTACACAACGATCCACGAATGTAGACTAGGGATATCCGGAATCAACAAGCAAATTCTGTACGAACAATGTTAAGGTGCTGATCATGTTGGGAACCGTCTGAAAAATAGTGCAGCATTTTAACTGGAATAAATTCGTCATTTTAATCGGACAAATCAATTATTTGGAACTAATCTGAATGAACTTTTAACATTGGGTCTTTTGTTTGTAATTTGTGAACACTCAAAAACAGAGCATTTTTTGCATATCTCATTCTGCGGATAGAATATATATGCTTTGCAGTTGTTCTCGCCTACTGGCTTATCGTTATTCTCATGAACTCAAAGCTTTGTTGTGGTATGTATTCCATATTTCTCAGGCTTATGTTTAAACCACTTCATAACTTTGGAGATCTAGTGGACTGGCAGAATAGGAATACTGCTTGTGATTGTTAAAATCCGGAGTAGACACTTGAGATTTCCAGGTGTGTCTTTGTTATTACAGAACATTTCGATATATAGACCACTTTCATGGTTGTGTGTGGGCTGAGATGGCGGCTAATCGAGCTTAGCGGCGTGAATGTTGTCGTTGTTTGTCCGAGTTGTCTGTGAAGTGAGTGCATTTAATGACGCGGGGCAGTGAAAGCCGTACGGAAGCTGTCTCGCTGATGACGCCTTACTCTCACTTGCAGCTCGGTTGTTTGTTTGCAAGGTGTAGGCACCTTGATGCTGAATGTTTGAATAGGGACGTAGTCATTTTCAGTAGTTGGATCCCTTCCCGTCCCCTTCTTTTTCCTTCTCTCTTGCTATATAGGTTTTTCTCTCCTCTTCATGGTTGTGTGGCAGTTAAGCATTATTGTGAACCACTGGTGTATTGCTGTCTATGATGATGATGATGATGATGATGATAGATCATTTTCTTTATTTTGCTCTATTCTTTTTGTCCCTCGCCTGACCACAACATGCGCCTACAATGGACTTATATAAATTGTCTTATGTTTCCCGCCAGGATCACAAATCCTATACTTTGTGTCTGTTTCAGTTCACACAAGGCTATCTATATCCTAGTTTCAGACCAAAAACTGAATTATGTCTGGGAGAACAAAGAATGACTAACATCTGTCCCAAAGGCAGAAAATGAATGGCATTACCATATGCTTCCGCCTGCATTCATTGAAATACAAATATACGACGTTACTTGACAATTGGAATAAAAACTTACCAAACGTGTCGCTCTGACATATTATCATAATGTTTTTTTATTTAAATAACTAGTTTCCCAGAAGCACATCGGTATGTTCGCTGCTTCCGTCATTCACACGAGACAAAAATTAACCAGGTAATCTAGGGCAACAAACCAAATGTTTTATCTCCACAAAGTCTACGATGACAGTTGGATCACATCGGCCTCAGTGAAAGCAAATTCCGCAGGCGGAGAAACTCTGACAGATTCAGTGATCTACGATCAATAACGCTGAATGACCTATCTAGGTGAACGCGGTGATCTCCGTCAGATACATGAATTGCGCTTCCTTTGGTACGTGATATATATTCAGTCGTCTCGTCCCACGCTGAATAAACCTGACTAACTGCATCAGATAGGTCCTAGTTCGCCGGACATACTTGGCACGTTAGACAATAGAAAGCAGAAAAATATTTCATCTCGTGAGTGTTATGGACTTGAACTTGATCTAGTGAACCCTGTCTGATCGATAGAGAATCAGTAGGTGAACGGCGTGTTTTGGTTGCCCCGAGCAAATTTAGAGAAAACCAAGAGGTTATGGGAGCTTTTCAACCAATGTCGATTTTGCACAGCACTCCCACATCAATCAAGATTGTAAACATCAAAAATCTTCCGGTTTATACTGAACAGATCTGGCGGATTTGTCCACACCACCAACTGGACAGCCACCGTCATATTCACTCCAAACCATCAACACACTTCCTGAGCCAATTAACTCTCCAAACACAGTCTATTTGGGTTTACATGTGCGTCAGCTGATCACTGTTAAATTGACGATAAACCAAATTCGAACTTTATTTTTGCGTTAAAAGAAAGAACCAAAGTGATATCTAACTTACATTACAGCTCTCTCAATGGTACACGTCTTTTTCATAGACGGTGCACATGCCCTGACTTAGTTTGCCTTTACTCAATCATACTGATTGTCACTGTATTCTTCTATTTCTAAATACGACCAACTCGTTGCATCCAAACGTTCACCTACCTTCGCTCCTGATTACTACCCCGATTGCCTAGTCATTCCAAAATAGTTTGGTACAGGATTTGTTAATCTTAATTCAGTCCCACAATCTTAACCCATATAGGCCAAACATCCTACCGCTAGTAAGCAATTATTCGCTTGCTTTAATTAAAACATTTTACCCTAACACCTTAAAATTAAAAAAGCAATTCGATTCTCACGGCAGACACCTTTTCAATTCTTCTCTGCCCCCATTACTCAGTCATATATTTCTGGTGGCTGTGTAGATCCAGCTCTAAAAATAAGTCAACCGATGAGTGTGATTCGGTGGATCCATTGAAAATGTCTGTTGTGGCAGCCACCTTGTGGATAGTGGCACATGTGTCTCCAGCCAAACCTTAGCTGTATTGAGTACTGTGCGTTCCAACTTAAAAAAGCAGCTATCAGTAATCGTTCTCACGTTACCTCTGTTTTTCAATTACTCAACTTGTTAGTTCGCATTAAAACGCAACTGATTATGGAAATTGCATCTCATAGACATTTTAGTTTCAGTGTTACATTTCAGCAAGCTGGCAAAATTGATCAACATTTTAATGATGGAGTTTTCCAAACAACAGGCCTCATGCCATGGCTCTAAACCTACTACTTCCTGTATGTCTGCACTGTAGCACGTTAAACAGAGTAAACTAGCGGTAGGTAGAGAAGACATTTCATTAAGTTTTGGTTAACGCATTTTTTGACCAATAATTTATGGCAATCAAACTAACGCACTAACCAGTCGGAATTCCCCGGAAGCACACATTCGATTTCATGATTATTGGTACCCTTCGAATATGCGAAACATACGTTCTATTTGAGGAACTGAAAAAGTTTGATAAAATCAAACAATTTACATATAGTTTATTTTGCCATTTACCACAGGTTGAACGAAGTCTGCAGATTGGCTCCGATATAAAGTAGCTTTACAGAAGCTCACTACGTCACAACTTTATCAGTGAATTCGCACACTTTTGTTAAAAGTTCGCATGACATCATCACTGGTCTACGAAACCCACAAAGACAAATTCTATCGGCAAAATGACGCAAAAATGAATTCATCTTCGAAATTCACTTTCATTACTGTGTAGAAGAGCAGACTACAGAGTAAAAATGTGTGGTTTTATGGAGATTCAACGTCACCCAAAACGGATCACATCTGTCGCGTTTTCATAGACATTCCAATCGACCCTCTCTGAAGGAAACACTAGGCTCGAGTTTCGCTCTCATTATAGCTCGTCAGTAGTAGGTTTACATATGATTATCCGATCATGCCTGATGTGAAGTCATTGGCGCAGTGTTCAACATGGTTGTTTCATGACAGTCTTACCAGAATACACATGCCGGTCGTCGCAGGGATATGCATTATTGACAAACTGATGTGAACGAGACTCGAATCTATTAGTTCATCTCGAAGGCGACCCATCAAAACGTCTGCACACTGCAACAGTTGTGGTCAGTTGTGGATGACATTTGATTTCGAGTAACCAAAATCCTCTAGTACTCATTCATAGGTGTAATTTTGCCAGATCTGAATGGCGGCTGGGTTCAAACAAGTGCCAAGAACCGCATGCCCAATCTAGTATAATCTTTATCGGCTAAACTGAGAGACCCTCCATGAGCTGAAATATTTTACATTAAGTCTCCAACAGTGAATTGTCCCACTGCCCTTATTTTGCTGAAGCAATTTCTGCGTTTTATGTGGGAACCATTCCGTCGTCTTCCAAGTTGTCTGTCTTGGATCATTAACTTGGTGACTTTTGTGCGGTACGATTTACAAACAAGCACATATCCCCAGCCAACTCAAATAGTTTTGCCCTTGGCGCGAGTGTATACAATTTTCAAAATTTCGTGATAAACCGTTGTAGTTCATCATCCACAAACTGATGACCACGTAGCTGAAAGTTCAGTCATTAATTCTGAATTTCCGAATATCACACATCGCTAGTTATAACGAAGATCGGTTTCCCTAACGCAGTTAGGTTTCCACACCAAGTTCAGATATGCAAGGTGATGTTTCCATGCTTCGCAATCACCGAGTTTCCCGCGTTTCAAAACGTCTACTACATCACGGAAAATCCTAACAATAGCCAGATGCGGGTTGTTTACGTGTGCTGGTAGTGTCAATGATTCTGTAAATAATATGCTCCAGTAAGATAAGAGAACAAAAAGTGGTATTGAAAAGTGTAAGGAATCTTCGGATTTTAATTTCTAGTGGAAGCTACTTTTTTTAAAACATAGATTGGTCAACGTATTTTGCTCAGCCATCTCGAAATAATGACCTATCTGAGATGTACTGAGTACGACAGGTGGTACGTCTAGCGCCAAACTGATTAATGGAGTTTTTCTTAGTGAGAGCAGTGAATCTATCAATCTTAATGATCCTATATGTGACTGAAGTGTGTTACCCGAAGCACATGAGTGGCAAGACTGTAGTCAATGCGAATGTGTTGACCGCCTTGCAGTGGTGGTCACGCTTCAGGTACTCATTTGTTTCAGTTTTGGTGAAGTGTGATAGTCCTGAATTAAGTGGACCATCCTCAGATAACATCGTTTGGAGTATTTTCATTTTTAATCGCTTTTGTGTCAATAAAAATTAAATCTCATCTAGATAAACATCATCCGGTGTAATGGAACAGCTTCTTTTTTATATAAAATTGGTGGTCAGATTTAACTCCATCCTTTTTCATTTTGGACACATTTTAGCATCAAACGCTGCTTGCATGCGCTTTTTCATATGCGATTACAACACAACCTTAAACAGTCGGTTTCAGGCTAAACGATTCTTCCTTCAATTCTGTTGGTGTTACCTTCTTTGCTGGTTTAATAATATTCCAGTAAAAATAATTCTGGTATCCTAAACTGTCAGTTTTAATCTGTACCACACTACTGGGTATGAAGCCAAGAAATGTCCGAAAGAATGAGAAAATGTCATACTGTTCGTACAGCTTCCTTATATCAGCTTCATACTTAACGCACGGTGACTTCTAAGTATGTGCTTAAAGACGCTGATAAGTTTGCATTAGTGTGTGACTGTTACAATACATAGAGCAGGCGTGTGCATATGATCATATTTTGGTACAACCTGATTAAGTGTGTTGTCGAAAAGCGTGAACATTTCATCTTATCCGTTGTCCATGAAGTAAAAAGATGACATCTGTCAAACACACCGAAACTAGTGTTGGTTGTGTTATCAATATGATGCCTTAGAAGTGTATTCTAATGGAGAGCCGAAATATTGCTTACATGCAACCGGACCATCTTCTGAATGATGAAATTAGTATTCAGAATTTTCTTCACATTAATTACAAACGAACTACATTGATCTCAAAGCATTTTTCAATAGTGCATGGGTGAACCTATTTTAAAACTTTATGGTGATATTATTTCTAAACAGAATTTTGGCCAGTATGTTATCAAAACGTCGTTTTTCTCACATTGCAGCGTAAAGCTACCTTAATCCGGCCATACTTGGCCATTTTTCATACCACAGTAGTTTAGCAGTCCTTTGATGAACAATATTTTAATTAGTAGGAAAGACGGATGATGCCAGTTCTGCCCATTTGTATTCATATTGCCACTGTAGAGGGTTATAAAGTTTCGAAGTATAATTAATCAACAAATCTGGCAACCACTAAATATTCACATCATTTTTCGCCTCCGGGGAGATATTTCTTCTTTGACTCGCGAGTCGTGTGATAAGTGTGCATCAAACAGTCATCATGTGATTAGGCCTTTTTGCCTAAGCTTGTTACGATTTCCCAGTAGTGTTTTAAAAAAAAACACCTGCTTGACCAGAGTGAATAAAGCTCTGGTTGATGTTGCTTCCGGTCCGAGTGTCTTGGCGGGCGCTGGTCAGCACACTAAGACAAACTCTACTCTGTTTGATCTGATGACCGCATTGAAGTTACATTCAACGATAAACAAGGTGGGTTGCTTGAATAAGCGACCACTACTCAGCAGACATCAATGCATGTCCGCAAAGAACGCAGTAAGTATAAACAGAAATAAGGCAGCCTAGAGAAAATAAGCTCATCGGACCTGTGTAGCCTAGACATTATGAAATTCATGTCCATTGTTTTCTCCGCCCAATTATATAAATATACAATTCATCAAGATAAGTAATTAATAAATGCAACATCAGCGAGCAGTGCACTACTTTATTCAACGTGTTGCGGCTTGCAGCTTTCAAGCCCACAGAAGGCGGTATTACTTCACACTGAATTACATACGTCGCAATACAGTTCACAACTTCCAGTTGCGAAGAATTTTGGCTAAACTGCTGCATTTACGTCTGTCTGACCTGGAACTTTAACTTGCGGAAGTTACTGTTCGGTTCGTTTGCACAAGAACTTGCACCAAAATCGTCAATTGTACAAGTTATGTAGAAACTCGTTTCTCCGTTGCTGAGTTGTATTCGGTAATCCAGAAAGGTCTTGCTGATAGGATAGTGTCAGTTAGAAGCTAAGGGGTAGTGCTACCGTGACAAGAGATGTCTGCTTTTAGTCATGCGATTAGGGTGGCTTTGATAGAGTAAGCAACGGTGAGGTTTCAAATAGGTTATTCGCTTACTGTTGACTACCAGTCTAGCATACAGAACACGTTACATCAGTGACGGAGCGGAGTAGCTTGATTTATGAAGCTCAACAATTTTAGCTTGGCTAGGAGAAATGCATTAACTTACCAAGCTGCATTCTTCATAGATCAGAACTTGCTTTCGCAGTTGAATTCTTGCAAAGCACGAGGTAAGTGGATAAAGAGGTTTGGTGAGATGGTGGCTAATCTAACTCAGTGATTTTGTCGTTTTGTCCGTGAACTAGTGTGAGGTAGAGAATGCTGCAAGCAAGCCACTTTACTGATCACTCGTTACTTTCACATATGGCTTTTGTTTGTTTTTTTGCACGGTAAAACATCTTGCATTGTTTTTTGTAGCTTATACATAGGGGAATTTAAGAAACTAAGTTCTTTCTAGTCTGTTGCTTCGTTACTTTTGGGACGCGTTCTCCGTTTGATTGTACTGCGTTGTACTCAATCAATATGTTGGGGATTCACGAGGTGGAGATTAATACACTGGAACTATCACTCACACAGTGTAGATCGTACGAAAAAGAAAACCAAATTGTTCCACAAGCATAATAGAACAAATTTATACATTGATAAACACGTGGGTTGAAAAATGTCGTAAGTAACAGTCAACCAAGCAGAGAGATTTCGACAAAACATCACTGGTTATGATTACACAGAATGTCCCTCAGTTTTGACCCATGTATTTAGTTCGTTCCCTTTCTTGCGCAATCACTCTTGTCCGATTGTTGCTGATAAAATTCTTTAAAGCCTGCAATGTTTATTTGTATTGAATTTTAACATCCTGATAATGAGGAAAACTCTGCGCTCTTTTTGAAATGTACACAATCCGTCCACGGCACCGTTTGCTGTGTTGACTGTGGAATTTTCTTGGGTGACAAGTTGACTGGCAAGTAATAACTGATATTTTTTACCTGCGACATTTTTGGTTTGATTAACAAGACACATTTACACATGTTCACTGTAAGCTGAAAGTTCCCCTTGAACTTTCGTTACAATCTAGTAAATTACGGTAATATCTTAACTTGAATTAGCATAAACTGCAATACTGGTTGAGTCCGAAGATGCGCGTTTACCTTCAACCAAAAATGTGTGTTGGCATTTCCCTAAGGTTTCCTTGCGACGACGTTTTCAGATAGATCGTTTTCATCGTAACCCTTATTTTGTTTTTCTTAGGAACGTCAGAACAATTGTTGTTTCTTTCATAATATCAGGGAAGTAGCTGCTTTCACCGCCCGTCGTATACAGTCCAGTAACAGAACTGAAATCTGCCCTACCCTGGAGGCTTGTTCACTGAATGTGATAGTTTTTTCCACATAAACGGACTGTGTGGCAGTGAGCCAGTGTTGTTATTGAATGATTCCACAAACTTGGACCAGTTTCCAAAACCAGTTAGAGTAGTAACTTGTTTATTGATAAGTCCGGTTCTTTCTCGTCATTCGCAAAATAACTCTGCTGATGCTTTCAAGGATACGATGGTCATGTAAAAATAAATCGAACATGATTGCAAGTGTCTGTAGAGCGTAGTTGTCAGCATCCTTTTTATGTCGCCATCTTCATTCTCTTTTTTAGTGGTGCAACAATTATTAGTTGTGTAGAGTTTGTTCGTGTTTAATCTATTAGCTACCGCATTCTCGTCGAATCATCAGCTTGTTCGTGACTTACTCTTGCCTTGTATTTGTGACTAACGGTCTACCTGGTAGCTAACTGGTTCGCTGGCGTGGATGTTGTCAAACATTTTGTTGGTCTGCGAAGCAAAGCAGCCATACTATCGTACACTTCTAAAACTGGGTTTTGTTTGTTCCGCCGGCCTCAGGCAGCTTTATGCTAATTGTTTGCCTTTCATTCATTTGAGTAACTGCACGTTTAACGCACTCTTAATTTATTCCTAAATTAAGGCTCCCATCCACTTATGGTTGCACAGTAGTTACCACCGCTGTGCAAAATTAACATACTGATGTACGTGATCTTCACCCTGACGATGGTGTTAACGTCTTTTTAAGATGAATCTGTTAACCTATGGCTGTTATTAACATATTTCTCCCAATTCATTGCGTTCCGTGATGTTACGTGGTACATTTGATCGTCTGACATTACTTTTGAGAAATATCGGTTCGTGCAGTCCAACTCGATTACTTTCAAAGCACAAATAATCTGGGAACGCATAGTAACCTTCCATTTGATATGAGATTCATTTACTCCCTGATCAGCTTCTTTATTCACCCTCAGTTTGTTGTTGTATTGAGAAGACTCTATGCCTTGTCCTCCTTTTTGTGCTATTCTTCGTTATCAGTTTGATATTCATTCTTCAAACATTCAGTCACACTTGTTCGAACGTTGAGGTAGACTGACACTTGTGCAAACCAATACTTATTTGCTGTCTTAAGCACTATAACCAGACAATAATGACACATGTAGCGTTCATATACACTGTCTTGCAACGTTATAGCTTGTTCCTTGGTAACCAAGCTTGTACATTACATCAATAACGAATTCTGCGTGAGCTGGGATTCCTCAACAAGAGAGACATATTCAAGAAAATTTCATACCTGCTGCGCAGAGTTCAATCAGTACATATCTGCTCCATGGTAGCTCCAGTCTAGGTGACAGGTAGACTGTAAGCTAACTTCCCTCATAGGATGGACTCAAAACGTACACATATTTGATCCTAAGATGAAGAATTGAGCAGATGGTAATAAAAAGCAGGGAAATTGGGCAGTTTAAAATAAGTCCTCCAGATTTATTAAAACCTGTTTTTATTAAATAAAATAAGATTAACTTAGGGTGGACTGACATCCTGTGAGTAAACTTTCGATGTCAAGCGCACTTAAAACTTCTGGTCTGCGTGTATGACTGAAGAACGCTGAATAATTAACGTGTAGTGGATGAGGATATCAGGAATATATTCCATTGGTAAATTTTACCGCGATATTTGACGTCTTTGTAGGAAGAAAGTATCAAACCAGATGAAGAAGCGTTGGCGCGTGTACAGAAAACTGATGAAATCACGTCCAGACTTAAACTCATCAGTGAAGAGACCGGCAGACATAAAATAAGAAATCCAGTACTGTTTTAGATAGCCACACTTTATACGAAGTTCAGATATCTATATTTCACCCAGTTTATCGACAGCTACTCCAGAGAGTTCAACTCAGTGACACAAAAGCACAGTGGCCTAACCTTATACAATACAGTGGGAAATCTTGAGTAATAGGTGAGACAATATGCTGTGGATCATTCAGACAAAGCACTCAACGATATCCGTGGGAAAATATCACTTCGAATAATCGCTCGAATTTTGAGGTCCATGTTGAATTTTTAACGTACAAGCCTGGAGTGTAGGCCAGTGTAAAACAAGGGCTTGCCAAACAAAACAACAGATTCAATAGGCCAACAAGAATTCCTTTCGTAAAACTGAAAGGAGTTTGATTCGTTATTCTGCACCATATGGTACAATTCTTCGTGAGATATGCTTTTCCGGTTTGCTCCCACGAGTGGCGCATTCTTCACTAGGTTTCTACTAATCTTGGAAGGAAAACTAATTTTTCTATGTGGCCTGTTATCTTTCATCTGACTAAAATTCATAAATGTTCTTCAATTTTCCACCGTGATGCATCTAAAATGAATTACTTGTGCAGTTCAAATTGTAGGTCTGTCGTAGTTACTATTGTTGCGACCACTAAAGACACTTGGTCTGCGAAGTTTGATTGAGATTCCGTACAAGTTATTAAAATATAGGACCACTAGCGCGCAAAATCATTTACATGGCTGATATTTATTCATACGCACTGGGCAGCAGTACATTGTCATTTGCCCTGATGGCATGTCCTCCATGGTATGTACACATTGTTTCAGTAGCCCTTTCTGATCGATCAATTTCCTGGCGCTGAGACCTTCCCGTAGGTTTTCAAAAATACGTACCATACTACTCACAAACGTAAATGGCCGGTATACAAAACTATTGTTGATTCTATGTGTGTTGATAAACTGGTGGGCGGTATGCCAAAATCTTTTAGATGTGTTAAAAAAGAAAGAAAAAATTGTGGTTGCTGACAGAACTCGTGAAAGATGAAACATAATTTACTTTGTTATTTCCACACCCAGAATTCTTAAACATGGTTTAGTCGTCTGGTCTTATTGTATTTTTCTTGAATTTTTCCACGAATTTTGTAACAACTCATATGTAGCCTTTATTGAGAACGAGAGGCATGAAAAGTCGACAAAATCTGTGGAAAATATAAAAATGAGGATCTGAAAACACAAGCTTTGATCAACGACTGAAACAAACGCGTGAGTCTGGCAACCTGGAGCACTTATTGCGTTCAGTCTTACAATTTTCTTGCACAACTGTGCTCCTCTAAACCAATTTGTTGAGATGGAATGTAAGAAACGTTATGAGTGGTGACGGCGAACGTAATCACCGTTGTTAGCCATCACAACGAATGGTCACTTTTAGTACAGTGAAAATGTCTTCCAAATTTTCTGTGATTTCCACTTAGAAGAAAGTCGTAGATTTAATGGTTGACAGGACACTTTGAAAGCGAATAGGATGAGTGTTTTGTTGAGCAATAACAAGGATAAAATTTGAGTGAAATGCTTTTTTACGGAAAAGGCTGGTTGATACGAGTAGGCGAAGGCTAACGATCATTCCCAACTGAGATTTAATTTCTTCATCAGAACCTCGAACATGTACAAAAGAATTTCAACTGCGAGATACCAAATCAAGATTTGAGAGGTTTAGTAAAAACATAACGTTCTGAACCGTCCAACTCAGATTAGACGTGTTTTTGTTCACAAATGTATAAACAATGCTTTGTCCTCTGGCATTCTTTTCATTGGCAAAAATCAAAATATATTTGCAGTCGTTTAGAAAGGAATGTGTATAAGCACGAAGTCTATGTCAGCGTTTTGTAACTACGTTATTACACATTGAAGCGTATGCTCACTTCACAATCCCATTGAAGCGGTTTCATAGGTTGTGACTTGGTGTTACATTGACCAGGCTATTGTTAGAAAATAACGTTTTTCTTCACAAAATTGAGAAACGCACATTGAATAGGACTTTCAACTTCCGTTCATAGTCATTCTCGAACACTCCTTGTAACACTTAACTTCCGGCTATTTCCACTTCTTATTCCTTGTAAATAATTTTCTGATTGCCTCTTTATAACTGTGGATGATATGTTTCAATCCATTGCAATTGACTCTGTAAAGATGATGAATTAACGGTCGATTTTCATCACAGTTTACTGTCATTTATAACTTATGGACGACTGAAAGTAATGACATCTCTGGTTTGTCCATCAGGTCAGAATGTGGGTGATTCAGGTTATGCACAACCCTTTATTGGCGGGACCATATAAACTGAAGTTGTTACAGCAAATTTTCAGTTTCCGGTTAATATTCCTGATCGAAAATTCATTGTAATTCAACCTTCTGCTAAACTTGTATCAGCAGATAT
This sequence comes from Paragonimus westermani, assembly GCA_008508345.1. NCBI lineage: Eukaryota > Metazoa > Platyhelminthes > Trematoda > Plagiorchiida > Troglotrematidae > Paragonimus > Paragonimus westermani. The sequence goes on from QNGE01000028.1 coordinate 252,637, forward strand.
GTTTCCTTCCACAACTTGGTATGACTCGTTAACGTGTAGCTAATGCATAGTGACTGATAAAAATAGCTGGCTAATGCGAAACGCTTATATGCGTGCGGATAACACGGACGAAAGAGAGAGATTGTGCGCATGCACACAAATTCACCTTTTCCGAAAAACTACTCGGTAATAATTGGATCTCAGTAAATGGTCTTGTGTAGTTATTAGCAACCAGCTGGAATGCAGAAGATAAATGTTGATAAAGAAATCTGGAATACGACACATGAAAGACAGTTACGAAAAACAATTCGATACTCTCTGTTCAACATGATTTACCTGCGTTTTCTCACATTTAGGGCTTTTGCATTTTTGCATTGGGTCGATGTGAGAAAGCACTGAACTGTTATTTCGAACGATGTACTAAGTAACAAACGTATCAGTTTTGTACTGTTCAGTTTGTGTATTTCTTCGAAAAAATTGCCTAGTATTGCGCTTCATCTATTTATTAGAACATTACAAGTGCAATTTGTTAAAATTCACCCAGAACAAGCAACCGATTTTTGTATGTTTATTTGCGCTGTTCGGTAATCAACCAGAAAAAAAGCTAAGTTTTCTTTTTGATTAATCCCATATTTGTGAATACTTTCATATTCATGGGTTTTTCCCACAAAAATGCACATGAGTCTCGTGTCTACAGTTTGACTGGATCGCCACATGTGTGACAGAATACGTTCCCTACAAGTTTCCTTACCATCCTTCTGTCCCAATCCCACGGAAATTTTTTTCAGTGTTTCAATTTTTGTTGCTAATATGACCGCACGTCAACAGCTCCATGAACTATTTTCAATATACGCCTATCTTCATTTACTTTGTGTTTATTAACCATTGAAAAGCAATTTTTCCATCATCAGTATAAGGGCAAAAACAGACAAACAAAGACTTTTCTCGCTTTCGTTGCAGCTTGTCAAACAATAAATTCATTATCACTCTTGTATGGTATCAGCGACACAGTACGTATTATTGTCCTACACTGATTTTCATTTTCTCAATGGTTTGTTCGTTTCAGCTTTAAGGTATTCCAGCATTCACGTTAATAGTTAATAGACAAAAACGAAGCAGCCATGCATCGAGGGCGAATGTTTATGAATGAGGGACGAGCAGCTGAGATTCAGCGGAACTGTATAGTGAGGTACAAGTCAGTGATATGTCGTAAGCACCTCGGGGTTGAATGTTGAACCTTAAACATAACTGGCTTATCGAACAATGAAAAATATTGAAACCAAACGGTTCGGCACAAAGTAGAATCACAATCATTAATTTTCGGGTGGTGTAGAAACTGATTCTATTTTCTAGTCCACCCCAAACCAAGAAAACCGTTTTCGTACAAATCGGGCAATACAAAGAGTGAAAGTGTGAGCAACTCTGTAGTTACAGTTGGATCACGCTTGCTGGTTTATAAAATGGACAATTTCGTAAATTAGGGATGATGGAGTACAAGGAAATTGAAGTATACGATGTAAGATGCACTGAAGTGACTATTAGAAGCATACATAATGCTGTCCAGTCAGCTTGGTAACATTCAGTATCGAACTACTTGCCTTAAGACTATTCGATTAAACACACTTTGTTGTTCAACTGGCATCCAACTGGCAGTCACTCACACAAATCGTTTTTCTTAACGAAACTCTAGTTCGCATTACCATACAGGCGCCTTCCCAACACACTGTTAGTACACTGCCACGTTCACAATTTCAACCACATCCGTGAAACTTTTCCACGTCATAGCAACCAGTTTGAGCGTCATATCAACCGGCCGCGATGCACATGCTCAGGGTCAGCTGCTGATTGATATTACTTGGTGGAAATGATATCCGCTATAACCATAATTGTTGTAAACAAACACAAAAGATCTCAGTAATAAGCATCGTAGAACAGCTTTTCAGAAGCAGGAGAAGCTTGCTTACAACTATCGGTGCGCACGTCACTGAATTCTATCGTCGGCCAGTCGTTAAGGCGGTCCTAAGGCCTTTGTGAAAGAACTGACAGGTATTGTAGCAATTCATTTTTTGGTTTACAGGAATCATGTGACTTAAAGTCTGGGCAGTCAGACTTATAACTCATTGTAACAAACTCATACAATCAAATTTCCCAACTAATTCGTGATTTTTCTTCTGAGGATTGTGAAGATCTCCGGCGCCTTTACTTGCACACTGAGTCGTGATGGTTTTCAAAGGTGATTTTCTTACCCCTGTGGATACGTCGTCAGCAATGTCACAAGCTGGCGAGATAACACTATCCAGATATTTAAGACGATCTTCATTCTCAAGCGAGCCTGGAACAAATAACAAAGAGAGGGTCAGTGCCGACCCAAATCACTGAGAGTAATTCATAATTTAATGGTGCGACATGTATATCACACAGGACAGCCATATCAGCTAACTGATACCGCACGATCCGCATGTTTTCTTCAAAATGACCAAGCGGATAAACGTCGTCCAAACATTCTACATGACTCGGCTTGCTACCTGGAAGAATCTACACAACAAAATCTTCGAATCTTCAAGTTGACCATCACTCACATTTGATCGCAGCGTTCGCATTCAGATAGACTTTCCAGCCAGCCTCTTTCGAAAAGAAGCACTAGACTNTATTCCTCTTTCGAATCCTCTAATTTCTCCATTCATCTTCTAAAACTAGCCCCATAAATAGCTACGTAAGTATATTTGACGGGATTTCGTGCCACCTTTTTTTGTTGATATGACTGCGAGTCAGTAGCTTCAGTCTTGAATCCTGCTATTTATTCTTACTCACTATTTCCTTAAGCCTGTAGGTTGTGTGAAATCTTTTTTCTAAGACCCCACAGAGAGAGAAGCATACAGTTGGATACTTTTTTCCTCTTCCCTCCTTATTAACCCACAAATCTACTAATCTAAAGACGGACTTTTGCAAATGATGAACTTTTGAACAGCTTCAAAGTTCGAACCTTCAGAAGGATTTGGTTGATATCTTTTTGTTTTAAATGGATATCCAAAATGAGTGGCGTAGAATGTTCCTACTACACATTTTCGGCTGGTGGTCTACTATGGGCAAAAATTTCGTGCTTCGTGACAGATCTTTTACTGCTCACCTACGCTATCAAACGGTACACCATACTCTGCGGATTGCTATGAAGGGATTTTAATCAAGATATTATAGAAATTCTACGGTCAACTTTTTTGCACTTGATGAAAGCATCAAGACTTTTCTGAAACGAGAGTTACAACACAAACCTTTTTATGTCGTGTTTTTTTTCTAAAGTTGAAACATTATCGTTTGCGTAGATGTTACATTGGCACAACTTTCTAAATGTTTTAAACCGTTTTTTGATTTGTTTTAGCCACACCATTCATAATTGTGTTCAGTTAGTCCTGCGCTACCACGATAGTTGCTTGTTGGGAGCTTTGTGCACCCATTTGAGCTCAACTTCTTCAGTGCAGTGAGTGAAAAACTTGAATAGACATCAATTATTAAAAATTAAGAATTTGGAAAAAAAAGTTATTGCGAACGAAGCTGGCTGTTCAATATGGTGAAAAGTTAATGAACATGGAAATGACCGTCGGAAATCCTTTTGCCTGTTCCAATGTCTAACTCGTCAGATTTTTTGCCTTAATCGTTCTGGGGATTAGCTTATGCTTTTCGGCAAGTTGAGTTAACGTCACAAAGTTTCTGTAATCAAGAATTAGGCGAAACTTACAGAAAACTCTACAAAACGAATTAAACCCCCGACAAATCGTCAGTCAAGTTGGGTACATTCAATACTTCGAAATTACGCGGTTCTGTTTCGTTGTTTCTATAACAAGTCTTTTTTATAGCTCAAAGGAATGCAGTTACTTGTAACTCTGTGAAAATTGAATGCAGTTTCATATTGACAAAATATTTTGCTGAAATTTCTCTCAGGATACAGAGGGTAAGAGCAAGTATGACTGAGCTTTGATCATTTCAATCTAATTTTCTGGCTGTATCTCAGTTAACACTGCATTTGTGAGGAAGCACGTATGAATTGGTGGATCGTGATTGGGTGAAAAATGTCCTTATCTCGAAGACACTGTTTATAGTAGGAAGATTATTTTCTGTTAATTTTCTGAACATGGTTTGCGACAAGAACGCCAGAAAACTGAAGGTTCATGCTCAAGGTGGTTGCTCAAAAGAACGTCGACTGTAGTTAGCTCTGTGTTTGAAATGAACCTACTTATTACCGATAAACTTCAGTGATCAGAACCGGAAGTTGGCGTCTCCCGTTATCGAGGACAGGGCATGTGTTCTATATGAATCGTAATAACTTCTATCAGCTGTAAACAGTGTTCATCAAATACTGACAACCACCTATTATTAACCAGTAGTGCACAGTAAAAACCCGATTAGTTTTTCAGTGCCTATCAAGCAGTACACACTTCCTTGTCACCTTAATTATTGTGTCTGTTTCCGCCTTACCGACTGTTAGGTTGACAAGGCGCTGGAATCCCAAAAAATGATCCTCCACTCTGTGTAAATTTGTACGGACCATGTAAACGAACCATGTCTGGTTCGTCAAGATGATGGAGGAATTAGTAAAGTATATACCTAACCTCTTTATTTACTCAGTCCTAGGTTGCCTTTAATTCTCTGGTTGTCATACACAAAACTGTAGCACTTTAAGTCACATCACATCATTGTCTGAATGCCTGAAGGAGAGTTCGAGGTTAATGTATCAGTGCTCACTATAAACCTTACGAAATATCTGCTAAACATTCGCCACGTTTTCGGTACTATAAAGTTATTCCACTCACCTTCTAAAGTAATGACCCACCCGCTTGATTGTAAAATTATAATCCCAAACATCAAAATCTCATGAAGCTATTGTACTGAACTGAGAAACTCAATGAAGCGTCATTCCGAGCAAGTGACAAATGAAACACAATGCATGTTGCAGTCAGTAAACAATGAAATTTGCGGAAGAATACGTGTTTCACTCTAACTGATGATAGCTTCACATGTGCTTTTCTAAGGAGTAGTACTGAAGCAACGTACCGAGTGAACTCTTGTTTGCTTGGAAGAAAAGTTTGCCAATTCTAAATTTTGACGCTAGTATTCCACTTTACTCACATTTTGCAAAATAACACACAATGGTACATTCTGCCCAACCGATAACCTCGAATTTAGGTAACACCGTTTATTGGCGGAATGTGGCCAACCAATCCAATTCGTTAGCTTTGACTTCTCTCACCTGTCTGCTCGTCTACATAATGAAGTCACAATATTACGTAAATACCTTCAATCAACATTTGTATGACGTAACGTTTTGGTTTCACATAAATTATGTCGTTCCTCCTCCGATTAATTACGTCTTAGTTTCGAATAATTCATCAAAACTTTGAAAAACCACGTTCGTGCAATGTTGTTAATTGGTACAATAGAAACGAATAAATCTGTCAGCAAGCAATAATACAACTCACCAGAAACTCTGCAGTCAACCAAGAATATTTGCTCCAGTGCTTGCGGTACTAAAATCGTTCCATCAGAGAAAAGTTATTGTTGACTTGTGCATTGCAAGTTTCAACTAAATATGCAGAAATGTACTTGTTTATAGCACAATTTTACATCAAACCAATATCGTCGGTTACAGATCAGTTTCACCCTAAGTTGGAAGACAGCAGATTATTTTAACCTTGGATTGTGTGCGTTTGCTACACAAAAAAGACAATATAATATGGAATATCAAAAATTCCTCATATCAGAATTTGTACAATATCATCTCTCTTTCAGCTCACTGTGAATAACCAACTATTCGACACTTAGCACAAAGCTGGTTTCCTTGTGCTTCTGAATATCGTCAAAACCAGTATGAAATTTTCAACTCACTTAACTTCACCAGGAGTTTTTCAATAGTATTAGAAATTCACACATTTCAGCTTGACCATCACTTACTCCGCTAGACTGCAACTGACACAAAACCCGGTCGTGATACATCAGAAACCAATGCGCATGCAAAAAATGATATTACTGTAAAGCTGTGCAGTATTTTGCCAATATTTTAATTCGTGACTCATTTTTCCATTTAATGATCAATCCTGATTAAAGGGTTTCGAGATAAACTCTACATAAATTAGGTCCCTGAAATGTTCATTGAAATGAACCATTTTTCAATCCCCGAAAGTTCGATTGGGTGGTAGTTCTTTCAAAAATGTCGACAAAACCTGTACATCAGTCCTAGATGGGTTAATGAAACAAAATGGCGCATATTCTCAGTTGAGATACTGATAAAGTGCGCATCAGACCTGTGATGTTCAGCCAAGAAGTTATACTGTTTGCAAAACATGTCGAAATACATTTTATTTCAACATGATAACGCGACCCGTAGAATTTAGCAACTTCTGTATTAACGTTCTCGGTAATTTTCTCAAACACACTTACTCTGATAATATTTTTCTTACGTAAAATGTTAAGACGTCACAGCGATTCGTGTAACGAGGCGTGTACTGATAGCAGCAGACGAAGTACAGAAGGAGCATAGATTTTCGATTTTTTTCACTGGTTCTGTACGTCTTTGAAAAGTGTTGGTTCATATACACCCAAGGTCACTTTTTATGTCTGTTCTGAAGCTGCTTTTCGAACAAGGGACTGCTGGTGAAATCGATATTGATCGCTAAGGCTTCTGTCAAACTCCATTGCGTGACTGCCTTGTTCGAGTTAGTAAAACACTGTTTAAGGGCCAGAAATATCTTTGGCACTTCTGACTGATATGATTGCACTGGCATTGGAATTTGCGATTTTACACTGTTTTATCCACTTTGATTCACTGCCGATCCTTGAAAGTGGCTTCTTTACATTTATCTTTTTTCTCCCCTCTGTCCCCTTTTAATTCCGTTCAGCAAAGGTTATAATTAACAAGACGGTTACCTTGTCCTCTCTTGAGGCTATCCATGAAATGACTAGTAATCATGTGCAAATTTGATTAAACGTTTGCATAGGATAATCCAGTCTTGTCTAATATGGGTCCGTTATGGTTGCCGTGGAACAGACATGCACTACTCACAAGATCTAACAAATGTGAAACTGAAGTTTGGTGACTGGAAGCTTTTGGAAATATTAAAGCTACAGTCAGCAAGAAATGATATTCCGTGAAGATATGTGAACAATAATCTAATTTTTCTCAGGAAAGAAAGTGAAGCTGTCTATTAGTGAGGCTGACGATGGCTTGCAAATTCATAACTTTGGCTTACAGTTGTATGTGGCCATGAAATACTTACTGTTTATTTTGACTGATTTCGTTCCTGAAAGACAAACTGGAAGACGACTATACTGGCTGGTTTTTGTTGTCCCAGTTTCAGGTTACTTCAATTGCACACCCTGTGAAACAGGAAAAAAGTTCGAAGAATCAATCACGCAAAAGAATACCAACTGTCATGCAAAAACTCCAACCACAGTTCAAGCGGTGGTGTTATTTTTGTGTACGCCCTTCAATTCGATGCTAGACCATTACTTTTTGCTTGAAGATCATTTCCTAAGGCGTTGATCCAAATGACCAGCAACAAAATATTTTGCTATCGTAGTTACACTTCTTACCTAAACTACACCACGCATCTCAGGGAATTCAACCCACGGCCTGTGACAATATGCTGCATTGTTAACCTTCACACTTGTCGCAGCTGCTGAGGCTTTGACAAAGTTTTTCAGTTACTCTTCTGGGCTACATAATTTCTTTCCATACTGAAATCAGTGACCTTATGACCTTGACTCCATGGTTCAGTGCATAATTATCTGCACGACCGTTCCGAATTTCCACTACTGGTCTTCGATTTACGTTCTCGATGTTGATTGATGCCAGTGTTGCCGAACACACTTAAAATAGATGTCAGCTGATTTGTTCATGAGCACGCAACCCAACCTGTTTCAAAAATATGGCTCAACCCTTAAGAATGCTTTTGTAAATCCTCCCCAACTTTCGGTTCAACCCCAAAGGGGCTTATCAGTTACAACAGATAAGAAAAGAGGGCTGGCCGACGAGAAGAAAAGAACAGGCGTTGGTCTCTTAAAGAGCTAGCTTAGCTGTCAGTTTCACCAAATCACCAGAGGTACGATCAACTGACCACCGTGATCAAATTTCCATACCGGACCCATTTTGTCATCCTCTGTCTTTGTTGCAATTTATCACATTACATTTTCACATGTGCGTGTTCCTGTTTGGCTTTTTGTTCAGTCTGAGTCAAAAACTGGAAAACACCCATCCGTAACATGAGTACCGTGTTTTCGTTTGGGTGGTTTTGTCCTCTCGGCCCTTCTTTATCCGCTGTCTGTCCTCCACCCTGTGGTTCTCTGGAGGTTTGGTTACATTGTTACTGGATTCACGATTTTGTTATTCAAAACTGAATAGTCCCGTGCTTCTACAAACATAATTGAGTGTGTCAAATATGTTTGGCATACGAGGGCTAGCATGAAAATGCTATAAATCTTGAAACATGTTTCTTCTTGTTTTGAAAATATTCTAAATTACTCTCCTGGGAAAGATTCAATTGACCAGGTCGTAGCCATAATCAGCAAAACTCCAAAAAACTGAAAACAATCTTTGCCTTCAGGCTGTGCAATAAATGTCGCCGGATAGAGAATGAAAATTATTTCGACGGTTAGGAGTCCTTTTTAATAATAAATTGGTCACATTTGTTACTTTTAAAACGTCAAGGAGTAGGCGATATTACTAATCACAACTCAAGCCATTTGGTACGTTTCATATAATGTGTATCCATAAAAAGTACAGTGCAACTGAGCTGTACATGTAATCGAACGAAACTTTCTAATCTGTAGAAGACCAGCGAGTAGTAGACGTGCACTTACTCTGTTAGATTCAACACAGTTAGGTACCCTTTCAGACTATGAGTGTTTAAAAACCGTCGGTACATATTCTGTCAATTTAAAACCCACTTTACATGCACTTGATGGAATGCGTTATGGCTCGAAACAACACATTTTGAAAGATTACTTTTACTTGTCTATTTCGTTAGAACGTTCAGCATAGTTTCCACAATAATTCTTTTCATACCTTTTGGCATTAATGCCATATGTTAGTAGTATATACAGTGACGGTTTATATGTTTGGCTACCAAGCAATTCAGCCACTGATATTAGTCGATGTCGCAGGAAATCTGATAGGTCCAGAAATGGCTCGAACTATGATCGCCTTTTCTACTCAGTTGACCTTTGTCTCATTGTAAACACATCACAATTTTTCAAATAATCCTGTGCGAATATGGTATTTTTAAAAAAGCCGGGAATGTGAAGTAGAATACCGGTGATACTGTAATTGGTTACAAAATTTCAAACACAGAAATTGAACTATTTGAACGGCGAGTCATCACTGCTTGTGACGTGAAGCTGATAGGTTTCATATGCAATTGGATTACAGGGCTTTGGTCAAAATTCGGCCGTAAGTCAAGTACGCTGAGGTGACGCTTTGATCGGGTAGTGATGGATTTCGTGGTGGTTAGCGTTTGTTTTCTGGTCAGCTTGTCATGATTATCCAAAACCTTGTAAAGCATACGGGAGGCCTGTTTGCGTTCGCTACAGTAGTCCCCATCAAAAAAGCGTGCAAATGGTGCGCTTTCGATATTTTTGGTCAAACCGGTCCTTAATCATCCAGCACAGTTAACTTTGATATGTTTGGACAGAAGTCTGTTCGTCCGACTAATATGTGCCGCTGTGAGACAACAGAAGTCCAAATGCCTAATTGTAGATTTTGCAGCGACAAACAGCTCGTCTTTCAAGCCCAGCTTAATCAAGGAACTGGTGTTGAATTAAGGGAGCACTGTTGTTACCTGTAAAATGCGTTAGAGAGTTTAATAAGGTTGACTGTTCAATTCATATGCCACGTTATCATGGATGAACACAGCATTGAGGCTATTGTGGTCGTCGATTGGAATTAACAATACGGTTGCCGTTTTCTCCGTCCCAGTGATTGGAGACACAAAAAATAGTCATAGTTTATTTGTACATCGAAATCGACGTAATAAAAACTGGTATGCCTGTTTATTCGTTTTCCTATGGAGCACACGCCAAAGAGCATAAAGCGGTCAGTGAGGATGCTGCAAGGATTTAGGCTGTAAAACACTATCTTAATGATCATCGTATCTGTGTTCTACCTCTTTGGGTGCATGATTTTAACCAAATCCCTACACTGTACTTTCGGTTGCTTATGTTTTCTTAGGATCAAGTAGGAAGAACTAACAGAAGCTGAGAATACTGAAAATTGATTGACTTTCCTTATCACCAGAAATATTTCTATCGTTGGATATAGTATTAAACAAGCATTCTTCAGAACTGGACCTACCCAGGGTTGGGCATGTAGTTTCCAGATCAGTATTCAGAACCTAGTGGCACTGCAATTTGATTCATCAACCTACTCTACTGGAGCGGCACGATTCTCTCTGTTTCCTTCAGTACTTAAACATTTTACAGTTTATTGTCTGTGCCTAAGTTTGACTGGAAAAGCGCATGCACAGTTGCTAGAACTTGCTAATTCACACTTCGTACTCAAATTCAATGGCATTGACATCAAGTTTTGACTTGGTTAGATTTGTTTTTACTTGTGAAACATGAGCACCAGCACTGAATCACCAGAAGATATGTCGAATCTTTTTTTGTACCCATTGCAGATACTTATTGAAAAAAATTAAACACATGTTTTCAATTGAAGTGAAGTGAGAGTTACCATAATGCTTTGGAGGAAATTGACAATCTGATCACGATTTCCCAATTCTGTGTTTGTAAGGGGGCGTTTTTTACTTCATTATATCTTTCCGAGTATTCCTCCAATCGGATAAAAAGGTCACAACAAGTGTAGTTTACACTGTTCCATTCAAACCGAAACCGCATATCTGTCGATTGGTTCAGAAATCCGGCATTGGCCTAAACAACACAAGTTTGCACGATGTATCCAGTAACATTCTGTCGTATATCTTCATTCTTACATTGGGGTTATTTATGCCAGTCAGGCAAAGGCATACTGAATGCTTGCTTCACCCATCACCTTCCCGTTATCCTTCTAACACAAACGGAGAAAGCTAGTTTCATTTATCAAAATACTCAGTCCGTTTTTCTTAATTTTACATGCTGCGATCCTTCGGTTACGTACCGCTCACAGAATTTGTTCGACATGCATTGTTCAGCATCAACCTTACGAAATATTCTGTGCAATTGTAGCAAGACGTGCCGAAATGTTGAAAGCTACGTCACACCGATCATACGCTTTAGACGCACAACACAGCGTTATAACATCAGAGGCATCATATAGTTTGCATGCATTTTGGCGGACCTTTGGTTGCCTTATGCATAACACGATCGAATTGATAACTTAGTGACAGTATGATGGTATGGCGGATATAGAGGTTAAACTAAACACGTTGATCCGACAAGATTTCTATTCACTCGGACAGAAAATATTTGTTAGTTAAAAATGTATTAGGCGCTCCAGCTGAAAAGCAGCACGAATGCTTAAGAAATTCATCATTACAGCAGTGTAAACCTGCGTTCTAACAAATTTGGTCAAGTATTTGCCGCTAGCATATCTGTTCCGTTATCTTCATTACAAATAGTATACACTACGTTCGCCCGCTTGGCCCGAATTTCACACCATCGAAGCCGCTGTATCCGGCTACTCTCAACCTCAGCTTCCACCACCATTCCCCCAATCTTGTCTTGTTGCGTAGAATTTGTCTTATTCACGATTCATGTCATGCAAAAAACTTGTGTTTGGTAAACTCCATTCCTCTCACATTGTATTTCACTTCTGGTCCATAATCAAGTTGCACTTCTGTATCTAGTAAATTTTGCTGCCTAAGTCGAAATGCACACACCAGAACAAGCGACTTTTAACCAGCGTTCTTTCATGTTATCTACGCTTGCTGAACGAGCTTCCATTTCCATTCTATGAGCACATGATCATATGGAGATGTCTACCCATGTGGAAGGCCGAGGGACCTAGAACTTATTTAGTTGCTACCGGCTGAATATTGTTCTGTCACGTCCTCTGTCTTGATTCGTATAACTTGGCATAATGTACGACGTTTATTGCCACACGGTGGAAACGAACTATTTGTTACCCCTTATGCGAGCGTATACATTTATGCAATCCTCAAAAGGATCATTAGCTGGACCGAGTAACAGTAGTTTGGGCTGAGCGTGCATTCTCCTGACAATCTAGAGGAATATGTTAAACAGAGGTATAGGCTATAGTCTTGTAAAGTATTTTCTACGAGTATCTGCGCACTGCAACCATTTTCTTACCGTACCGTCAATACTACATTTTCCACGCTGATTCTAAGAGTTCAGTGCAGTCGCTTGTAGTAGGCAGTTGCTGTAATTCAGTGTGCTATAAAATCCTCCTCTGTCAGCTGTTACTTGTTCTATGTTTACTGGCAATTTGTAGTTTGGAAATCAAAGGCCGCATAGGTTACATAAATGAAGACCAACGTACAGCTTACGCATTAATCCACGTATTTCCTAGGTGCTGTTTCGTGATTCGAGGAGTATCAAAGTACCTGAAGAGAAATGTATGGGGTAATGACATAAGCATCTTGGAATCAATCTGCGTTGTCTGTATGCTGATCGGGTTGCACTGCTTGGGTTGGGCTCCAAGTTTCAAGGTATAATCTTGCACCGAAGACATGGTATTACGCCTATTGGTTTAAACCATATTCAAGCCAGAGCTGTGACGTGTGATTCAAGCTTGGATTTTGTCACCACAGAGTCCTAAATTTCTATGGGGGCTAAAGGAAACGGAAGGAATGTACTCTTTCTCGGTGTTTTTTGTTATGAAGAAGCACTTTTCTAGCCATTACCAAATGAACACATATAGGATTCTTTACTATAAGACAGATTTATCAACGAGCTATGTGGTTAAGGGTAACATAAGGGTTATCTGGAGTGTCTCTGACGCGGGTACTGATGATCTTGTTATGTTCGCAAAGCGGACTTTCTGAATTCGACCACCTGCCACTAGCCGTTCTTCGGCACTTTTGCACGACCTCTTGCAAACCGCGAGCACCATTACCGCAGACAGCAAACAAGCTAAGTATCAGGAATGAAAACGTTGTGCGTCTATTCTTTTGCGCATTTAAATGCTGGAAGGCGGTTGTAAGTAGTATCTACTGCCGTAAGATCGTGTGTTCTTCTGACTTTTTTACAGTGCCACTTTCTTTTTTCTGGGTTATATTGTCACTCATACCAAAGCTGTTGAAATATGTGTTCATTATGTGCAAAACAGTAAGTGAAATCCATGTAGAGTTGAAAACCGATAATAATCGACGGTATGTGTTAAATAATTCACCGTTACAAGGAACAACAATATTCTGACCTAACTTGAATGATTTCCCGATAAAAAACGTTTAACGAAATCATTAGAAATTTCAACACTCATCGAACTTTGTTTTCTATTCTGTTGAACTTCACTTTGCTATTTATAACAAACATCAGATGTACAAAGCCTCGTCATCGATTTCGCATATCTATCTATCACCCCACCATTTTCCGCGGCATTGTTGAAAAAAATTTGTGTAGACCAGAAGTTGCTCTCTATTACGCTTTGACAGGCGACAAACGTCAAATCATTGTTCAAAATGAACTGCACGTTCAATTCGATTCGATGAATATTTCAAACAAGAGCAGGCCAAAATCTAACGCAGTTTATCTTCGTTGGAACGTTACGTTAGACTGATTGTCACATTTAGGCGAGTTTTTGTGGTTCTATGTTAAAACAACTTGAAAAACCGTTTGAAGCATAAGATTTATGAAGTTGACTGAAAGTTAGATCTATGTCTTCATTTTTGGGCAGGATATTATTTTTAATGGTTCTATGGATAACCGTGGATACATAACTCTTGAAGTCCAATCAAACATTATTGAAGTAGAAAGTAGTAATCTGCCTCAGGCTGCTTAGACCACAAATAGATGAAAAACAGGGGAGCCAAGTCACGTCGTATGTTCTGTACACTGAACCTTGTATTGCACATTGTAATCACTCCTGAGTTTTTGATGAATCTGAACAGGTGTCGGGGACAGTGTGGTCTTACGCATCTTAGTTTCTACCATGTGATTAGTGAAGCCACCCTAGCAGCTTCGGTATCTTTTTCATCGGATTCGATCAGTCCACCGTTCTACTTGGTTTTAAAATCGTACTGTTGACTGCTTCATGGATAGATCAGCAAGCGTGAATTTTCGCAAAGTCAGAACCAGAGGCTTCCCAATATAATATTGCAAAACGCTGGCATTTGCTATCACGGAATGTGTATTGACTAACGAGAGATCGGATTACACGGAATGAGCTAGGGTACATCACTTAGAATTCTCCATCAGCGTGAAATTTAGTTCAGCTGCTGTGAGTCGAAACTGTAAACATTGACTGCAAAGTAAACCATCGATTAACACACCGTGGTTTTACTTAGTCAAGCTACCGAATCCATCACACTGTGTTGTTTGAAGACCAAAAACTCCAGACAAAAATCAAACAAAAACGCTCCATCAAGTGGGTGCATTTGGGAATGTTTTTGATTATTCTGTTCTAGAACGATACGTCTTAATGAAATCTAACTCTTTGGAAATTCGTTTGTTTCTCAACTCAGCACGGTATATCCTACAGTTCTATCAAATTCTATTCCAATTTATCAGCAACTGCAACTGACTGCAACCTCCACTTCCACGCGGAATTTACGCACATGATAAGTATTCAGCTGTTTCAAACTCCAACACATACCAGCAACGGTTCGGTTTTCTTTTGCTCTGTGATTTGAGTTTTTCAGAAAAAAATAATCATTCTCAGCCACTCATTAAAAAGAAACATATGCCATGTACCGTGTAATTTCGATGTTGTTTCCGTAGTCAGAAATTGTGAACGGAGGACAAAACAGTGGGATCGCAGTCACGTACATCTGTTGTGCAATTTGATGTGGACAGGTTTAGCGCTGTATCCCTACCGCAGCTGATCACTTAAAATCCATACATATTTAAAGGATGCAGACTACCGACATGCCATACGATGTATCGACTAAAACCCTCCAAAATAATTTCATTATGACCAGAGTAGAGGCCTAGATTTGAAGGTCGTTTGTAGATAGGCGCGACAAGTGGCAAATTAGAAGTAGCTGAATAAAATGTGCACACTATTTAGCAAGGCAGGCTGCCGTTGCGTTTGTTCCCAGTAGTCCAGTGGTCGTTTACAGTTGAAGCACATGTTTAGAACTGTCGCTGGTAAACTTGATTCCTTCTAACTTTGAGGTTTGCAATTAATTTCAAGGTGTCTCTGTACAATGGATTGCTAATGTTAGGGTTTTAGTTTGCCAAGGATGCTGGTTCAAATTATTAGTTCCCGCACAAGTCTTAAAACTTTCTTAAGTTAATTCAGAATCCTAGTGCACGCAAACAGTGTGGTAGTGGATAACCAGACATAACTGTGGACAGATGTTAAGATTAAGGCTATTGCTTTTCGGTGTTATTTTTGTATATACAAACTTGTAAGACGGCTATTGTATCTTTGATCTTCACCAGCTAAAACCTGACTTAATACTGGGCATTATTTTAAGACGAGATCAGTAATTTTTGCACTTTCTCTAGGTCTCACCCTCTTATTTTTATGAACAAACGTTATTCATCCATTCATGGCTAACCTGTAATGAAAGGCGCACTGATCACGGTCTCAGAAATGCTCGGGAGAGGTTTCTGTAAGCAGGTAGCCCGTGATAGAATAACGGATAGTCGTTTCGACCCTGCTTTTTGTTAACTGAAGGCACAACCTGTAAGTAAGTGGTGAGTCGGTACTCTGGACACTTACTTCCCATGCACCGGGGTCGAGGTCAGTAAGTTAAATCTTAATCTCAATTGCCCTTGAACTCTCCTTCTTTCTGATAATCTTGGCGATATAAAAACAGGGATTTTGGATTGCATTCCAAACGGCGAGCACAGGTCATGGTTCAAAGTTCTGTGAGCTCTTATGCTTCTCATTGCACATCGCTGTCGAACCAGCCGTTAGTCGTGTTCACTCCATTTGCTGTAGCCGAACGTTTTCAAGATCACCTTTGCCAAGACAGATTGTAAACCAGTGTTGTGTAAGAAGTAGTTTTTAAGTCGAATTTCTCCCTTTAGTTTAGTCAGTTGGACGAAGCACAGGTGTGTGCGCTCTTCCTCTCATACCATTCAAACCTATAGAGTTAATTAACAGCGAGATTTCTTGTATCTGTTTTCTGTTGATCAACGTGCTTCTTTTCTTCACCACTCAAAAGATAGGCGGATGCAGAAATTGGTTCTTTCAATGCGATTTGTGGATAAGATACGAATTACACCCAGTCTATAATGATTAATGATCCGTTGCTGACGCATGACCTTACTGTGGTTCTTGGCTTAACTGAGGTGAACAGTGAGAGGTGAATAATTCTTAGAGCGATTTGTTCATGATTGAAGTTTGTTATTTCGAGGTTCAGTTCTAGTGTAATTAAAGGGTCAGTACGTGTTGACGGATATCAGTGGACTGCTTTGTTTCTCTTCCTGCAAATTCAGCCATATTTCTTACACGGAAAGCGATTTTATTTCAAATCAAAATTGGCGGTTCTTTTGTAACCTTTTCGATAGCCGCTGTTTACCAGCTCAATCTTACACTTGACTGACTTTGCTGTGCTGAACGAACCGTCCTCTTTCTGCGTTAATTCCCTTAAATTATTCTGAATTTGACATCTGTTGCAAACCATTTTAAGCCATTATAACGCAGATGAGTTTTTTAATCGTGGACGTTCGAGCACACTAAATGTGTAGATATGCTACATGGCCGTCTGTCACACTAACCGGTTTCTATCGACACGCCTAAAATTATAACACTCATGTCCGATTCCTTATAAATCGGACCTATGAACAAGAACACGGGTGTGTAGTTGTTTATAACGGTTATCTATCAGTCATGAGCAAGCAGGAATTTCATCGATAAGATGTGAATGCTGTCATTCATCCAACACAGTTTATTCTGTCAGTTAGGTATTTTGACTAGCACTGACTCTAGTTTTCGTTATTTACTAGAAGCTATCACTAGTTCACATTCTTCACGGATTAGATTTGAACTCTCTCTCTCTATATATATATATGCATTTTTCAGCACACCTCCATTCTGTATAACATGAGTGAACAATATTTTCCGTTTCACACTCACCACTATTGTGTTCACTTGTTTTCCTGTTATTTGTTACATTATTCAAGTAATTCTATGAGATGGTCAAACCAGAGTACGCATTGATTTGTCTCTAACAGATCAAATTCCTGTTTCCATTGAGGGACTTCTTGACTTTCCTTTTGTATTGCGGAAGCAAACTTCGATATGCTCTGTTTGAACCTATGAATGCATTATTATCCCCCTTTCAGTCGATCACTTGTTCGGAAGGCATGGCTTTTTCAAAAGAATATGTCCTATGTTTCTAGTTAACTACTCAACAGCTAAACAGGTTTTTATGAAAATACCACAGTGTTTTTTCAATATATTTTTCAATTCGTTTCTTTGATAAACACTGCTGAAATATGCTTTCCGAAAGATGTATCAAACGTTGTTGTCACAGGAGTAACTAAGACTCACTGGAAAATCACAAAATACCATAGCAACAGAAGGTCATTGCTGTTAGTTAGCGCCCGAAAAGTGACAGTTATTGAGAAACAAAACGGTCTGACATGTTTGTTCATATATCAATGAAAACATTTTAAGAATAATCGGACTTAAGTAGTCAGTATTGTTATTTGCGGGTTACTACACGGGTGAACTGAACAGGCACGAACACAAGCGGCTTCCTTTTTTATACAACTATTACTTTCAACGGTGTGGTTGGCCAGGACATCCCCTTGGGATTTGGAAATGTTCAACTGAATTACCTCAGATAAGAAAATTACTGTTTTTTTGTGTACGCTTTTAAGTTTTTGCGGTGTTTATAGTTTATATGGCAGCCTTATTATAAATTCTAGATTGTGTTAAAACTGTGCACCTACATACCATGATCTGTGTTATCAAAATGACGAACAACTGTTTGGTACAAATGCTTGCAGAAGTTTTGGAACACAATTTATTTATTATGTGTAGCTTGAGCGATCTTCTCCGCCAAACTGTTATATGAAAGTTTCCCCTCCTCAATAATTTATGACTTGGGCCAACCGCGTGCTGTTGACTGTGACTGACTCTGAAAACCATAAAGGAGTGTGAAAACGTTGCGATTTGTGTGTGGTAAAGAGAATCTAGTTGAAACTTGGTTACATAGACAAGTTTTGGTCAAGTTGTTGAGTGGCATAGTTTGCGGCTAATAAACCCAGCTTTCAAAAGATGTAGCGGTGGTCATCGAATCGTTTTCAACTAGCCCACAGTGATAGAAAACATGTTTACGTCGCCATGGTTTATATAGAGTGAATGCTGTAGGATCATAGGGGGCCAGTAAGCTTCGAAAAACCCAAATGCACGACAGTTCTGAGAAGCAAGAAATTATAACGTATGTGAAGCAAAACGCATGTCAAGCTGATAGCTTCCGTAATGATAACTCCATGGGCCATTTGTTCAAAACAGCTACCCAAAACAAAGACTATTAGTTCAAATTTACTACTCTTTAAAGTAAGTAAAAGGCTGTGGTGATTAGGACGATTATAATTCATTTATTTTGGCATCAACAAACAGAAGCAGTTTCAATACTTGAACACCTAAATTTTAATTAAAAGGATCAATTTAATGGGTGGAAGCCGAGGGCCTTTTCAGCACTTTTAAATATCAAATGTTCATGAGTAAGTGATTTCCAGTTTCCTTCAGTTGTTTAATCGATTTTTGGCTTCAATCTGATGTTGAGAACTTTGGACAGCAAAGATTTTCTTACCACATTCGTCAAAATATCATGTGAATTTTTTCAACCGACGCCGTTTGCGCGCCAGCGGCGTGGATGTGCACCCGTTAACCATAACGGGCAGGTATTTATAACAAATATCTCTGACCTGAATAGTTAATTTCTTTGAAAGTTTCAGGCCATGCAACGTCACAACGCAGCCTGGCAAGAGTCACTGCGCTATCGTCTTCCAGCACTAGATCAGCTCGGTGGTTTGAGACGGATCACGCTGAACGACAACCCAACGGTGGGCGATGTGGGTTCGATCTATTTAGCAGAGGCACTGATGGATGACCTATGGGTGAAGGCCGTGGATATGCAAGCTTGTGCACTGTCGGATAAGTCTGCACTGGTCTGGCTCCGGGTGTTGCTGGGAACACCAGAGAATGTCGTCAATCCCAACGGAGCGGAGTCCATTCAAGTGCAGAACCTTGGGAATCGAACTCTTGTAGTCTTGGATTTGCGTCGAAATCCCGATATTTGTGAGTAAGCATTTGATCACCATGTCTGAGTTCGTGGGTCCTCCCCTTCAGTTTGCTGTTGCGAAAAATATTTCATGCGGCCGTGTTTAACTGGTTGCACAAAAATGAGAACAAAATCATCAAAGCACAACAGAAAACCGCAGTAGATCAGCAGCAGATTCAAATAGACACGGACTAGGCTGTTTTTTCTGTACTAGTCGGTATCCTGTTCTCTCAGGTGGTCCAGTATTGGTTCACATCCCATTTTTGTCTTTGATGGATGTTATATTTTCCTGTTTTTTTCTTGAAACCACAATTCAACTAAGCTCACTTGCGATTGTTTTTCTGGGATTGAAGCGTGCGATAAACCTAAGCAGGCGTCACTGAATCATTACGAGTTCACAATGAACTCAGCTAGATCGATATAGCTCAGCCTTAAAAGCGCTGCTTGAAATAATATGGAATGGAAAAAAAGAACGCTGCCGTAGGCTACTTTGAAGTATATGACTTGTATACAATGCACAATCAACAAGCCGCAGCTTGGTATATTGCAAATATCGTCGTCCTTCCACTAAGTTGCACCAGCGTCGACTTGAATTTTTGCTTATAAGCATTTCGTACTCGGGCTACACTGGGTATCGACATCAGAATGTGAATGAAGTTAGTAGGCCGATGAAACGAAGTAGATGATTTGTACTTGATAACTGACTTCATATGTTGCCGCTTTGAACCAATCGCTTTCTCCAACAAATTAAATTCCAAATCTAATATTTGATTTTTTGAGAGCGATATGCTAAATATCTTTAAGCTTCCCAGAATGACAAACAGTAAGGACGTTGTATGACTGAGGCATTCGAGGTACCGAGTGATTACTAAAATGACCTGTACGTCCCCTTAATGTTGCGTATTTTCCAAGCCAATGAATCAGCACATAATACACTACTTTCAATCAACGGGTTTCCATCGAGACTTTCCACAATTTAATTAGCTATGTGCCGATGAAATAGCGCTTTGTCTTCAATTTCGTTGCGTAACCCATCTGTCTGTTCAGGTAATCTTTTGTTTAGTTGTCAGAATTGGACACTGTGTGACCAAATTCTACAATATTTACAAATCATGATATTACTGAACCGCTATTAAGAAGAAAAGGTAATTTGACTCATCCACTACACCCTGCAAAGACTTTTACAGGTTCGACCATATAGCACTGACCATCCTTCAAAAGGATCTGCTCACATTTTTTATATGAATAATAGACAAATAAACTGCGTCGAAAAGTTGAAAAGCTGGTTTGTGTTATTCACAGTACTACCTTAAGAAGGAAGCCAAAACCGGCACACTGAGGGTAGCTTTTGCTTTGGTTTCGAACTAGCAAACTGAATCTAATTTGATTAGAGTGAAAAAGCACTTAGGTCTTGTTTTTCGGGCTCTGTTCCCAGTAGATGTCCAAATTCGTAAATACCGTGTATAAGCCTTCGTTTGTTTCGTAGACACTAAACGCACTAATCCGTCAGTAATACTCGTAGTATTGAGATGACGTCAGTTTTGCAACCGACTGTTTTGACTTGAAGACGTCTCGCCGTTTTGTGCTAAACGTAGTTCAAAGGAACTGGCCCATTGTTCCTCAAGCACTTCACTTATGATGCTTTATCGACTGGTTAAGATTACTCAAGAATCCAGTTCACATAAATAAGTATTTACACTCAAGCTGCGTATGCTGACTTTATTTCTCAGAGCCAAATGTTCCTAACGTGCGACATGTTAAGCGTTTGCCAGTATCACGATTTTACAGTGGATTTTGAAGGTTTCCTCTATCCCCAGAATTCCGAAAGCCTGACATGTACAAATTTTATAAACCGGCCGTCCAACTTCATGCAGTACGAGAGATCCAGTGTGATGAAACAAACTTCGTTGGTTACGCTTCAGCTTTTAAATCTGTTTAGATGTGGTGTCAGATTATTTTTATAGCAGATGAAAAACCTCCGGACTAAACTGCGATTTTTAAAGCCAGATTAAACAAAGCAGAAATGTTCATTGCTAAATTTTTATCGTAACAATCTGGTCATTTTCGTGAGCTAACCCATTCGCGTTTGCTATACAGTGTGACCGTCAGACATCAGCCCAAATTTTCCAAACCATCCCAAATGAATGTTATCCTGACTCAACCCAGTTCCTCGAAATGATTGTGAACCATTTCTGTAGTGCCTTACTTACTTAAAATTATGTTGTTTCATCTAATTACTCCGAACTATGTTCCTGTTAATACACAATCGATATATCTGTTCACACCTAATTAATGAGTTCTTTCGAAAAATGACTCAGGGTTTCAGTTTACTGAGATCGTGATCTAGAATTTCTACCCCTACGATCGTGAGGTGTTGAAACCTAATAGTCAAACGAACAAAGCCAGTCCATTCTGGAAAAGCACGTTCCTTAAACAAACTCCCTCTGTCTTTCTCCCTGTAGCTCGTGAATTGTTGCGTGCGGTGACCGAACGGGCCCTTGTGAACTCCGAGGGTAAACAGACAGAGGTGAGTTTCAGTAAAGGCGCATTTCATTCTTTTACATACTGTGAACATCAGTTCACTCAATCAGTTCACTCAATTCACTCAACTAAGATTCTGTCAATCCTGTTTTTGAGAAAAAAAAGTTTTATTTCCTTCCTGTTTGAGAAAAGTTGATTAAAATTTTACCGTGTTACCTCTTCTTTTTATGTATGTTTTTGCGTATGCCTTGTGACAAATGTGTTCCCAGTAGAACACTTCATTCATTCCACTTCCCGTAACACGAATGTCCGATCGCAAAAATGATTGGTGTGTTAAGTATCACGCATACTTTTTTAAGACAAAAAACCTAACGGAGTTACTCTGAATCTTGGGAATCGGAAGTGATCCACAATTTTAGCATCCTGATCTTTTGAAAACGTGCTTGTTCGAGATTTTAATTTATATTGCCTTAATAAACCTCTGCTAACCTCACTGTAATGTTGAACGATGAAATAAGCGTTGATAAATCACGTTTAGCTTGGGAATGGTAACACACAGGTTTGACAAGTCTAAAAGTATAATCACTAGTACCAAGTAACATGCAACGGCATATCAAAACAAGTCACACATCATCAACAGTTGCTCGCTGCTTTTCGTTGCAGATAAATGATTCAGTTAGAAAACAGTGAATGGAACCACTGCTGGAAGCTAAGTTTTATCTTATCACAGTAATATTCTTTGGGTCGGAATCAGATTTCACTGCTCAGTCGAGGTATCTTTAGTTACGTCCTTTGAGAACTTCGTGAGACACTGAATCATTGCCAAAAGCTGGGTCTCCATGTGTACGTTTATTCCTTTGACACTGCATTGTTTTGAATGGGAATCAACGACTAAACGGAACAGTTCACACAGAAATACAGTTCGCGGTCGTTCCGTAAGGGTTTACTGACAGTACTACCCCAGCATTTTCTCGACGACACTATCAAAAATTTCTCCACAGTTGTTATCAAAACTTTGGGTCTGCCCGTGTCTCACATGTTCACACATTGTACATTTTTTAGATCATTGATGGTTACCGTGAAATTGCGTCAAATTAAGTAAACTAGAGTTTTAAGAAATGTTAGATTAATGAACACCACTTGCGAAAAACCAGTTTAACGATTGGATTACATAAGAATAAGAGATAACTGAGAAGTTGTTTGTATTACCACGGGTGTGTGCAAAACAGCCAGTGCACGCACCTGCAAATGCAACAGGTTTACAGCGAGAATGGCTGTCGCACTTTAGGAATGCTGACGCTGGGTGATCAGAGTTCAGTAGGTTAGTCACCTCCATATGCACGGCACCATTAATATCAGTGGTCACTCACAAACATCAAGTGCAACTCAACAATGAGGTTGAGCAACGGTCAGTTGGTTGTGGGTGTCGAGCGAATTTCCCTATTCCAATCTCAAGTATGAACGGAATTAGACGTGTTAGGTCTGTTATACAGTTGTGAGGTGCACGAGTCAGAGCCTGACGACTGGTGTGAGGTGGACGGATGATGATGTGGCGTGGATAAATGGAGTCATTTACGGAGGGTTGGCCACTGTTAGTCCGGTTTGTCTTCTGGGCTGGGATTCCGGTGACTTACAGGTTTAGTGAATGGTGGAATTTTTGTCGTTAGTCAGTCAGGTTCATTTGGAGCATTTCTATCATTACTGAGCCTAGTCGACTCTGAAGCAAACGTAATGTTCAAGTCGCGGCTGTGAAAGCCTCAATGTTCGTGACTTGCTTGTGACAACTTACCTTTACTTATAGCTTGGTTGATCGTTTTCAGTGTGTATGGGTTTTCATTCAAATCGTTTCAAAGATCCGGTACTTCCCAGCCACCTTCTTCTATTGTTTACTAAAGCTTGTTTTTCTCTTCATGGCTGTTTGAAGTTTGGGCATCAGGGTGAACCACTAAGGTTTCGCTGTCTGACGATTTTGGGAGCAGGGATAACGTTTTTATCGTGAACTTCAAAGTATTGTAGAACGTATATCACACCACAGTAAAAATGACTTTGGTTTCACTATGTCTGCTAATAAACAGTATGCCCCGCACCGATTAGTGTGCACGAACGAGTTGTGTATACTGTCGGCATACATGAAAGCGACCATCAGCTTACTTGTTGGGACCTGATCTGACAAACGAGTGGCCATCTCCGCATATGGCTAGCCTTTAAACTGTTCGATTGTCCCACATACAACGCAGTCTTTTAACGTTGGCATTTACATCTGATGACTCGTTATGCGGGAATTTTCGATCGAACTCAAAATTGTGATTGTTACGGTAGTGTTTGTCTACTAATGTGTGTTCTTAAATAGCGTTCAGCCCCATCTCAGCCTATAGCAGTTCTATTACTCATGATACCCACCACAACAATTTAGAGTATACAAAATGAGAGCAAATAGACAAACATTCCTATACTGTTGCGAGGGTGCAAATAAAAAACAGTCTGGCGACAATGTGCCCTCAGGGCTTATTCTACCTAAGCTGTCCGTGTTGAAGTTGGCGTTTTAATGCATATTTCGTGAATTGTCTTCCCGAACTGCCCTGAACACAACAATTTGTTTATTTTTGCTGCTAGAATGAAATCGTGGAATTTCTGTTTATTGCTCCTCTGCTAGCCGCGCCGGCGAGATAAAAATGTTTTTTTGTGGACACAACTAGAGGATTGCGACCAATCTTTACAGGGTTCTTAGTTCCGTCACAAGGTGTAATACTGTCATAAATTCATGTGTAACACATACAAACAAACTAGATAGCATCTGGCTTTCTAGAAAGGAATAAGCCCAGAAATACAGAAGCTTAGTTTTACTAAGTGAATGACGGGACTGACAGCTGATGTTGAAAGTGATCCCATGATTTTTCCGGCAGAGTACTGTGATAGTTAATCACAGGAAGAAAACCATTGGAAGAAAGCTAATCGATCAAAAATTATAACTAATGATAGTGACATACAAGGGCTACCAGCACCTACATTCATTGCTCAGTGATGGAGGATTTCTGTTCAAATTGTCAACGAAAAAACAACTGATGAGTAGTCGGAGATTTGGTTTATTTTCAAGTTGACCATCACTCACATTTGATCGTAGCCTTCGCATTCAGATAGACTTTCCAGCCAGCCTCTTTCGAAAAGAAGCACTAGACTCGAGTTTTGCTCTGATTAGAGCTCATCAGTAGTGCATATCCTTGCCACGGCCGGGATTTGAACTCCGATCATTCCACTCATGAGGCAACCGTGTTGACCACTGTGTCATTGACCTCACATTAGGCACGACCGAATCATCAAATGTGAACGCTCAACCACTCTCGCTTGTGAGCAATGATCAGGTTGCCCGATCGTCTCGAGAGGAGACACAGTTACTGTCTGTTAAATCCAATTGATAACCCCGCGATTAGGAATTCCGAGACAGGTCGAAATCACAGAACTCATTAAACCTGCAAGGCGATATTTTAGATTACTGATGGGTAGTCGGGGATTTGGTTTATTTTCAAGTTGACCATCACTCACATTTGATCGCCTTGCGAGTTTAATGAGTTCAGTGATCTCGACCTGTCTCGGAAGTCCTAATCGCGGGGTTATCGATTGAAGTTAACAGGACAGTTACTGGGTCTCCTCTCGAGACGATCGGGCAACCTGATCATTGCTCACGAGCGAGAGTGGTTGAGCGTTCAGATTAACACGGTTGCCTCATGTTTGGAATGGTCGGAGTTCAATTCTCGGCCGTGGCAAAGATATGCACTACTGACGAGCTCTAATCAGAGCGAAACTCGAGTCCAGTGCTTCTTTTCGAAACAGGCTGGCTGGAACGTCTAGCTGAATGCGAACGCTGCGATCAAATGTGAGTGATGGTCATCTCGAGAAAAAACAACTCCGAATGAAAGAAGTTTCATCTTTATGGGCTGAAGAACTCAACCACAGCATTTGATGCTTAGTACGCCCTGTTGAATAGCGAATAACAGCAAACACACCAGCCGTTACTTATCAGAATTATACTCACTCTACCGCGCTTACAGTGGTAACCTAACTGTTCATAGTTTCAGTTAAGCCAAATCTACGCCTAATTTTTTCTACATTTGACGCTACTCAATAAAACAGACTTTAAAGGCCGTCAATTTGAACACACCCGAAAAGTGCGAGTTTCTTGTGATGTTGAGTGAAGTGGGTTTCGTAAAGGATGACTTGAATTTTCGTGGAGTTCACACGTCAAGATTAATTTCCCCCTGAATTGTCACTAAATGATTGCAACCTGTTCCAGCTCACACAGCCCTACTGGACAAATGAATGAAATGTCACATTCTACTTTGGGGGTTGGATGCAGTACCTTCTCAGTACTGCTGATGTCATTCGGGGAATACTTTTGGTAAGCCTGCGTAGTTAGCTCAAAATAAAAACACCATCAATGTGAACAAAATCGAAAACAATGAGCAAGTCGTTTCAAACAACCTAGTAAATGGCTTGGATACTGCAGCCGTCTTAATGACGACCACGCTGCGCACTTGGGAAAGGGGCTAGATTCTTTTAAACCACCGTTCCAACGTCGTGTTCACCAGTAACAGCACTTGGTTTTTCCTCTTTAACTAAACATTTAACGTCGACCAGTTGACGTTGATATATTACTTTACATTTGGCCACGTAGAACGGCAGTCACTTGTTAGTGGCTACGGAGCGTTCTGCGTTTAGCTTTTCTACGTACTTGCCACTATTTATCACGTGACTCACTATGTGTCAAACTTTAATGACGTTAACTTATTTTGGTAACTAGGCTCGCACACGCCTCAGGGTTTGAAGTTTGATAAAATGTAGAACAATGTTTTTATTACAGAGTCAAGTAACTTGTCACTAATCTCATAGAATCGATTGAGAGCAACTGGTGAGCACTCATGGGGTCAATCGGTGAGACGAAATAGTGTGAAATTGACAGTGATAATTGCGGAACTCTGTGCCTACTATTAAATGATCTATTGAAAGAAAGGTTTCAAAAAATTTGAGTCGCACCTTTTGTTCATCCCTGCCAAACGGCGTATATGTTGATATTGTATAAAAATACTTTTCGGACGCAAATATGGATGTCGTTCGTTAGCACACACCTAATTAACTGTCACTGATCAACCTCTTCACGACTTTGGAGACCGCCGACAAAAATATAATGGATCTGTAACTGGAGGGATCCTCACAACCACCCTTTGAAGATGGGCGACAGTGTACACGCTTCCTTTAATTTGGGAAGCCGGGTATCATATTGAAATGGAGTATACAGTTCACAAAGTGGTCTTGTAATTTGGTCTGCAGAGTGTCATAAGGGTATAGAGGAAGGGAGATCATTACTTGAGGATGTATTGATAAATTTACGGAAGTAAGGTGAGATGTGCACCTGAGTAGTTTATGGTGATTTATATTCCTGGTGCTAGCAGCGGTTTGCGTCGAGATTCTAGTTACGTAATTAACGTGCAACGGATCATTTTGCAGAACAAGGTTACCGATTATGGTCTTGACTTGATTGACCACTTTCTGTAGTCTGTTTTTTTAACAGGCTGTAACTCATGGGCGGACCACCATCCGTTGCCTTATGGCTCGGACACTATTGTAAACTATAACATCCATTCCATCGAAGACATTTATTTTTTTTTCTGACTATAAAATCGAATTTGATTATTTCGTGTCAGTCGGTGTTGTAGTGATCATTCAAGGGTAATGGACATGCGAATGACCAGGATAGAGGCTATGTGTTGCAACTGATCTGTTGTTTAATCTGATTTTTTTCTGCGTGGCTAACACTACGGATCGCTCTGTGTGTGGCTAACAACTTGGATGCTGATGCATACCTGATGAAATGGAATTCGTTATTCAGGCATATGGGGTCCATGAATTACGTGGGTGGAGCAAACCGTCTCCATCTCCCACACATCTATGGACTTTGTGCCACGAAGAATCATTTGGCCGTGCCAGCGGTTGCTGTTCTGTAAATCAGTTTATTGTTGGCGCTGGTCAACGGTGTCTAGTCAGAACATAGTTGAAACAGCTAGCGGGACAATGGCAACTAGTCTGTTGGGCCACACTACTACAGTTACCTGATTGACAAATATGTGGCCCAAAGTGAACATGAACGAGCTATATATATATCTATATCTATATATTCAACTGTCTCTTTATTTTCCACGTTTGTTTAGTTCCATTGGTTGCGAGCTGGTCCGAATGCATCTACACACCTTTGTTCTGGAGTCGTAGTCTACCCGTGGCCTGGCATTATTGGAATGGAAAATCCACACAGAATATCACCTAGAAAATCCCGGAAATCAAGACCCCTCTCTTCATCTTCACACGCAAATCTATATGTCCACAACCCGAAAGCAATGCGTTCATCATCTGCACGACCTGCTGTTACTGTGCGCAGTGGGGTAAACAGTGCACGGTTTGCCACTCAGGTACATAATACTTATTGATAATGGGGTCCCATTATGAAAAACTGATATTTAGTAATGCCACTGAGAGCACACTTGATGTTTAGTTCATACCACCTGGTTCAACTCAGTTGATTCCTTCTCTGTCTGAATCATGCCGAAACAAAGTTCTTTTTGGCAGTAAAAATTACAGCTGTGCTCAAGTGTGATTGCAAAATCAGAATATTTTTGAAGAAAACTGCAATCGATCCACTGAAAAGATGCGTTTAATTAACACCCTCCAGTTTTGTACACGATTCAACGATCCATAGCAGAGTGTACCAGAATGTGGAGGACTTGAACATATTAAGCTTATCTATAAGAGGCATTGTTGGACGTTGGATAATCAGAATAACCAAGATTGAATCCTAGGTCTTATTCTTTGTGAAGTGCACGTCTCCAAATACTGAACTCAGATCGCGAACGTGTGAATAAATGTGCGAATTGTTTGAATTAAATAATTCTAATCATTGTTTGTTTGACTGAATCTCTCAAAGACCGGCCAACCGTGAATCGCTTAAATGGTTGCAAATCTTGGGCTGCTTTGTTTAAAAACAGTCATCTTGCCAGAAGAAACCGTTACCAATGAATATGACCTAGTTAGAGAAAATGAAACTAGTTTGGCTGTATACCTGCCATATTGATGGTGAGTTAATTATTGAGTATGATTTGCCATCCGATTAGGATTACCGAGATTTTTGTCAACTATTGTAGGTTGTGAAATCAGCAAATAACAACTTGAAAGCAGTTGCTGCTGTAGGCCTCGCTTTTCTCATCTGGCTGCGTAACTTTTAATTAACTTATTGTGCAGCTGGTATCTAAATCAGAGCAAACAATAATCTGCGACTTTCATCACTGGAGCTTGGACCCGTGACCTCTGATCCATAAATGTGCTTTGCTGATTGCACAACCACAACGGGCCTTTCCTGCCTTTTAGTGAGTGGAAAATATCGTGAGGCTATTCCACTTTAACCGTTAATGTAAATTAAAAAACAAATTTGATACGTCCTTGTAAGACGTCCCACTTAAATTGAGAACCACATGGCGTTCAGTTAGATGTGTCTGACAACCTGGGTATCCACTGTCAACTGTCGTTTGGAATTGCAATAGATGTTACGCGGCATGCTCTGAATTCTTATTCAGATCAGATATGTAATCTCATTGAAGTTGAATAAAAACCATGTGAGCTGCAGGAGTCAGCGCCTGCCGACTGGTGTGAGGTGGACGGATGATGATGTGGCGTAAATAAATGAGGTCATTTAGGGAGGGTTGGCCACTGTTAGTCCGGTTTGTCTTTTGGGCTGGGATTCTGGTGACTTACAGGTTTAGTGAATGGTGGAATTTTTGATTGAGATGATGGCCACCCACAGGATCAATGGATCGTGAGTGTGTTGGTAGTAAATCAGACCCAGCCGCGTTGTCTTCAAAGTAGATTCATTTAATGACGCAAATTAACGAAGTCCAAATTAAATCCATTTTGCCGGCGACGCCTTACTTCTAATGACAGCTCAGTTATTTGGTTTCAAGGTGTAAGCGCCTTGGTGTTGAATATTTACGTATTCATATGGATCATTATAGTAGTACAGTCTCTTCTAATAACTCTCTGTTCTGCCTAGCTAGAGCGTTCTACGCTTACTCTTACACGTTATTTAAGCATCCACCTCTGGCGTTTTTCCGAATTCGATGATGGTGATTTGCTTAAAACGTGGTGGCTACTCACACTGCTGTTTCGATTTTTTCGTTCACTCTCCGCAGCTGCCGCCATTATCAGTTGCTGCAGTTGCACCGTCCTCCCCAAAACAACAGTTGCCTAATCACTCTCAACATAATGAACAATATCTTTTTCGTCATGAACATTGTCATGAATCTCCATCATATTTAGTATGGCGCTGACTTTCTAAAATCTACAAATCTAATCTATGTGCATGAAAGGATATAAATCTATGCTGCCTCTTTTTATCAACGATATCAGCCCAAACACTGCCACTTTCCTTTAAAAGACAGTTATTCAACTCAACCTCGCAACCGATCAACTTGGAATGGAAAAAATTGCATTTTTGCCTCAGTTACCCTTAGCTAAATCAAATTAGGCCCACATACGCATGCATACACGCCACTGCTCACATCAAGCCCGTCCGTTTCAGTTGTCCGACTGTGTGCTGATCTGTTTGCTGAGTGTCTGTGCGATGTCTCACAGTATCTGATTGAATAGGAACATACCTCGCACGCAGCTTGTTTCAGATGCCACAGCTGTCGGCTCACGCAATCGATCAAGTGTCGTGGCTTGTGAAGGTGAACTTATGTTTGAACAATTATGGGCGGCATTCCTCTTTAAGTTACGCGCATTCATGAATGCATTTGCTCACGGCCGCTCGACCGCTCGAAACGCAGTCGTTCAAGTATGCAACGCGTGTGCAAGCGTTAACACTCTGACGCACGTTCGCCTCGTGCTTTCAACCGTGAGATTGTGGATGGCTGCTTAACTTAATTACCTCGTGGACCAATTTCACTAGAACACAAGATCAGCTAGAATGTCGATTAGATTAGATGAACTGGTTTGATGTATCCTTATAGGTGAATCAAGACTGTCTCACTGCTGGATTATCTTCTTAACAGTGAAAATGTAACATGTGGATTTCAGAAAATAACTCAATACTACTTGTTGATCCGATATGAATTTCAGATAAATGCTGACATGTTTGGGATTCTGGCTATTGTTGGTTCCTTCCAAATTTATTATGTCTCCCAGCGCTCGAAAGTACTAGAAAAACTGTTCTAATTTGGCACAAAGTGCTGTTCACAGTGTTATCAGTTGAAATTAATTGGACGGATACCCCACTTCTTCTTGTTCTTACCGGGCAACTTGAACTCTGTTTGCAGTTCTTTTAAGTTGGTTATATGAATGCGGCAATTCCAGATCCGTCACACACAGTACGCTTAGCTATACCGATTACCCATAGGTGTCTGCACTATCATTCATCCTTTTTCGAGTGTATTTAACCAATAGCCAGCGCTTTTTAGGTCTAAAATGATCATTTTTAGTCAACTGACATCAGTCCTAACCTGTGACTACCACTTCCACCCAAATCTCTATATATTCTTGCAGCGGCCAGTCAACCGGCAACTTGACCACCTGGGTTGCCAAAACGCCTAATCACCATTGTTGTATATAGCCTAACGAACTTGTCAAACCGAAAATGTATGAGTATGTCGTAAAGTTGCGTCCCGTGTACGCGTTATTGTCAGTTAGGTCACGATGAAAACTGAATGCAGCGCATGTGGGCCACTGGTCAACGGGCGCCTGCTGGACAACTAATGATGTTTAACAGTGGTGAGAAACACCTTTAAAACCGATATTGTGGAATTAAAATTCATCAGCTGTGAGCCAAAAACAAAAAGAAAAGCTGGTTACTATGGGAAAACCTGAATGATATTTTCATACGGTATCGGAATGTGTACGTTCATCGAAATTAGACTCCGTCACGCTTGACCGAGTACACCATCAATACCTTCTGAACCGGAAGCTTTACACATGTAGTAAATTCTCGCAACTTTGCATAGACGTAAAACTAAGAAGCCAGTAGTCGTGGGGGTGTTGAGTCCTGATGACACTCAGCATTCAAGAAAGCATGAAATAATCCGTCCTTTACAAAACAAATGATCGCAAGTATCCCTTTTAACAGTGTTTTTAAAGCACATAACATCACCTTTCAACCCATCCACTTGTACCTCCGCAACTTGGGGCAACAGAAAAGCATGGTTCGAATTAAAGCCAAGGCGACAACACAACTTATGCAACTGTCTGAACACAACTGGACTCTTGTGGGCCCAGACCGCGACATTGGCGTTGCCAAAACCAAGAAAAAACAGAATTACTGAGTATTTGAGGATTTGGCAAAATTCAAGTTGTACGTCACTCATATTTGGTCGCAACCTCCGCATTCAGCTAAACTTTTTGGCCAGTCCCTTTCAAAAAGATACACTAGACGAGTTTCGCTTTTGTTCGAGCTCGTCAGTAGTGCATATCCCTGCAGTCTCGCTCAGGTTACAAAACTCTTAGGTTTACTGGTACGTTAGTTGTGTTACAAGTCATCATTTTATTAGAAGTATATAGAAGAAGCAGCTCATTAAAACCAAAACCCGCGTTATTTTAATACATCCGCAAATTGAATTCTTCAAACCACGTCACCTTCCAGTCAGGCTGCAGCCCATCATCCTCATCATGAAGAACAGCAATACATCACTGGTTTGAACTGCTGTCTGACTGCCACATACTCGCGAAGAAAAAGTGAACGCTAGTCAGCAAAAAGTGAAAAGTAGGAAAGCAGGGAGCCTAACAATCAAAATGCATCTCTGTATTCGAACATTCGATATCAAGACTTCTAGCCCGCGCAAACAGAAAACCAAGCCATAAACGAAAGTAGGGTGTCGTCACCACAAAAACTTTCTCAAGCCTTCCACTTCTCCGGGTTAATCCTTGCACTTACCTCCAAGACAGTTCAGTCAATTATCAGCAGAACCGACGCCGGTAATCCCTTATAGTCAACACCACACCAAAAACGTTTGGCCCCTTACTCTGTAAATCACGACGGTTCCAGTCTTGCACACAAACCAGGCTAACAATGACCAACTCTTCGATAAATAGCTTCATTTCTTTACTTCACGTCATCAGCATTCCACCTCATGCCTTATATCAGTCGGTCGCAACATTGACAAAGAGTGTTTCGTGTGACAGACTACTGGATGACGTCCATACTAACTGTCCTGACCGTTTATATCTGTACAGCTGTGAAAGTTGAGCAAAAATACTGGATTCCCTGCCTGTTTTTTGAATACCCGTTGTTGCCACCCACTGCGTGTTGATGGACGCAGACATCTGAGGTCAACTGCTGGAATATGGTTAGCGTTTTCTGATCTGAACGACCAAGTGTTGCGGTCAGAAACTGGCACAGCAACCGAGCTTGTATTTTCACCGTGTTGTCTTTCAATCGCCAGAGATGTAGCCCAGTGAATAATGTCATAGCACCAGTTTGACGACATTCTGTTTCGTCCCCATGTTTTTACTACTGCTGGTTCAATTTCCGTGTACTCAAATCGGTCAATAATCCCTAACGTGGTGTCTGCGTAACAGTAGCAGTTTTGCAGGGATATTTTTCGGTTTGAGGTTACAATTCGCGTTTCGAACCACTCAGACCACTCAGTAGTTCTCCCGACAATTCGGCTGAGAAACGCTGCAACTGATTTGCCTAGTACAACAGGTAAGCACGCTAGGCCATCAGTTATGTATGTTACATGAGCATACGTACTAAGAAACCATGCAACTAAGCCCGCATCAGAAAACGTGAACTTCACCTTACCATATTGAGTCCACCTTATTCAGTCAGTGTTACCAAACGGTGAGATCTGTCCAGAAACTAAAGAAAGGATCATCTGTATTTTTGTTGTCAGAGACCTATGATTTTCGGAAACCAAGTTGATAATTGAGTAGTTTTGTTGGTTTACGTTGAAATGGTGCACGGGTTCAGTTAAAGAAGCACTGTGAGCTATAGACACAACTTTGTTTCAGTGGTTTTCGAAAATCATAGTTTCAAAAGGGTAAGAGTTAGAGTTCTATTGACGATACTTGATATTGCAAATGTTTATTTTCAAATATGAATGTTTGATAATATCTTGTATTAGCCGGTAGGATTTGTTTGGTAGTAACTGTAACTTCTATTGGACTACGTTTACCGACCAGCTAATTTATCTGAGAATCAGAATATCACCTAGCAAGCGGTATTTCCAGACGCTGTCTGTGATGTACTAACTTAAACGGCAATCACAAAGGAGATAATCACAACAACGGTTGAACTCGTCTTCAACGGTATTGGAGTGGATGCTTTACTTAGGTGGCGTTCTGGTTAGTACGCCTTGAAGCTAGATGATCAACGACTACCGATAAGTTTATGAAGGTGACAAGAAAACTAACATTACGAATCGGAAGCGTTTTGTGTATTCTCATCAGTCGATTCCATAACACACTCGATCATGTAGGTTAAGACCATGATGACAAAACAACTAGACGGACGAACATCGTATGGGTGTAATCATGGTTCACTGTCACGTCAAAAAAGATTATGTCAGAATCTTTTGCCATTAGAGGGCCGGTGCGTGCCACTTGATTAACAGTGCTTCAGAGAACGCAAAAAATCTAGAGCTGCAGCTGCGCAGTAAGACCGTGAACGAAGTGACGGAGACAACCAAACGGCCTGTTGCGACTAATTCTGTTAAGATCGAAGATACCGGATTTCTGCTCGGTTGTTGGTATGCTGATCCGCGTATGGTCATTGTTTGCACTGGCCGATGATATGTTTTGTGGCAGATTTGTTAAGTTCAAAAGGAGCCTAATGGTGTAATTTCTGTTTGTCGAATGGACTCGAAGCACTATCAGGAATTGGACGCCGATAAGCGGCAAACATTGTGCCAGCTACGTTATGAAGCAACGCTGAGAGCCCAGAAATGTAAATTATAAAGTTCTTGAATCACACGTCATAAATAATCTACCAAATTATCCGAAGCACTGGCTCCTCCAGTGAGATTTCACGAACAGCTTACTTTGAAGTCTACCAAGGCCAGTGTTGAGCATTAAATTACTGGCTAAGCTGGTACGGCACTTACGCACGAAACATACTGTTTCGAGTCGAGCAGAAGCTCAAACTTTCATAACCGATTCATAAAATACCCGATTAGGTTTGTTCCCAACGAAACCCTTACCGTTACATATGTTTTGTACAGGAATGGTAAATCCCATCTTGGAAATTTTGAGAGGAAAATCTGCATTAAGCCATTTGACACTTGTACCCTAACCTCAACAAATATTTCCACCGTCACCCACAGGTGTAGACCGATAGTGGTTCTTGATACACACCCCGCCATCCACATTGTTCCTACTGCAAGCTCTCAAAAATGCCCCTTGTTTTCTGTTTCAGGTTTGAATTTCTTACACTCATTCTGGACCGTTTGTGCCTTCAGTTTTAAGTAGGGAATGATTGGACACCAGCTAACTGTTATTCTAGATTTGCCTTTTCTACTTGAGCTAGTAGATCAATCCGATGCTTATGTGGAACTTTTATTTTGATCAAAACGAGTAGACGTATATACAACCAATTTCTAAAATTTCGAACACATCACAACCTCCACCCTTTTTCGTCTCTCCACTGAAAGCAGTCAATCAGGAATAAATGCTGAGGTGTTGAACACACGAATATGTCAAAGTGATCTCCATTCAGTTTCTCATTATCGGTTCACTAATAAACTGTCAGGGGTTAAACGAACGCTTTTCGTTTCAAATCGAAAATGTTGCTCATCTGTCGAGGGTTGTGTTCGTCAAATCCAAACAACCTGTTTGAGTAAACTGCCTTAATAAAAAAAAGAATAAACTAATTGACCAGCTACTGAGCAATAAATCAGCAGATCAATGGGATTGAAATGAACGTAACAGCGATACCTGTTGTGTTATCACTCAGTGTTTACACATTTTCAAGTTATGCTCCAACGATGTCTGAAGTTGAACAGACAGATTTTTTAGACACTCAGTGTACGCTTCTAGGATCGCTGTGCTTGTGAGTAGAAGGCACGCAAATTCAAGAATATTCACTTACTTAATCTAGCCGTAGTTTTTATCGGTAATAACTGCCAGCTGTTGGTCGAGCTTTTTTCTAACATCGCACTTTATTTCCATCATTATGATATCGGTGACACAGCTTACACAGACAGTCGCAATTGTTGAACATTATTGTAAAGAATCCATCTTAACCGTGCTATTTTTCACACGAATGAATGATCGGTTAATTTGCCTCACTCTGCGGGATGTCAAGATGACCACATCCAAAAATTTCACAGTTTGTGCTCAGTAGACAGTTTCCGTACGGTATGCTGGTGGTTATAAGTATTCCGGTTACGGAAAGGCAATCATACGGACTGAATTCCTTTATTGTCTTGGTCAGTTAGGTTCGTTTCCGTCCCATCTGTCAATCTGAGGATATTCTAAAAGTTAAGCTGTATCAATCCCATTATTGCTATCCATTGCGATTTGAAACTACCAGCTTTAATGCACAGTTATTCGTTGTGTTGTGAACAGAATTACGTCCATAATTCACGCAGTGCATTGCATACCGTGCATCTATAAGATGAACAATATCCAATATTGAGATATTACGCATGACCCATCACACAATTTCCCACCCTGAGCTTCGAGTACTGTGTGCGTTGGAAAGCTTTGAATCTGAACTTTTAGAACTCCGTAGATACCCTCGCCACTAACAGCCGTGCTGTACCCCCAGTGTATCCACAGGCAAAAGGAACACTCAAAATCATAGAAAAAGTCTAAAGTAACCCTCCCAGGTTGTTCCGGTGAAGTTCAGCCGAAGTCAAGCCTTCATTATTTAGTTTTCTGAACCGCATCGGCTAACAATTGTCATCAATTCCATCAAGAGCCGCATTATATTAGTTTTCCGCACTGATGCTTAGCCACCATACAATCATTTACAGGAAGAGAGAGAAAAAACCAGAAGAGAGAGGATCTAACTACCGAAAATATCTAGGTCTTATTACTGCAAGTCATCCACAGTTCATCGTCTTTCAAAATAAACTATCAATGTGTACTGGATTATCATTAGTGGCACTATGCAATGCCCTATTGCGATTTTACGTCTTGATAATAATTAAATAGATGAGTTGAGTGAGTTTGGACGTTTCACAGACTAATTGTTGAGAACTTTGGCAGGGACATAACCAACGTAAACAACGTTAAACAAACCATCCAAAATTTTAGGGAAATGCTTATTCATGTTTCCACTCAACATGTAGCCGCTTTTTGCCCGAGCTCGTAGTCAGAGTCTCAGTTCTAACCGCTGCTCCTCAAGTGAGCTGTGGGACAGACAGTCAGGAGGACGGGAAAACTTTTGTGCACGTCCAGTCTCAACAAATACGATTTGGCGTCCACCGGGTGTCTACCATGCTCCACAAAAACCCTTGTCTCCAGAAATTTCTTCGGCCAATCCTGTGGTCGAACAAGTCGTGGGAATACCTTGGAGAACAGCCGCTCGGGCTTCTCGTTGCTGCCGGTGAGTTTCTATTTCCTTAACGTCTGTCGCTGACTTTTTGCAGTGGAGCTTTGGTGAACAAAATTTTATCTTCCCATCATCTTTTCAAGTCTATTTGTAGTTTGTCTGGATTTGTTAACGTTTCACAAAACCAAAACATGTTTTGTTTGGCTGAGGCCTCTGTCATATTTTAATACACCATAGGCAAGTGCATGCTGGACAGTCTAAAGATGTCTTTTATCCGTTCTCAACACGTGGAGTCATCTTTCTGAACCAATATCTGTCTTTATTCAATAAGTTTCCCTCTAGGTCATGTTAGTGAAGTTAACCTGACGGGAAGCGTTGTGTCATTATTACCAAGTTGTGCTTCAGTCTGAATTTCTCGCTATTTTTAATTCGGGCTGTTCTTTTTCGTTAGCTTTTTTTGATGGGCGAATTTGTAGTTGGTTAAGAAACATTGAAGAGAACCTTGGCATTTTGGTGTGTTCCGAATTTAGTTTTTTTAGGAGACGACCACCTCATCACCAAACTGGGTGACTTTACAGCAATGTTTGAAAGAGTTTGAAGAATGATGGCTGCCATTGATATCTGTGTAATACGCCTTATACCGAATAGTCCCTTGGTTTTGTCTTGCTGACGATTGCCTGATATTTGAAGCCTCGTTATGGTCCGTTTACCTAATTCTTTTCAGGCTCGTGGGTAGGTTTCAGTTACTATTTTTGTACCCTGTTGTGTGGGCTAATATTATTCGTGTTGTGTGTTTGTTCTTCGCCCACGCACGGGAATCTCAGACCAACAGAAATCACTGCTTGTTTGAGCTGAAGTGTTGAATTACCGTCCTCAAAAATGCCGTCACACACGAATAAATACGTATATCTAGTTCAGCAGTGCTGCAGTTCGGTACTTGTCATCCTTCGACAAGAAAACCGGTATTTTGTTACTCTTCTAAGGTCACCAGCCTTTTCTTTTCGCTGCATTCTTGTGTTTATAGCCGCTTGCGCCAAATGCTTTGCCTTTAGCCCAGCAGTACAAAATGCACAAGTTAACACAACCAACAGTGCCACACCTTCGACTAAGAATAATGTGCGCGTGTGTATGTCACCCGGGTATAATACAATATTCAATGAGTACCAGCTAATCCGTAGGTTGACTCATAGGTTAATACCTGATGGTTCGTTCGGTTAAGGATACTCACCGCCATAGAGTTCGTTTGTTCCCATTGCCTGACTTTAGCGGCTATCCAGTAAACCAACATCCTGGGCAAACTTGTTTGGATTCGCGAGCCCTTCGTTTGAATCAGCAACTTCTAGTAAACCAAACGATTGCAACATATTCGCATGCCAAATCCAAAACCGCATCATCTCCAGGACTGATGAAGTATTCAAACCGTTATGTACCTTTGAGAAAGTTCGATAATGACTCCTGTGGTTTTACGCCAAGACAAAATCTCAGAATTTCAACCACCGTCCGTCGATCGGAATTGCAAGTGCAGCTGAAGAAACTGATGGTCAGTTTTCATGTCTAATCTGCTTTACTAATGAATTGTTCGATTGTTTTCCACCACATCTTTTTGAAGACGGTCTTCGACTAACCTTATGTGAGATTTTTTATTTCTACTCAGTACAAAAGCAATAACGTATTTTACAACGTTTGGATGTTGCAATTCAATGCTCGATTGGTTTGGTTGCAGCAAGAGAGTTGAAAGCAATCGTCTACAATTTTTTCTAATTGCGAGTAACTGAGTGTCGTAGTAAAATGGTGTGTTCGGTGAACTTGTGCAACAGTCTCTCTAGGACGCCTAGCAAAATGGGGTTTTTAATACGGCGCTTCACGATATTTCTCTTTACACTTCAGGAGAGTAGCTTATCAGTAGAAAATCATTTCTGGTTATCTTCATCTAAAACCGGTCAGGTTCCGAAAATCCTCTCCTACTGTTTTGCACAGGCAGCAGCTAGGTTAGCATCGCATAAAAATCTATTTTGAAATTAATTTTGACTGCCAAGCAACAGCTTGGGTCGTACCAACCGTGCGTGTAAATAGGCGTTAGATACAGATTTCATGGATGAAGGCTTCCGGTGACAAAGCAACTCGCTTGTGATTAGATAGTTCGCAGTGGGTATTGTCTAACTGGATGAATGTGTTATAAACCACGTGGGTTGACAATCGATGCAAAATCACTAACGCTTAGCGTTCACGATAACCCGGCTACGACGGTTGCACTAACGATCTGCGTTATCACGGACTATACGACGACGCACGAACTACCGCAAATGAGATTATATAAGAGCTGTGGGCAGTCTGCTTACGCTGAGAACGTCTTAATTATCCGTCCAGTAGTCTCAGCATCTCTTTGGCAGATTATCTAACTAATCTGGGTCATTTTCGTCTCCTGGATTCCCTGTTGTGGCCCTCACCACTCACAAAAATAGTGACTGGAGACTAAAATATGTGGCAGATAACTGGGCTTAATGGTGTGAATTGTGCTGTTGTTCGGTCAAGTTTTCATCAAAGAAATTGCAATTAATGACGCGAATCAACGAAAGCCGCAAGGAAGTTGTCTTGCTTTTGTCGTCTTCCTTCTTCTTACAGGTGCGTCTCTTGTCTTTAAGCAGCTGGCACCCCAATGTAAACAGTTGTGCAGATCATCCCTCTCGGTTTTCCTAGATATGGTGTGTTTTTCTTTTAGTGGTTGTTTAGTAGCCTGCCAAATGACCTAATACGCCAGGGTTGATTGAGTTCAAACAATCAGCCCGTTCAGTTTGATACCGAATGAAGCTTTTGCGCTTCTTGCAACAGCGTATCACCTACAGAGCAGCCGAATTCCTTCACATGCATGTTTAATTGGACCAAAGTTTACGTATCTGTTGTGCATTAATCGAATAGTATGTGTTGTTGGTTTCATTACTGCCTTGTTCCATATTATGTACTACGAACTGAAGAATGAAACATTGAGTATTTTAATTAACTGTGTTTGCAGAATGCTAGTCAGTGTGCAGTTAAATAGAAGGCGAAGTAGCTGTGTAGTTAGTTGTGAAGTGCGGTTCCAGCCAAATGTCTTCTCAAAATTGAGTTTTTTGGGCAACTGTTTCGTGAGCACATTTTTGTAAGGGGATGATGAATGACTGACAGTTTCTTCCGTTTCGCAAAGATTTATGACAAACCGGAAAGTAAATTTTCGCACACCAAGGAAGAGAAATAGGAAACTCACTTCTTTCGGTTTCAGACGCGTGTGGCTCAACTGGAGAAGCAACTGAACAAAGAAAAGCAAAAGTCGAGAACAAGGACGGAACAGAATGTGAGTTGTATTCACTCTCGAATTTTAAAACAGCGTCATATAAGTAGGTCAGTCTCCAATGATTTTTCATTTGTACAAGTAGATAATACTCAAAGCTAAAATAAATCTTCTAAAAAGTGAATATTTCCAATTACTTTGATGTAAGAATAGCTACAGTATTGTCAGTCTGTTTGTGCCAGTGAAAAAAACGGAAAACTTCACCTGAATCAATCAAAGACAACGGATAAATGATTAATGTGAGCAACAAAGTACCGAGATAAATTTGTTGTCTATTTTTGTTCATAAGACCGACCACACCAAAACATTTTTTTGAAAACGGACACGAGAACGTGCTATAAGGCTGATCACTGAAAAGTGTACATGACAACTGTCAATTCCGTAACCGCTGTGTCCGAATCATGAGCCCGATAACTTAAACACCCAGAGGTAAAATGCAAGGAGGAATGCCTTCGAGAGTATACGTTTGAGTTACTAAAGTTTCCACGAAGAGTTAGCATCCCTCATTGTTTTTTACTTGCTCAATAGACGATTTTAAGGACGAGTTGACTTTAAACAACGTGTAACCGTGCAGAATGCTGTTCGCTTGTGACTGCCGCAAACTGCACCACAAAAGCAGACAAGCGATTTAGGTTTCGAACATTTATCGTTTGCAGTCAGTCTACTTTGTAGCGGTTTACAACGAATGCATAACCATTAACAACAAAGTAGTTCACATTTTTCAGATAAATCATATCTTCAACTCAAGTTTTTATTCGCTTACTTAAGTAATTCGGTCGTGCCTAATGTGAGGTCAATGGCGCAGTGGTCAACACGGTTGCCTCATGATTGGAATGGTCGGAGTTCAAATCCCGGCCGTGGCAAGGATATGCACTACTGATGAGCTCTAATGAGAGCGAAACTCGAGTCTAGTGCTTCTTTTCGAAAGTCTATCTGAATGCGAACGCTGCGATCAAATGTGAGTGATGGTCAACTTGAAACCAAACCAAATCCCCGACTACTCATCAGTACTTAAGTACAGCCTGAACATAATTCATAGCTGACCACAACTGATGCGTCTACATAAGTTCTCAGTCGGCTGCCGCTCGATAGGAGCAGTAAGTTCGGTCTTTCTTCATGTTTCTAATAGTTATTAGCGCTTGTTCTTTCCAAGACGAGGGGTCAAAATCGACGTGGACTACTGTGTAGCTGATCTCACGTTAGCTGTGACCAGTTTATCATAAGTAAACACTTTATTAGAATTGATTGAGTGATGCTCAGGTTATCCAGATAATTCGGAGAGGGACTCTACACAACTTGTAGAGTTAACAACACAACATCCTAAACTTCTTGTATAGTATACGTACTGACGAGGTTTAATGAGAGCGAAATATGAGTCTAATATTTCTCCACGAAAGACGTTGACTCGATTGGTCACTTCGATGAGATGTTTGCGATCACATGAGCGCTGTTCAATTTATATCGAAAAGATCCCACACTTTACCATAACTTGGTAAGCTGTCACAGATAGGTGAAGTTCAATATTTCACTGTTTATGTGACAACTGGGGAATCTGTGGATTGAACGGCAGGGTTAGACTAACATGTTAAGATTTGCTCACAAATAACTGAGTCATTTTCTCTGCATGTGCGTTGAAAGTGAGAAACACCAACCTGGAATAAGCTCCTGTCTTTCTGTATACGGTCAGTGGTACGAACAGACCTCTCAGGCTTTTCTCAAACGGTTTTTTGGGTCATAATGAAGATTTGCTGGATTACAGACAATCACAAATAGCAAACTTATTTTACCAGGTGTGCAATAGAGGCACAACTGTTAAATGACGTAATTCGCATACATCTTTGCAAGACCAGTGATAGAAACCCTTAGCTCAGTGGATTAAGGCCCGACACTTGATCACTAGTCATGCGGTTGACTTCGTTGTGAAAGAAGTGTTGTTGCCGCCTGTGAGGTTTGAAACAGCTGTCCAACACTCACTTGATGATCACCGGGACGGAATATTTGTAAATTGTTAGTCATTAACCGGTGGTGATCGCAGTAACATGAGCAAATGGAAAATCCGCACATAAATTGGAAATTTCTCAAAACGGACCGCAGTTGTCTCATTACCACTGACTCTCTCTTCAGACCCTCTTAAAAATGTATTATACCCCAGTTTTGTTCAACGATTCAATGATTCCTATGAATCAAACCACTGACAGAGTTCTTCATAGTGGGGCAATCGAACAGAGCCAGAAGTTACCCTATCTGCTCTTGAGGTAATCGGGCTACCTAAGCAATACTCACAGGCGATTATGGCTGATCGTTCACATATGGTGATTCAGTCACCCATAAGGTTGGGTCAGTGCCGCAGCGGTGAACACGGTTGCGTTATGAAAGCACGCCCGGAATCCCAGTTCGTGGTCGAATGTCCACCACTGATGAGCTCTAACAAGAGCGACACTCGAATCTGATGCATCTTTTAGAATGATTTTGACTGAAAAGTATGGGAATACGACAGCTTTGACCGATGATGGGTGATATTCAGTTTGCAAATAATCCATGTGCACATCACTAACTCAAACATATGTTGCGCATCCAAAAATGGTAATTACCGCTGTTTGCTCGAGTCGTCCGTTCCTTCCGTTGCTTGATGCAAACCAAAACTAAACGTTCACTGTGGAACAGGTTGAGGCCGATAAGCTTTAGGAATCTATCTGTCAGTAAACTGAGGGGCTCTCTCCGATAGAGTAAATCATTGAGATTCTAGTAAGAAACACTCGCCACCTACTATAAATTCGATTATCTGCTAGTGTCACCAATACAATAATTGCCATATTTACGCG
This sequence comes from Paragonimus westermani, assembly GCA_008508345.1. Classification (NCBI taxonomy): domain Eukaryota; kingdom Metazoa; phylum Platyhelminthes; class Trematoda; order Plagiorchiida; family Troglotrematidae; genus Paragonimus; species Paragonimus westermani. The sequence goes on from QNGE01000028.1 coordinate 296,113, forward strand.
GAATTGTGGTATTGCAGTCCTTTGATTGGATACAATGGGAATACTGTTTATTTGCGAAACTGATAAAGTTGTCGATTTTTATTTGCAATTAACGGGGAATTCTTCTGTGTTCTAAACGTGAGACAGGCAAACAACTAAACATTTAAGGCAATCTGTTCTAATGGTTGGGAACAGTGGTGGTGTTCGTAGCTGGGGTTGATGGTTTTGGTATTGATATGTTCGCCGAGCTTGGTATTTAGGTTGCAAACTATACGCTGAAACACCTGCGCACTGATGATGTCACCCCGTATGGTGATGAAACGTTTGTGACCTAAATACCAAGCTCAGCGAACATATCAATACCAAGTAATCTGTTCTAGTTTTAAATTCTTACATCAAGGCTTATTTTGAGGATGTACGATAATATCACCTATTTTGTATCCAAGAAATTGCTTGTCAACTAAGCTTACAGGTTTTTTGTGTTTTATAATGTATCTTAGGGACTGCATTGCTTTTGTTGTCAGTTGCGATTTTTTGTGGAAATAAACTAGTTCTATACGGTACACTGTTGTCCGCATAGATACGTGTTGCGTCAGGCGACCAGGAAATGGTTGGTCTCAGTTCCGAATCAACAGCAGCCGGCCAGCTCAATGACTTTGTCGCACAACTGCAGCCACTCATAGATCGCATACAGACGAGTCCGTGAGTTCTCAGTGAATACAATATAAGATTTTTTGACCACTACCAAGAAACATTAATCATGCGATTTCCATTAAGAACCGGAACTTCACCTTGTCACGTTCGTTGATCAACCTCTCCTTTGTTCTTGTCTTCAGCTTGAACACCATCATCATATACAACGTGAACGCCATTATCGCTACAATATTGTCAGCTGTATATTTTTTCCCTTTTTCGCGATATTTGTTACACACAACCTCAACTTTGATAATGAAGACGTTCTTGCTTGTTTGTTTGCTTCAGTGCTAGCGGTTCCATCATTAACCGTGGCATCTTTATAACTGACATTATTTTTACTAATGCTTGCCGATACTAATCATTGCCACAACTTCCACCTATCTATCTGTCCTCAACATCGTCATCTTTTACTGGAACACGTCGATAAAACTTATTTCTAGAGGTGTTTCCATCCTCCTTGTCAGGATGGACATAACCACTTTTATTGAAATCCTCTTCATAAACATCATCAACGATATGATGAATAACAGCTCGATGGTTATTTTGGCCACTGTCAACACCACTGTATTTGTCAGCCTCCTCAGTGATATTCTAGTCATCCTCAACACCATCATGATCAGTGTCGCTACTATCCTTGTCTTTAGCAGTTCCAGTCAAAAAAGCAACATTGTCCCATTTAACATTTTGTCTGTGCTCATCATCTATGAGTTCAATAAATCATCAGGCTACGGCAAGTGTTCAACGGAGATTTATAATCTTCGTCCAATCATGAAGATGTAAACATGCAAAGTGACATTGAAGGAACTAATTTCATATGGTGAGGTCTCGCACAGCTTATGTGATTTTATTGCTTGTCACTCGCACCGTTTAGATCTCTTCGTGCACAGGGTAAATCTGATGGTAAATTTTGAGACTTTAACTCAGTTCCTTCTAATTGCACATGTTTACTACATTTGAGAATATGTCAGGTTTTCATGTAGTTGGTAGATGCCCATACACTCAGAAATTCTAGTGCACATTATTTTAACTAATGGGCTATTCTGAAATCCATGTTTTATCTGTACTGTTTTATACCTTTACTTTTTGTTGCCCCATTCAGACAGCTGTTCAGACTTTCTAAAATCAACTACAACAGTGTTTTTCTCTCTGTGCGGTTGAGGTGCTCAAGTAATACGATTGGTATTTGGATGAAAAACAGTGGCTAGTCAAACCAAAACTATTAGCAAATTATAGACAACATGTGTTTGTCAAGCTGACTGTTTCTGCATACATATTTATTTGGTAACAAGCTTAAAATAACTGTTTATGCGCACCATTTAGTAAGTGATTAATAATTACTCGAATATATCATATAGTCCTAAGAAGCATAGTATCATTCGAAATTTTCAGGTTGATGGCGAAGCACTGATCAGCCACAGAGTTCCTAAACTGCCAAACCTTGGATTCTGATCAAGACAGAGCAAGACTTGTGGGTTAACTATTTATTCATAAAAATCCTTTAAATTCACGGTGGTTGAAAGCACTAGATCTTAGCCTAACCAAAATAAGCTTGTCGAATTCAAACTACGATTTTGATATCCCAACCCTGTGATATCCGTTTCTGTTGAGTAAACTGTGAATAACCTACGGTGGGTTAAATGCAAGGGTGATTGAAAAATTTGTTGGATGAATTTTAAATTTATTAATGACTACTTTGATACTACCTCGAACCAAACGTAAACGCCAGAAAATGACTAAGGATTTCAAATTTACACATCACCTTTTTCATACACACTGGTGGTACAAAAAATCTCAAAGTGGATCAGCGAGAGTTTTAATTTGGACATAGAAATAGCGAACGTCACACAAACTGCAAACAGAAACTCGATTGAGAAGTTAGTGGCACATGTTAGCTGGTTTCACACAGGAGTATCTGAAGTGCAACAAGAAATTCAGCCACCACGATCACCCCTATCAGAATTGTAGTGTCTTGCGACTTTCCCAAAAGGCACTTTTGATGAACCTATCCTAGTGGTTGTAGGGGAATCGACTCTGTACTGCATTCCACATGCACTTAGCTTCCGCACTAAGAAAGCAAAGCGTTGTCCTGACTCATTCTGCTGTGCATGTGAACTGAGACTAAATCGCTGAATTGTATGATGATTAATTTTTCACTATATTACATATTGTATATTTCGTTCACGTTAGTCAGCGGTTCTTTTAAGTCAGAACGAAAACATTCCAGGCGATTGCGAACACTGAATATACATCGGCTGTTCCGAAAATAGGCTTATTTGTTACTTTGAATGAACAAGACATAATTAGAAAAAATAGTCCCGAACCAGATCATTGTATGCAGAATCATGTGTTGTTCTGTATATGTAACTCACCAACCCACAAAAAGACATAACTCGCTCGGTCACGTTCCCATGTAACAACTTTACTTAGAATTCCATTCTTTCTCTATTCGGTACATGCAATCGGCTGCAATTCCTTGGCCTACCAGGAAAATGTTAAATTACTTGCTACCCTGCAGTTTGTCAAATTGCTTTATTTTCGAGTGGAAAGCCTGAATAATCAAAAACACAGTCCAGCAAAAAATGTTTCTTTGCGTGACTTCTTCTTGTTCCTCCTCATCTTCCTCCATGTTCTGCTCGAGTTTTCTGATGACACAAGCGTCCAACCGAAATGCCGGTAGTTTGTCTTCATCCAGATTGAAACCCTAGGACTCACACAATATTGTAAACCATAATTGCAGTTCTTTTAATTGTGAGATAGAAAACAATTGTTTGACGTTGCAAAATAACTATCATTTTGTTCACAGCAATTTAAAAAAGTGTGGAATGTGTTTCTGTGGAAAATAAACGTCGATTTCGGAAAAACCCAGTGTGTTCCTCTGAATGAACAGGCAGAAGTCGGAATTACCAACATTTTTATGAAGCAAAAATTAACCTATTTTTTATTTGAATGAGAATCTGTTATGGAACAACATCTTTCATCTGGTTACTTCATTTTGCCTGATCTTGATTTATATATATTTCTCATGAGCGTTTAGTTGAATTAATTACAAACCGTTGGGGTCACCTCTACGGTGTTGTCATTTACCTGAATACGGGGATCAAACAAATCTCTCCACAGTCATTTATTTATAGCGCGTATACATAAAACATGTGTATGGGGTCAGTTAGCTCACTGGACACATCGTTACTGAGTGAATCAGGAAAGGTAGTCAGTAAATTGCCAAACTACGATAACGAGAATGTAGGTCAAATTTCAAATCATCCTGAACCGTGAAAAGCTGTAGCTTAACAACATGAAATTCGCGGCGAAATTCGACTGGTGATATCGATAATATCGCTTTTAACGAGGGTAACATGCACCAAATATGACTGGCTTTGGAAGTTATGCAAAGGTTACGTGATGAATTGGTGCTTCGCCTAATTTGCTATCAGAGAAAATATAAAGGTTCGGTAAGATTTTCCTGTTTGCAGAATTACGGTTTCAAGGGACGAATACTGTTTGAAGTAACTATAAATAATACTACAGTCCCGCCGCCTCCAACACGTATCTGATTAATTGGAAGGATAATTCACCGAGCTTGCCTCACAATAAAGTTCCAATAGATCTAAATCACGTGATCCACACCTACATACTGGTGGCTATTAAGATGCACTTACTGAGAGGCTGTGAATAAAACTACTTTATTTATCTGTGACTCTTTCTGTTGAACGTCTGAGAAGCATCCAGCACATGCCAATCTATTGATTTCTACTTCCGGTCAATTTATAAACTGTATATCTCGTACGGCTGGAGAAACGAGCTTTAACCCTTGAAGGCCCTATTTATGTATACAAAGTACTTTATTGACATCCCTATACTTACTTTGGAAATGGACGACAGAATGAAACTGACTTGTGTGTAATGTCTATACGTTTGTGTTTCAGCTAACAAAAGCTTCATCATTTCATTCTAACCTTCTTTCGTTGAATACCTTGTCAGACACTCTGTGTAGTAGCTGTTCATATTTAATACACTTCAATGTTCAATCGGTTTATTACGTTGCCACAATTTAATCGTTAACCGAGCGTTATCTCTCCCTCTTCCTCTGACCGGTAATGAGCCCAAATGCGCCACTTGAACTGTAACTTGTGTTTTCTTGCACACTCATCAACGAACAATAAACAGAGTAGTTTGTAGCAGTCACCCGAAACGAATTCGGCTTATACGCTTTATGCACTCTGTACCACTCTTGTTCAGGTTTGTTAAGCTTTTAAGGAACCGCCCCCACTGGGCGAACATTAAACCAGCGTAAATCAAACATTTCACTTTCACCAAGAGTGCGCCTGTAACTATTGTCTATACGAGCTTTACTACATATTGGTCGTTCACACAATAGCCGCTAATCATTTATCCATACACATTACGCCCATTCAATTGTCCGACTTTGTAGATGTTTGCAGTTCCGCATTTAGTATGAGCTCTGTTATAATTCATCCTTCAGGCTTCAACAAGTCGAAGTGTTTCATACAAAACGACTCATAATTCCGCTGAGCGTATAAAAGCTTGTACTGTGAACTGTGGGACCAACAGTTTCACCTGACTATTTTCCAGAAGTGCAATTACGACCCCATAACTCGCCATCCACTTCCCAGTTACTTGCCCGTTATTTTGGTGTTTGCTGGTCAGCTTTCGGAATCCCATGGAACTTTCGTAAGTGGGATGAACAAGTGAAGGTCGTATGTTAAACAGATTAGAAGCGCTCTTCAGCTAAATGAACAGTATACACACAAAAGATGTTTACCGAGACGCTCACAGCATCCGACAAAGTTATAGATGTCACAATATCGGTTCCTCAGTCAGTGTAAATCTGTAAGGATAGAAGGTGTTGGACGAGGGCAACACAGTTTGCATGCTTGTCCTCTCCTTGTGTACTGAGCATTGTAATCAAACCTGATCTCCTTTTGCTCAATAGCATAAGCTATTAAGCAAAACCCTGTCCGCGATTTGATTGGAAACAACCTGTAAGTGGTTCAACTTCACTGGCATCAGAGATATTGATCAGTTTAGAATTTTTACTTCGACAACTTTCTGGTGAGTTTGAAACAGAAGATGAATTGAGGTTTTGTGACTTGTTTGTATGTAAGCTTACACCACAAGTGGTTCTCAGCTTTAACGATCCATCTTCAATCCAAGAGGCAACACACATCTATCATTCCCGTAGTCCTGTGTAAACTGACCAGTGATTTCTGTCTTTAGATAGAGGACATTGTAGTAACTGAGTGGGCAATACTTTTCATGATATACTTATATTCACTTGTAAGTTGTTCATGTCAAGTTGTGGACAGTAATATGCAACATCAGAATAAGATAATCTATGAAGAACTTAGAGTAACTTGGCATATATCGATCTTGTATTAGTAAACTCACCCACCAGGTTGTTCTTAAACTTGCTGCCAATCTAAATTTCTGCCGCAATCATCTCCATCATAGCGTTTTTGGCCAAGTAATACTATATCTGTTCCTGCTAGCTCTGTCTATCTGTGTAAAAATATTCCTTTTTTGTCTCCTATGAAGTTTGTCTTCGAGATTGCTTGCAAGATTTCTCTGAACGCGCTGGTGAACATCGAGCAGTACATTTCAACAGTAGAACGAGTGAAACCATAATCAGCACAGTAGTGGCACACTTGATTATTTCTGGTCGTTCCGTTGGTGTAAATTTCCACAAAATAAATATTCCCTGAAGCGGGACAATATACTGATACACTCTCTTCAAGACTGAAAACACAAACATTTGTCTACGCGATCCGCATTTGCATAACCTAGAATATTTTAATGTAATTCCGAACAAACCATGGCCTACCTCACACCCCACGTCTGCAAGAAATACTTATCCAAGTAACGTTTAGTTTGTTACACTCAATCCACGTGCCTGTCTGCAGAGCCATATTCTTTCTATGGTCTCTCAAATACTGCGGACTCCACAACACTTCCATTCCAATATAATGTAATTAGCTTGTTAATGGATTCCTGAAACGGAGTGCTTTTCTTTTGTCCTGGTTTTCTCAAGTGTTCTGAAGATAGACAGACGTTTCCTAAGACGACAACCCTACAGCAACAGCGGAAAAAACGTAACTTGGTTGTACGGTTGATGGTTGTCTATTAACCTGATGCCTCTGAAATGGCACAGTTGATTAATTCAAAATCGTCGTTGAAAACGAGATGACCGCTTTGTATTCAGTTTCAACAAGATGATTTTACAAACGTCAACCGACAAGATTGTCCTACAACAGCAAAAACAATATATTGATGAGAATCAACTTATCCATACTTCTAAAAATTCTGAAGACAACACGCAGAATTTGGATAGATTCATCCTAACTATAGGAATCCCTTTCAGTAAATTCCACAAAGAGACAAAGCATTGATTTCTAATATTCCATCAATCAGCACCTTCGGAGAACCTGTAGATAAATTTTTACAATGCATTCTTCCTAAGTGTTGACTGGATATCATTTCAGATTAAATTTTTCATGCTCCAACGTGTCACAAATTAACATATTTGCCAAATTATTTACAGCCAGTTTGTGATTCGTGAGATACGGTGACAGATATACTTAAATATGATGCATGTTGTGGCAAAATAGACTGTCTCCTAACGACAGACTGTCTGTTATCGCATCGTATACTTTTGCTATGATTCAGAAAGAATATTGTGTTCGGGCCACGTTGACAGTATTTTCATGTATAATCAGTTATTATCTTCCACTACAGTTCAAGTCAACACGAGACGAATATGCTGATTTCCAACCTACAAACCAATTTGAAGATGTTATGCACCCTTATCGAAAAGGTAAGCGAACAAATTGAGGAAAACACTGGCGATTTGGCCGTGAAAAACCCTAAATCGCTGGCCGAAAGACCCATTGCTGTTAAGCGACAACTGAGAATGTTTAATAAATCATGTGATCCGGAGGTGTACGATCGACGAATTCAACTGGCGACATCTGTGCACAAAAACTTTAGGGAAGAATGTACAACCACAAATAGTGAAGTATTCTGCGAAGATACTGTGACAAACCAGGGTCATGCTCATCAGGAATCGGTCGCTATACAAACAGAAGGCTTGGCCCAAGTTAAAATCGAAAACCAACGAACAGAATTGCAGGTAAGCATTCCATTTGGTGTCATGTTTTTTAACTATATTCATTGTGCACTTAAATCATACAAACATCTGGTGACACGTATATGAGGCTCAATTCATTGCGTGCTCCTTTCTCAAGTAGTCACTAACCGGTTTTACTCGAAACTACGCAGTATGATTCTGTTTGACCTACAGTTTCCACCTATACTCTTCAAAATTGTTAGTAAATATAATTAGGTTATCTATTTACATAACATTCATGGTTAACAACAACTGGACCGAGATATACCGCGATTGTCTTTTGGCCCGCACAAATTATTTTTTTCCGTAATTTTGGACGACAAGCGTGTGCCTCAGATCTACCGATACATAACCATATGAATGATGATTTGGCACCTTTACAGATTGCGGAGTTATCTGATCAACACTGATGACATAATGATATCAACTATTGCTTTTGTATGATCTGATAAAAATCTTAATCAGTATTGATATAACATTTCAGTCAGAGGTGAAGGTACGGTGTCTTGGTCAAGCATAACACTTAACGGCCAACGTATCTGTCTCACCGATGAAACGGATGAGAACATTCGACTCCTGATACGGATCAAAATATGTCCCACTTCTGAGTTCTTTAAAACCCGGAATTCCAATTTATTACTCTTTTTCGAAGAGGATCCGTCTAAGCATTTACTAGGATATGGAAGACTGAGACATATGTGTGCACTTTTAAACAGCTGCTTTCGGCACCTGTTGCAGCTTGTCATTAGCGCACAGCTTTTCTACCACCAACATTGAAACTCCAGTTTACTACACCAGAGGAATTCGCATCACATTTAAAAACAGCAATATTTTCTTGGGACAAGTATTTTGGCAGCTCAGCTGTCTCAAGAGGAGATAGAGTAACTGTCATGTGAACGGAAATTAACTACTACCACTAGCGTTCTCTCAATTAAGTTCAACCTGCAAACTACTACAAAGTTACTTAGGTCAAACGAAAGAAAATCTCAGGCCTAAAACTCTCTTTCGACCGACGTAGACTGCAAGCTCTACCTAAATGACAAATTTCTGTTCAGTTGAGTTACATTGCACTTATAACGACTTAGCAATACGTAGGATTGGTAGTTAACCCTTAACAATCAAATGACCGCCAGTTTGTTTGTTTTGAAATAGTACGATAAGAGCAACTCAACCGTGCCATACACATTTGAAAAACGCTGTGGCTTTCATAGGGATAGCGAACACCAAATCTAGTACGAATGTAGTCGAACAGTTTGGGCGTCGTGTTTAGCATGTTATTGATAAACCGACTGAGAATGGCATAACGTTTTGTGCAAGTTGTAATACTCTACGTTTCAACCACCTCAGTTGGCCTTCCTCAGGGGTGTTATAATCGGAATCACATGTTTTTCTACATTCAGGATGTTTTCCTAGGACCCCCACTTGTTTCGAATGAGCCGCAAGGCATCGATCAAGTCATCAATCACGGACATCATAGAGAACCGAAAGCACTATCTACGATAGACTCAGTAGCTCCACGACGGCGTGAACAACATTCTACATTGACAAAACACGATACTTTGACCAACTGTAATTCTTCTCAGCTGGGGCAGTCGGGATCAAATCGCGTTCAGTATGAGCGGTCTGAAAGCTGGGCCACTACAACTATTCACGGCTCCCCATCCGATGGAGGTTGCCGGATAGCAACTCGGGAACAGGCGGCCCCCGAACCCAATGCTTCAAGCGACAGTTTGTTTCATAATGGTAAGTTGACAAAACTTGGCTGTTATTATCGTACTGTGGCCAGACTACGGGGTATTTCAGTATTTTTATTGCGCGCATATGAAATCACATTTTCAGATGTACGCAATAGTCTACTCAGAGTCACACCACGGCCTCCCTGTAATGTCGTCTATTTGACGAACCATAAAAGGGCACAGTGATTTTGCAGTATACCTAGATTTGACCGCGGATGTCAACAGCATACAACGAAGACTTTTTAGACCATTAATTCGATCTCCGTTATCAACAGATAGCAGCAAAATACACCCACTTTGTGCAGTATCCTCCAGGTCCAACATCAAGTAAGTTAGCCATACTCAGTATTGAGGTTTTAATGAAACCATATTCTGCGAGGTTTCACACATTTTTATATTAAAACCTCTTTTCTGGACTGACCTTATTCTCTCAAAGATTTCTGATTCATAAAAAATGTGGTGGATGCTACCTAGTGAGGTTTACTCACTTCTCAGTGATACATATGTTTCACAGCGAACAAATGAAGAAAAATATCCTATATAATCTCTCTGTTGAGCGTTTCATCCCTTGTTTACTCAAATTCCCGTTTGTACAACACATCGGATGAAATGGCCTTCGATCCACCGAAACAACAATGTGCTGGTCTGACGAAGTCTCAACTAGACTATGCACCCATGGAGATTACAGCTCGGACTTGCACCCGTAAGTAGAATCAGTGGGGATCAGCGCCGAATAAAGTTCACCATACATAGTGGATGGCATATAGCAACGCTAGGGCTCAAAGTTAAAAATGTTCATGACGAACACAGAAGTCAACAAAAATGAATCGATCGGACTAGGCACAGGTTTTGCAGTACTTGATTTCGTTAAGTCTTTCTTCACATTCTTTATGTAAGGCGTATCCATTGGTTTACTGACTACTGTTTGAGTACTTTTAAACTGAACACCGCCCACATTTGATAGCAGTCTTTGCAATCAGATGTGTGAACATTGTTTGCCTCATATTCTGGGTGTAAGAACACTTGTGATTTACAAACCAATCCGTCTACATGTTGTTTATCGATGGAAAGCGTAAAGGAATACCATAACCGACGGATAATTTTGTCCTGATTCCCTCTCCAGAACGCCATCATTTTAACTATTAAACACAACCAAAAATCAGTGATTTGTACGATTGCTTAAATGTCGTATTAAGGGGGGAAGAAGAGTAACGCTTGAAAGGGGGAAAAAGGGGAAATGAAGAGAGAGGAGCTAGTGTTGTGTTATGTTGTGTGTTCAGACACTGAACGTAAAGGTACTCACATCTTGAAAAACTAAAATACTAGTTATGAGTGACAGTATGGCGTCATCAACAAAATCGCCGCTCTATGGTTTTCAAATATTTCCTTAATTAGTTGCACTGACTGCTCGACAGTAGTGACGCCACTGAACCCGATTAGTCTTCATCACACTCAGTCTCTGGCCACATATTCTATGAGTTGCGAAGACCCCAGTTTCTGGGACAAACACGACTTACACTAGAAAACCCTTTGGAGAATGGTTTCACTTCTCTATTCCTGTTCCTCATCTGCCTACCGTATGCCTTACACCAGTTAGCCGAGGCAGCGTCAAGCATAGCTCGGTTTGCCAGGTCACTGACTGCTACCATAAGTGAATGTTCTAAAAACCAAAAGAGTGAGTAAAAGAACTCGTTTAGCACTTACTACCAAGAATTCGCTCAATATCCTCTCCGTCACTTGGACTCAGAAATCGATGGTCAAATATCTAAGAATGGTTCGTGTTTATTATTCCATGTAGCCTTGGTCTGCGGTTGTAAATCAATACAGCCGTCAACTACCCCGTATACAAGATTCACAGAGATGACTTTCTGTTACGACGAATGTCTTAACTCAGTGAATTGTCAGCTTATTTCTATTTTTGCATGCTTTTTTGTATTTAGAAAGTCCTTTTTTAAGAAAAATGTCTTCAAGAACTGGAAAATTGTATGGTGACGCAACTAAACTAGCAGTAATTAGACAATAAAGAAATGTATGATGTAAAACTGTAGATGGTTTCGAGTAGCAAGATTTAAAATAAGACCTTAAAGGATTGAGGAAATACACATCAACCCTTCATTTTCATCAGTAAGTATTTCTTCGTTAGGTAATTTTCGTTAGGAATTTGGGAGAATTAGTGTAGGTTATGACCATTCACGCAGAAAGAACTTCCAAACCTCTTATGATAAACACCATTCATTTATGTGGAATTTCGTTGTGGTTAGGTCCCACAGTTTTTTCACTGGCTTTAAGTCGAGGCAAACCAAACAGTTAATTTTAAATCCTAATCAGTATAAAAACGGGGTTGAAAAGACAGGATATACATGTTGGAGCGTATTCTTGGTGGAAGTCAGTGTTTGGGTAACACCTCCGAACAAGAAAATTCACAGATTCGATTATATGTACTAGAGTAAGAACCTTTCTGTTATCTGTTCAGCAGAGCTGAGTATGCCTTTCAGTAGCGAAAAACCTGTTGAAAATTGCCGAAGACCTGTCGTTATACTGTTGTTCAGTGGAGCTTCCTAGTTTTGGAGTGTGATTCCACTGTAGTATCATTCAATCGACACTGTATATTTTACTTCGAGAAAACATTTTGGGCAAACTTTTCCCATCTGTGCTAACATCCAGTAGTCTGCGTAGGTACACAGAGAGATTGTCTTATCAAAAATTGTCATTTTTCCTACATACTTTCAGTGTGCAACATCCGCCTCGAAGTGGATAATTCGAACGCTGGTAGCACAGCATGACATCTATTCAGCTCACACACATGCTAGAATTTGCTTCATTAGACTGAGCCTGTCTATGCTCGGATACTGGCACCATTTTTATAGGTTCATAGGCTGCTACAGAAGGAAAGAGATTTTTGCTTATGTGTTTCTATCTCTGTGTTTGTCGGCAAAAATTCATGTTGGTTTGCAAGTTCGAAGAGAATGTGAATGGAACAAAATGTGATTCGAGCTGTTCCTTAGTGTGAAGCCGTTCTCTCTACAGAGTAACTTGCCTGTTTCACCAATCAATTCTCGAAAACTCATCCTTACTTATTAGGAGTATCATATTGTGCTGTGCTACCACATACTTTTATATAAAATAAATTTTCCAGGTTGACAGCCATCTAAATAATACATATCATTTTAAGACCAGTTCATGGGTTGTGTTTACGTAACAAATACTTTCTGCGGTATATTCAGAACAGTTTCAGTTTTGTGAAAAGGTGTCCTCTGTTACTTCGTGCCATTCCTTTAAAATTCCCTGGAGCTATGTTGGTTAGATGGACCGTTCGTTTGTTTCTGAAATACTATTCCATGTTGGATTGCCCTATATGTCCACCGGCTTACTATAGCCTAAACGAATCCAACCTGTAAATATTATGTCGCAGTTTTGCTACAACAAGTGTTTGAACAAGATTTTATCCCAATCCTCAAAGCTTACAGCAGTTTCTCGGAGTTATGAAATTTTTGCAGTTTCACCAAATCTGATGTTTCTAGGGGACAACAAAGTCGTAGTTTCACCTCACTCAATAAAATTTAGCGTACGTTGTTTTAATTACCTCTTAAATTTCGAAACATTGTTCCAACTCGTACAGGACGTACCCCATACTACTGATTTAGTGATGGTGTCTCAAGTCTACTTCATCTTACTCTCACACTAACGCAAACATACAACGTTACGCAAGCTCTGTTTAGCTAGATTGTGCTTTTTCTTTCAGATTTAAGAGGTCTGGAACAGTGGGGGCAAAATACAAAGTGTTTGGCGTCCCGAGTGGTTTGTCTAGTGAAGACTATTTTTTGTTCGTTGTGAAGATGGTTAACTAGACAAAAAACTTTCCTACACGTTGTCGGTCAACGCTGATTAGTGTTCAAAGCCACTTTTAAAATGGTTCAGAGACCAAGAATAGTAGTTGTGGAATAAAGAAACATAAGCTGTTAAACTCGTTTCTTGACCGAACACGATCGAGACGAGATAATCAGCCTAAAGGAACCTGATGTTATAATCGTAAATTAGGTTAGTGCATTGCGTAGGATTTTTTCACTTCGTTTGAATTAATTTTCGGCGGTTTCAGTCTACTTCCGAATGAAAAATTGCCAAGATTTTCTGTGTTGTTAGTTTGTCTTTATCGAATGCACAGTGTTGATTATCAATGTCCAAATGAATTACGTATAAACCACATTTAATGATTCGAGAAGCGATTTCTTGGGCTTTCTACCTTCCCTATTAGTGACAACAATCTTTTGTCTTTGGCATTGAGAAAGTAGCCTATTAACCGATACCGCTAATACATATAGTACAGGTGAATTTTAACTTACAAGAGAATAACGACTCATCAAAAAAGTAAGATTTTTAAGTCATCAAATAATTCACCATGTAGAAAGATTTCGTGCGTTTCATTAGTACTACAATCTATCTGTTCATTTTCTCGTGCCTTATGCCTGTCTTAAGAAGGCGAAGTCGACCAAACTATAAACGTAATCAAATTTGGTTTTGTTATCCAAAAAACGAAATCGCTGCTCATTTTGTTCAATCAATTCTCTGTGGTTAATTGACTCTTTCAACCTAAGAAAACGTTTTCAACAGCAATTCTATGTGAAATGTTAGGTGGTTGATTAGAAAGTCATAACTCTTACATTGTATGAACTTGAAGGGTATGTTGAAGAAAGCATGTCTGAAAACTTTTTAAGTTGACCTAGAAAGCTTTCTTTCTGTTAAGCTTCTTGTTGCCAAAGAAACCACATGTTTCCCACCATTTTGTTGCGATCGTTGTGGAGTTTTCGGTCATTGCTTGTAAAGGCTTGTCACACTTACATTGAACTCAACTGACGTAATCACACGAAACACCGGATATCCGGGTTGTCATCACGTCTAGTTCCGTTTTTTTGTTGATTTGACTGTGTTCTGTGTAGCAAATTTGGAGTATTGGTTGTTCACCAACATAAGACTTCCGGTAACTAACATTGTTTTCTTTCTGTTAGTTCGACGAGTCTGTTATGAAGAAATGCGTTTTGAACCTCTTAAGTGGCAAATATCGAAATGTTCTTTCGAGTTTATGTTACATAGCCCAGCATGAATGGAGCTGCTTCTTATTTCTAAAACAGATTCATTTCTTTTCGGTGTTGCAAGTACAGCCGACTTGTTTCACTCCTTCACCCTTTTATATTGAATCGGACACAGTAGCAATTTTGTTGGAGGGTCTCATACGTTGAACTAATCAACTGCTGGCTTTTTCTGGAGCTTTCTTTGTTCAACTTCAATATTGCCTACTTGGAGCAGTTTCACCACATATATGCAAAATTGCGGTTGTATAAATTGTTTGTGCAGTGTATGTGAGAACACGGTAAGCACGGAATACTTGTTTCAATGTGGTATGGAAAGTGTAGTAGACAGAAAGGCATGCGTTCAACCCTCGTCCACCAACAATTTAAAACGCCTTCCCTGAAGAACAGTCAAAATGTAGTCCTGACAGGCATCAAACTAAAAGAATGCATTGAGGTTTGGAAAGAAACCGTACATTTTCAGCAGTGTTTGGAAACGCAATAAGCAGTTAGTTGTAGCCCAATCTGCGGCCAGAGGTAGCAACTAAGAGGAGGGAGAAAAGGACCACGAGACGGGTACCAACCCACTCGGCGGCACTCAGAAAAGTGCACCAGGTGAGAAGTGCGTGAAAAATTCGATTGCTTCAAACAACGCTCGAGAAGGTCTAAGTTAAACGATCTTGAGTCGTTAGGGGAGGAGCAGGCATTCGCTGCGTGAAATTAGTTGCACGGCTGAAGAAAGTCGCACTGAGTTCATATCATGCATTCTATAGCAGACATACACAGAAGCATGCGCACAGAACAGACAAGCAATGAACTACAGTTACAGCTGGGATCCATGGAGAAGCCACACGATCGCTGGTCACTAAAAATGCCGTTGCCTCCAGTTCGCGAGCATCCACAAGAGTGAGTGCACCTTTTGTATAAAATCTGTCGTGTACTGCTGGCATTCCAGGCCACCTGTCAGCCTTCATGCGGCAATGTGAATGATACATATATTTTTTGACCATTTCGGAGTAGGAATAAACTGGATCGCCCTTGAAATCCATTTTACTACCTGGTGGTCATGACACCTCAGTTAGGTTTCTAATGGTAAACCGTGCCAAGTTGGTGTGATAAAGACAGCAATCCCAATTGAACTGGGACGTCATGATCATCAGATTATCGTCTGGAGTGTGTGAACAATTCTGTTTATTTTTCTTCTAATATGACCGGACAGACTGAACGCTATTCACGCAGAGTTCTAGTTAAGTATTTGGGCAAGATTATTCGGATATTTTTTTCGAAAAATTATTGGCGTTGTGTTGTGCAAAGGCTGGACGAGGATAAGCACTACTGATAAGGTTTAATGTGAGCTGGTTGGAAATCTTGTCTGAATGTAAAGACGGTAACATATCGTAAACCTGAATTTCTGTCCCCACAATACTGTGTCTCAGTATCATTCAAAGTCTCGTTATGTTTCTGGAAGTTCGCAACAACAGGTACCGGTTTTGAATGAATACAAGATAATGAAAAGCTTTAGCTAAATTTAACCAATATTTCAGAAATATGTGCAAATCGAAAGGTTTGATATGTTCTTACTAAATATACTGTTCTGTTTATTGTGGACAACTTCATTTCAATCGCACATTTTGAAGTGGACATCTTAAAAGATCAAAGCGAAATACATAAGTTAAACATTCCCGTCAGGTATTTTGTGACAGACTTTTATGAAAGACTGCAATAGTTTCCTTTAATTTAGAGGACGCTTATCTGTTTAACTTTGCTTTTCTCTACGGTCGACGGAAAAAGGTTCAATCACTGTATTTTTAGTTCACTAAATGTGAAGTGTATATCAGTAATATCCGGACGTCCAAAAATACCAAAAACTTGTTTCATTTTACTCGAATCAATACGGTGTGTCATAGTCAGGATAGTACTGCTCTGAGCAACTCCAGTGTTGATCCAAGGCGGGTGATCTTCTCGGAAAAAATCCGGATAACTACCTTATCGTGCAGCTCACATACATAATTCCATGGCGGTGCACACGAGAAGTCATGGAAAATTCGACTTATCTTCTGACCGCATGAATAATAGCAAAGTGTAGTTTATCGACATAAAGTGTTCACTTTCAATTTGACCATCACTCACATTTGATCGTAGCCTTCGCATTCAGATAGACTTTCCAGCCAGCCTCTTTCGAAAAGAAGCACTAGACTCGAGTTTCGCTCTCATTAGAGCTCATTAGTAGTGCATATCCTTGCCACAGCCGGGATTTGAACTCCGGCCATTCTAATCATGAGGCAACCGCGTTAATCAATGCGCCATTTACCTCACATTAGGCACGACCAAATTATCAAATCTAAACGCTCAACCACTCTCGCTTGTGAGCAATGATCAGGTTGCCCGATCGTCTCGAGGAGAGACAGTAACTGTCCTGTTAACTCCAATCGATAACGCCGCGATTAGTACTTCCGAGACAGGTCTAGATCACTGAACTCATTAAACCTGCAAGACGATATTTTAGATTACTGTAGTATAAAAGTTTCAGTTGACAATAGTACTGAGTAGTCTTGTGACAGGTTATGCAATTTTATCACATTTCTATCGCAACGAAATAGTCACTGTCTTCTTTTCTGTCAGCAATGCCATTTCCTCCTCGTTGCAATGTTGTACAGTTTTGCCTAAAAATCGTTCCGGGTAGCCATTTTTAAGATAATACAGTCAGTAAACAACAATTGTTCGGATGTCGTATCCTGTGTACATCTCATCTTGGCTCCATCGATTAAACCCTATATGATATTCATTTGTGTCACTAGATCGCGGCCATCAGCGTGGACATACCGCCCGTTTCTGCTTTCTTTCCTATAGACAATTTGTTGGGCAAATCCTTCATCACGACTACAAATGAGTAATTTCAGGAAGTCTTTTTAATGGTTCAGCTTAGATTCTATCATAGCGTGAACCAATTTGAAAACTGACAAGACATCCGTTGGATTAGCGTTTTGGACAGCCATACATGGGACGTCACCACATACTGCTCATTAATTCTGCATTCAATAAGTGGTTTTACCTAATGAACAATTCCAATTTTCCCCCGGAAGAAGTCCCAATGAACAACTTGCTGTCACGTTATGCATCACCGAATTTAAACTGGGTGTTATGAGTGCAACACGTGTTTCCTTGAATTAATTTGCAGGCCTAAAGCCTGGGATGTTCTCGAGAGCAAGATTAATCACATTTTAGACTCGTCTGATTATAACCAAACTTCCACGCAACCAAGCCCTAATCTACAGGCTGAAGTTACGACATTAGTTATCAAACTTTGTGTGATGGGAATCGTAAATGATGGATACCACGGCAGGTGCTGTGGAGAAAAATCTGAAGAAAAATTTTCGGCTAACAACCGGGACTTTAACAAACTGAGAGATACATTTCCGATTAACTCAGAACATCAAGACCATTTCCACTTTATCTCGTATAATTTGTTGTTAATGAGGCTGGATGTTATTCATCACCATTTCTCGATAAGTGTTCTTTGTACGACTAGGCGGGTTTTTTCCTTGTAGCTGATATGGTTGTATGAAAATTTAACAAAAACACAGGAATTTTTAAGAGTCGGCTATCTTGTTTAATACGAGAAAATAATGACAGTTGCGACGTTGTAAGTGCTGAATATATCAGCTGTGAGGCGCAACCTGCTGGCCAAGCAAATACCTGAAAGCTCAGTACAAGTGTACTTATTATTAAGGTTATTATTCGGCTGACTTCTTCGGGATTTTTTCTCTTGACGCGACGCCCATCCTGATGACAGGTATGACGCCTTGCCGTTCTTGAGCGTTGGCCCGTGTAGTTTTTATGTCTTCTGCTTGCCTAATCCTTCAGTCTATGATTTCTGCTTATTGTAATATTGGTCAGCGTTACTCACTTCTCCGTGCTCGTTAAAAGCGTGAGGACTCTACCCCTAAATGCGTTCTGATTTATATCTACCGGTTGTCGCGAGCAAATTACCTTATTTGCCACCGGCTTACAGGCATCAATTGGCCTGAATGGTAAATGTCCTTCTCTAGAGGGACATGGTTCGACCACATACTTTGTAGAGTTAGCCTAAACTGCAGTGGAAAAACCGCTAAAAATAGGTATTATCCGGTTTAAGTGAATATGTTGTGTGATACTCGCGGTTTCTGCAGTACACTGTTTGCTGTAGCTGAGTCATTTGATGAAATTATGGTTTCCTATCAAACGGCTTCACAATAATCACAGAAGCACAGTGATTTTGTGCGTTCGTGAGCAGTTTTCAAATTTTAATCAAACCTTCATCATTGTCTTAGACAGCACTACATCGGTGGTTCACACGAAGTCTTAACTGCCACACAACCATGAAGAAAAAGCAAACCCTATATAGGAAGTGAGAAGTAAAAAAGATGGGGAAGGGATCTAATTACAGAAAATAACTACGTCTACATTCAAACATTCAGCACCAAGTTGACCTCACGTTGCAAACAAACAACCGAGCCACAAGACAGCTTTCTTGCGGCTTTCGCTGCCCCGTGTCAATCAATGCACTCACTTCACAAACAGCTGGGCCAAACAACGACAATATTCACGTCACTGGGCTCAATTAGCCACCATCTCACTTTAGCTGACAAAAAATGCGTTCCTACATTTCAAAATTTTCTTTCTGAAAGCTTTTTCTCGAAAAACTGTTTGTTCGAAATGCAATATCTGGAAGTTTGTTTCTCGTGCTAACTACGTGTCACCTTACTATGAATATCTTTACCACTTAAGGTCACTGCAGGGTGAAAAGTTCACAGTATACTACGTCTGATCACCCAGCTCGGAATGCAGGCCATCAAGTTTAGTGTAATCTAAAACAAACCTGAATATCAACTCCAACAGAGCCATACAGACCGTTGCTGCTCACTGTGATCACCTTTCGGTGTGACATCTGTAAGTTACCTGAAGAAATACTGCAATTCCCTTTACATTTTGTCATCTATGAATTGATGGGAGGGTGAAAGTTAGTTATTGTGCTGTACTGACTCCATTTTGGTTGAACGGTTTATGACATTTTGAGAATAACAGGGTATTGAAGGGAAATGAAAACGCTATCAAGCAAACGTGTATCACTGATGGGACGCAGGTGAGCGGGAAACCGAAAACGAGGTTTAATTCACAAGTTTTTGCTCATATTGTTAGGTTTTGACCCCGTCGGCCGACGTTGTATTAAGTTACGAGGTTTTACAATGATTTCTAAAATACGTAGGTCTTAATTTGACAAAACCCATTTGAAACTTTAGTTTTAGTAAATAACTCACCTGGACTAGGTCCACTAGTAAAGGATGCGCAATGAAGTATCATTAGGATAAGTGTCCCGTTTTTAATCTGCAAGTCAACGAGTGCTGAGAAACACTGCGTGGTTTACATTAGAAGTTACTAAATTTGATTCAGTTTGTGCCCGTGTATAGATTTAGAAAGATGCCACTTAATCATCTACAAAACTATCGGACGGAATTCACATTTTTGGATAACATTCTTGTAGACCAAATTGGCCTTACATATACACGTATGAGTACACCCAGCATATCATTCAAGTTTTTATTCTTTACGGGCACTCTAATTAACGGGGAAATGTATTCATGTTCTCAGGGTTTCGCCTTCTAACACTGCTCATTTCTTGGTGGACTAGATTTCGTTGCCGACCAAAGTATGCTTGAAAACTACGACAGAATTCTGGTTACAAAATCAGACGTCATTTATTTGACTGAAGTAGCATTTACTAGTGATTGTAATGGGAATCTCTGCCGTAACCGTTCGGATAACGCTGGCTTGAAGTGTATATTACAATGTAAACGACAAGCCAATCTCACATATCTAGTTTACAACTAATCCAAGGGGAGATTGAAATAAACTTCTGCTCAAATGTGGTCACACGCGATAACGTATACCGACAACACTTGCAAAAATGAATAGTTACTTTCCTCCGAAAATCAGCGTAAGGACGATGTGAATAACATCGCTAAACACAGTTCCGACGCTCTGGTGAGCCATAACTATGGTGCCATCAGAATGACTATGTGAATAACACCGCCGATCTGAAGTGATTCGGTCTTTGCTTGCCCTTCAGATGTTTTGGTCGCTGGAACAGCAACAAGCAACTGATATCCCGTCAATTTTATACGGAACAAATTTCTTTCAAACTACCGCCTTTTGGATAGCCAGAAGCGGTGTCCTTCACCATTCCTTTTTCCGAAATTGAAATTGAATTTCTCTATTACCACCCTCCTGTGATAGTCTAGTTAGCTAACTACTGTCTGCCACGGTGATTCATCTCGTGGTTTTCATTCAGACTGTCTACTATATACCTGCATGCCGTACATCCCGTGTAAACGTTTGCCGTTTCGGCTGCAGTGGAACAAACTATCCAGTTATACCTATTAAACTCAATTTCGGGGAAAATGCACCGCTTTGTATCATTTGTTTCGATCTTGCTTTCATTTCATACGAACATTACAGATCCACACGTCACTGCAGCGGCCGTATCTGTTCAGTGCAACACTGAGTCCATGCTGTCATCTGCCGGACCAGTTCAGCCACCACCCTCACCGAAAATTGATCAATTAAAGTAAGCAACTTACCAAATAGTTGACCCTGGCACAGAAATACATTTTAAAAAATCGAAAAGCCTTTGTTTTATTCAGCTGTTGGCTGTTAGTTAGTTATCAGTTAAAATT
The DNA here is from genome assembly GCA_008508345.1 of Paragonimus westermani. Lineage (NCBI taxonomy): Eukaryota > Metazoa > Platyhelminthes > Trematoda > Plagiorchiida > Troglotrematidae > Paragonimus > Paragonimus westermani. The sequence goes on from QNGE01000028.1 coordinate 317,441, forward strand.
GTCGTGTAAAAATGAAGTGGGGGGAACTTTCAGGTTTCACGTCATGACAACTGATTCTCCCAGGCTCGTCGGTGTTTCGCACCTGACGCAAAGATAGCGTGTGAGGTACGATGTAATTTATGCTCTTTAAACAAGTGTGTGCGAACTGAGGCTTATTATAAGTCCATTGTTTTCATTGCGAACGTAAACTTTCAGAATAATCAGTTGAGATATCCGGACTGATTCAATAAAAATTTGCTGGCTACCTAACACAATTCTCAAAGTGGTTGACAACATCGAGTATGGAAATTTGTTTGAAAGTCCAAATAAATTTTCAACATATTGAGGTGGATTCAAAATTTATATGATGGTTGACTCAACAGAAGTGAATGTGTGGCAGTTCCTTTTCTATTTTCAACTCGTCACCGCCAATGTAGTTTACGATCAGAAACTCCCTTCAGTCATTCACTGGCTGACAAGTTTTAAAATGTGTTTTGTTACTTTCCTTTGCTATTCACTTAGAACTGCAGTGAAAAAAATACAGTGGTCAATAACACAATCAATATCCGTGCATACAGAGACATCATTACTTTTCTGGATATCTTTCGTGTGTGAAATAGAAAAGAACTTGAAAATAATTACACTTCGTAAGTGTTTGAAGCACGGAACGAGGTACAGATATACGGGATGATAAACTGTCAGCAGTAACGTTGAATGAATTCCGAAATTAAAATATACCTTTTTTTCCTCCGTACACACTTTAAATAAACAATTCTAGTTCAGCTCTTCAATAGCTGTTTCGCGGCCGAACAAAAAATTTGCATTGTCCCTTGCAGGTTACATTCCGTAATCTGCACTTCATATACTCTACATAGGTTGTTCTGTCTTTAGAAGATCAATGCGTAATTTCACTGCTTGTCGATTTATTGGACTGTAACTACTCACAAGGGTTTCAGAGAGTGTGTAATTTAATACGGAATAGTACCAGCAGAAAGGGAGCCACTATCGTGAATCTTCTGGCTTCAAGAAACTTCAGACTCTCTTGATTTAGATACGAAAACTGCGAGCAAATGTAGTTGGTGTTCAGTTTTGTATCAATCAATGTGCTCAACTGCTTATTCGCAAGCAAACTTGACGGGCTATAATTTGCATTAAATATGTGAGTTTGGCTTGACTGAGAAAGTATGGTGGTTGGCAACTTGAATTAAGAGAGTCGTGCTATGTCTCTTTGAGATAACTGTGTATTATATGCAAAAATCTGTGATTCGACTGTTAGATATACTAGTGTTGTTTTCGAAATAGACCACGCGGAAAGTCTGCCAGTATGTGGACTCTACTAGTACGTATGAGGAGTGCTTAAATGATACACAGAATACAGAAGAACATATTAGCCGTTGGATTCGTTCGGAATTATTGTACATTCTTAGTCACTCTTTCCATCACGTGTAGATAGTGTCCAATGAGCATCCGAATGTTCACTTGTTCTGATCTTTTACTAACCTCCGGTTAATTAGCACCTTCTGTATCAAGAACAAAGTTCAACTGACTAAATACGATCCTCATAAGCAGTAAACTTGGTTCTTTCTATCACTTTTTCGAGGCAACTCTTCATCTTTGTTATCGTGAGGATGCAGGTAGCTCAAACTAGAATTTAACAACTTGGTTTCACTCTAACTACCGTGGGTTTTCGGCATTGAAATTTTGGATTTCGAAAATTGTTTGTTGTTAATTCAACGTAACCGAGACTGTTTCATTTTTCTTAGTTCTCGTTTGTTTGTCACTGGTCACCTACACATGTTTATCAAAAGTGCCCGGGCTCACCTTCTGCTGTGAATTCAACACCTTGAACGGAGTTGATTCTCTTCAGGCGGTATCGTATCTCCGTTGTTTGATCTATTGGTCGGATTCGGTTGGACATCTGGCGAAGCAGATGTCAAGTGCCACAAGGTGTGACCACCCGGCTGACCAGGCTACGGTGCTCTCGAAGCCCGAAGAAAACAAATTCCTAATTTCAGCTAAAGTGATCGAAAGGAAAATGGTATTTTGGATTTCATTGTTAGACCCAATTATTTTTTTGGTGACTGACTTATGGTAGTTAGAAGTCAAGTATTGAGAATATCTCCAACAGTATTAGACTTTCAGGTACACTAATTAAAACAAACTTTTGTGAAGAGACCACTTTTGTCGTAGTTTTCACAGCTTGGCGGTTGTGCATGCTACTCTTATTCGTTAGGGTTGGCAGATTTTATTTTATCAAAAAGGGTAGGTTATCTGACTCCCCATATCCTGGTGGATAGCAGTATGACAGTGTGGCAGTCAGCTTTCGCAGATCATACGTGTGCAGTGCATACACGTAAATGAAATATATATTTTAATTTGAATACTGTCGGTTAATCTGTTCGAACCTGACAAAAAAATTCATGACTACCGCTTCCCACTACCTGTGTTTTGGCTCACTTGCGTTTGCCTCTAGGCTTAAGTCCCCGGATGGCTCCTCCTAACTGTCATTCTTTCTTTAATCAACGGAGTTTCACTTGAATCTGCCACTCTGACTGTACTTTATGACCTGAATATCTGGCACCTACGGGAAATGCATGAAAAGTGGAACCAATCTGAAAGAGCTCTGATATTACACGCTTCCTTACTGTGAGAGGACAAGTACCAGCATAGGGTCTTATCAGACGGTCACAACATCCCGGTTAAACTATGCCCTTATTTTGAGCTGAGAGTATGGACGGCCACTGTTCTGGCAGTGAGCCATTGCGTTTCAACCGGTTGACGTTGTGACTCAAAGCGAGCACTTCTGTCAAACTAGGCGACACAACAGCAACTCACAGTCACCTTACAGTGTTGGAGTGTTCATGCCATCTAATTTCTTGTAACAGATTGGTTATTCACTCCACTTACCCCGTCTTAATCGCGCTGAGTCAAAAGAATCGGTGACCGGCTGAATGCATGGAATTTAATAACCATCACCCGATCGATCAATACCAAGAAGCACGCAACAGCAACAACAAACGCTACATGGGTTGATTTTTAGTCAGTGTACACTTCAAAAGTGCAACGAGCCGTGTTCATTAGCCGGATTTATGTTAAATCAAACCCGAGCCAACTAATCGGTGTTGACAGCCTCCGTCCAGTTTTTGCCAAACTCTATGTAAAGTATGCTTTCTTTGTGGTACCATTCATAGCCAAAGAGATTAAAGCTGACAGGTTTGCAATGCTGTTAATAACCTAAAACGTAGTAATTGCGTCTTCGTTCGATCCTTCTGTCAAGACAGTCAATTTGATCCGTGTTTTGATTTTTAAGTTTGTGGCACACTCTCATAGGTCAGTGTACACCAATTCATGATAGTGTTTGGAAAGTGTGATCATGTGACACACTCGAGGTCGGTGGTGTACAGCTGAGATCAGAACATGATAAATTGCTCATCCTTTCGCTGCTTTGCGGTGACTTGGTAATCCAGTTGACAATAAAGCGCGAACTAATATCTGTAATCAAGAATCCAAGTGGAGCAGAACGCACTTGCAACAGCGAAATTATAGTGCTGAAAATTGTAACATTGCACGATCCAATATGCAGGTAATTATACACAGAATTCTTGAAGCGATTTCAGTTGCAATCATTACCTTGATTTAAGCAAATGTCGAGCTTGACCTAGACATCGTGTTATGCCCCCTTTTTTCGGTCGTATTCCTATACTTATAAACTCTCACCGGCTGAAAGAGTTGGAAACAAAGCAGTTGATATCTCTGCTGTAATAGAATTTCTTCTATATAGTTACTAAATATGTGAGTATCAGGTATATATTCATTAATCGCTGCATTCTCTTACCGAATTTATGATTTATTACACCTCAAGAAGAACTCAGCTCGAGACCACAATGGCGAACCATTTCTGGGTTCTGCTAACACTGCATATTTACCCGAACATTTTGACTCTTAAAAAATTTGACGAACTTTTAAGAACACTTAGGTGTACGCATTCTAATGCTGCATTAAGAACTGATTTGCTCCACCTTCAGGCTCTGTGTATAAGGCTGTGCCAGTAGATTAGATTGCATACATCGGTATGCGGACAAATTCCTGAGTGTAACACTATCTAACTGACACTATCAACTACTAAAATCTCCTAATAGCCTCCCAATAAGTGCAATACAGTGATTTCCGTTGTCTATTGCTTGAATCTGTGACACACTTTGGCGACTATGAGCCCTGGGAAATGTCTGGATTGTGAAAATAACGCAAGATAGGATGGTCAAGTAGACTTCCAGCTATGTGGATAGAAAACAGTGATCAACAAAGCATAATATCCAGTCGGTGATGGACCACAATAATCGATATGAATGAGTCTCCGTGGGCCAGTGTACCTATTTGTATAAGGGAGATTGGGTATTGCTAAGATGCTAACATTTGCAGTGATTTTTGGCCGTCACCATGTCAGTCCAGCCGAGTTTCCACTTTCTCACCATCAAATGAGGATTAGAATACATGTTGGGCGAAGGAAATGAGTGAAACACAGGAAGAATGATAGTTTGTTCGTTAAGGCACAATGTGTCCTCAACAATGATAATGGGATTTCCACTGAGAGTGAACGTTTTGCTGAATATGCGTTGTATGACAAATTTTTTGACACGAACAGAGCATCATGTGGAAATATTTCCGAGCGTCACGGATAACAGTGGCGCGATCGGCTAACAGTCGGTGAGAAGTAAATCTCTGTCAGATTTCTCACCACTGAAGTTATACTATGAGAGGTTATATGTTTAATCAGCAGCGCACAAGTTCGAACGAATAAGCGAACAGCACAGTGCTTCATCGTTGGACAACAGCAGCCGATGTTTTTGCCGAAGTTGTACTCAAACAATGAATAAACTTCTAGGCCACATGGTCAGAAGTAATTTCCCAATGTTGCGCAGTGTGTATCAAACAAACACCTATGGAGACGAGTCACGATTCAGTGGTTAGAAATATTTTTACCCTGTTCAACTGGAAAGTCAAGACGTACACAAAACAGGGAAAACCACTTTGCTTTGAAACATCTGCACTCCCCTTGAGATATGCTGTGTGGCTAGGTTGGATGGCAGCTTGAACAAAATCAGACTTAGCACACCTTACTCTTCTAGCGTCCACAGTAAACGTCGTGGGACCATTTCATATGCATATGTTTATATGAATAAACTCTCCTGATTGAGAACAAACGAGTCTGGTTTGTGAGAAAACCAGGGAATAAGTATGAAGTAATGCCCCTAAGGAAGCCATGAAAGACTGCACTTTGTGCAGTTTAGTTAGAATGAAGGCACTGGAAAACACATTGGTCAAAATTCACTTTGTTATCTCACTCTCAGTTTTGTGAACGATAACTGGATGCTAGCTGTCTCTTTGTCTGTCAATTTGGTCACTTAACCACTGAGACAACCACAGAAACTGAACGAACCGTTGCTCCTCATAAAGGGTTTGATAGATTAGGTGGAACTCTATGGTGAACAGTGATTGATCGATCCACATTGATCTGATGACTTCTGTTGGTCAGTCGGCTAACAATGGCACTTGTAATTAATTTTCTTTCACCTGTCCGGATCCGTGCTAGGTGATTTACTCTGATTCTTTTGGATAAGTGACGAGTCGTGTGATCCACCTAGCTTGCTGAACAAGCACAAACGAACGAGTAAGTCGCAGTAGATGAGCATTGGACAGGTACTTATTCAAATCCGCGATGATCAGTGGCAAGCCGCTGAGTGAAATGATCGATCCGGTTACGTTGAAAGTTCCCATCACAGAAGCTGGGGAGGCGACTTGTTAATGACTCACCTATTAACGGAGATGTTTGGATGGAACTGAAGACCGGTTTCGTCGGTATTATAACCAATGAAACAAATTCCGAAAAAAGTCGAATAGTTTGTTGACTGGTGACGTGCAAATCCTGTCACCGTGACTAATTTCAGCGGAATCACAAACAGCTATGTCACCTTGATAGACATATTTATCATCAGGGTTAATGGCAGTAGAATGTCGTGCACTTTAGAAGAGAACGAACAATACGCTTGAGTCAAATTAGATTTAACTGATCACGGTGGCACACCAGTGGTAATCATATTACTAAGTAAAGACTCGGAAATAATTCGTCCCACAGATTAAGCTGTAAAAGGTATTTTAAACAAAAACTCTGTGGAACAACTTCCAGATCTTCATTATTACGATCAGGTCGCAGCGAACACTTAGTGGTCATCACACATTAATTTTGCCATACCATCACACATTAGTGGCGTCCCAAGTGGTGTAGACCATTTTGTTATTGATATGTTCGCCGAGCTTAGCATTTAGGTTGCAAACGTTTCATCACCAGGCGAGGTGACATCATTAGTGCGTAAGCGTTTCAGCGTATATTTTGAATGTGAAGATTGATCGATGCCTGCTCTTATATGGTGTAGACCATATTGTTGCCCGTGTGAACCTGAGTACCATCTTAACTATGAGAATACCTCAGATTGTCTCCAATGGTCCTTCAAACTGATGGAAACAATCATTCTTTTTTCGGTAAAGGCTGGTTCCGATACTATCAGCAAAACCAGTTTCATTCACTTGCCATCAAAAGCCTTCAAACTAGGTGCACTTACTTCACATGCAATTCGGCCAGGCAATGAGATAAATTCAGTTAGCCGCCGTTTTACCAGACGTCCCCAGCCACCGACTTTGTGAATCCAACTCATAAGAACCAACACAATGGTAAACCACTGTGGTGAATCCTGTGTTAGTTCCTCATTCGTAGACCTTGTACAATATCTCTGTGTCGCCAGAGATAGCTTATACTAAGAAACACCACTTAGCTTTAAAGACACGCGTTTTTTATCCCATTCCCCACATCTCCTCCACCACTGGCGTAGCTTCCCATTTGCATATACCGTTCAAAAACTCCATGATTTCATTATCCAGCATTAATTCTGCACAATTGCAGCAGTCTTCCGGAGCCATCTTGCATTTTGGGACTGCAAGGTGCATTACGGGGTATTAAGGAAGACGTAATTTGGCTTGAACATTTTCTATGTTGCTTAAAACCTGTCAAAGAGCGCCTTTTTGTTCGCACAATCACAATGAGGCCGACTTCTATCGAGTGAAAAGTTACGATGATTGGTATTGAATTGAATAACGATCAAACCAAGTTTTTGGAAATGCATAAGCATCCCCTCCAATTAAGTGTACAAAACACCAAGTGTCTTCTTGTCATCTAAGTTGGATTTCACAAGACATCCAACATCATACCTCTCCAAGTAATCTTCGAATCCACGACCATTTAAAGTGAATGATAATCGATCTCTTTCAGTAATCATAGTAAGTAGTTCCAAAGCTTGACGCTCAGATGTGATGAATAAGTTGAACTGAATAAAGATAGAGTGTATAGAAATTACAGGTCTCAATATGGCGCGACAACACTGGACGTAGTTTGTCGACATGTCTGTGTATCTACAGGAAGCTGGAACAGTAAAACAAATGTAGAGTGAAAAATGTGACAAAAAATATCAATCATTCTCATAACGGAGGTTCTTGTCGACATCTTTAGAGTGCTGTAGACAGTGTTTCACTGTTTTAGCTGCGACAAAATTAAAAGAAAGTGGCGAAGATAGATGGCCTTCACTTATAGCGCTCATTACGCTGAAATTGTTTGGCAGTTCGTCGTCACACCTAACCTACACGGAAATATAGGAATAGAGCGCTGACCGTATGTTCACATACATGGTCGGTATACTCGTGCGTCTAATTAACCCTGAATATATACATCAGTCGAAAGTATTTTTACTCTTGATAAAAACGAAAATTGTTGACCGGCAGTGCGCACGACGCTGCCGCTGAATTCAGCGATGGTTGTAAATGTTACCAGTACTTCCTCGTCCAGGACGAAACCCTGCCCGTTTTTCTCTACTCTCTGCCTCACCAGTTGTAGTAAGTCGACAAGCTTCAGTTACACGTGTGACGTCGGCAAAGCACAAAAGTAAACGAACGAACGACGCAAATGAATGAGATCCATGCAAGCATTATAATCTGCCGCCGTTCAAAATCAGGATAGGCGAAGATTTGGGGTCAACAATTTTTACACGCATAAAACTGGTTTGTTTGATGTGGCACATGGGGCCTCAAGTGCTTCAAGGATGACGGCTATTGACGACACATCAACACAGTGTAACACTGTTACATTTCACGTCGGTTGGAGGACCTGCGTCAGTTGCTGCACAAGAAGAAACCTATCGTTGTTTCTCTTGTATGGCAATTGCAGGTTCCGTCTACACGGATATACCCTGTTGATTTGTTGCTTTTGATTTGCTGTGAAAGTCAACAAAACCAAGTGGTTCGTGCTATCACGAACAAACTTCGATTCTAGGTCAAGTATATCACGCGTACATATAGTTCGCGCCTTGTACATTAGGTGTTAAACGGAAGAGCGTTCATTTTGGGTGGGGTGGGAAGTTGATGAAATTTATATATTGTCCATCCCAAATGGGCGAGCAGTTTATTTACTCTATCGCTCCAGGTCATTGACATTCCCTCAGATTAAGCCTCACTACCCCCAGATTGTAGTTACCAGTTCACCTGCAGGTGTGGCGGCTTTTACATTGACAGTACTGGTCGATTCCCGCTCTGAAGAATGCACGACCAGACGTAACCCCACTGGACAACACAAGCCGAACACATGCTGAGAACCGGTCATAGGGTCCATCAGACAAACGTCTTCCGTGTGTTGGTAAACCATCATAAACTCGTCCTCCTGAAGTTGCCAGAGACCCTGCGGGCCTTCTTTATGTAAGCGTTATCCACCTTGAATCTCCATTTATCCTGGTTATGATCAACGGCAGACAACTGTGTGTATGGACCTAGTTCATGAGCCTAATTTATTTAGTTTGCGCGTCACTGATTTTTCGTGTTGCAGCTGACGAGAACAAAAAAGACATTATCAACTTGCGGTTAGTTGATTTTGTTTTAGGGCGGACAAAATCACCACTTCTTGTATTTACGTGAAGGGAATTTTACTGTCCGATGTGAGCACAAACTGAGGTGTAACTGCGTCTGACATAATCCGACGCAAGCGGAAAACGACACAAAATTATATTCATTGAATAACTCATGCAATTGTTCGACTTCTGTAACATGTAATATGAAACAATTAAATGTCTCCTGAATGTGAACAACTTTGCTCTATTTATGACGCTCCTTATTTCGAAGACGGCAAGTCCAACGAGAGTTATTGGTCCTACCAGTGCTCCAGTGAGAGCCTTCAACTAAACTGTCATGCATATTTGAATCCAGATAATTTTGTGGTTTGTTCTCTATGCTGTCGTTTGAAGTCCTGCGAAAGTGAGCGTTTCGGTCCCACGACTTCATCAGCGTTGTATGCGGTCTTCCATCAATGCGGCTTCCCAACCTGAAGCTGCTCTTATGGTTTGAATTGCGGAACTGAGCAGTAGCAATAGCTGCTTCCAAAGAACCGGCACATTTGATCCACCTATGAGAGGGTACTCGGGCTGGGATTACAGCTGCTCGTTAAAGTTACAAAGTACTGTTTGTGTCCGCAGCGCAAGGATAAATTTACGATTATGTTGATTATGTCTCCATGTCAACATGTGAACATATCCCCGTTCCACAGTCCCGAGATGTACAGGGTGAAAGTGCTTCAGTGATTGTGCTTTCAGCATCTAATTGTCATAAAATGGAGAATCTGGAAAAAGACGGCCTTCTGGTAGCTTTCAAAGGGAAATTCATTTTCTTCAACGGTTTTGCTGGTCGAACGTCAATCTTTGAAGATCCACATGTGAACCTGAATCTCGCGTCTGATGGATCTAACATTCAGATATTTCCGGTTGCGGAAACTCATTTGTTACAAATCATATGTGTCAACACCAGCTGTATTAACCTTATCCACAATGGCGAATTTGTAGTGCACATACTGTTAATCGTAATCTCAAAAGCAGTTGAAGCAGAGCACAATGAAATATAAGGATCACAGTATTGTACGATGTACAACAGTACTTTTAATTACGCAATTAGATGGGCGTATAGAATGTGTGAAATGAGTTCCAGTGCAATCACCACAGGTAGACACACGTCGTGTAAAACGGAAAAACGGTGAAGTAATCTTCCGTGATGTTTTCAGCAGTGAACTTGAGACGCTGGATCTTCCGAGGGCTGAAGATTGTACAACTCATCTGATATAAACCATTGTTCTACTTACATGTTTTTGTAATAAACGGAGTTACTTGTGACATGTGTTTAACATTTGAGTTTACCGCAGCTAATTGCCACGTTTGTGGTTTATCTTAGTGGATATTCTGTTTCACTCGCTTTATCACCTACGTTTTTCAGCTGGAACGTCACTCAATAACTGTCACTGTCCATGAATTAACTGACACATGAGGATAATCGTAATTTTACTCGATCAGTGGACGCGGTCCGAATTAAGAGTTCCTAAATGACGTTCTGTATGACAACAAAAGAACCTCACTAACGTCCATTGCTCACATTCTCTCGCTTAGCTTTAAATTAGTTTGCAGCATTCACAACTGGGAATAGGAGTAATCCCGGTGCGAAATGTCTCATGACGAAATGTCCCACGAATGTGTCGTGTCGGAGATGAATTTCACGGTGGCGTCTTGCGGAAATTTAAGACTACGCAGAAATACATTAACAAAAATATACACGTTTGGAGATCGTCAACACGGCTGTCTGCAAGGAAACCAGTGTGTAACAGCGATAGTAATTTGTTGTTTTCTAACGAGTTCTCTACTTCCGCAAAAAAGAGACAACTCAAAAATCCGATTTTTCCGTGCAGAACCAAGGAGGTCACAAGTGGCTCAAACGGAGTCAATCACGCATGTAGTAGAGACACCGCATGCTGAAGACGCACCAGATAAACATGAGTAGAACCCATGCAGAATGCTGATGCACACAATCTCTAACACCTTATCGGAATCCGCAGAAGTGGCTTAAGTAGAAAATAAATTTAAACTCGAAGTGCATGCACATTTTCATGAAATGGAGTTGAATGAATCGTCGTTGGCTGAAATGATTATGGCAAAGACAGAATAAAGTACCAATTTGGAAACGGCTGTACACAAACTGTTGAAGATCAAGTTGCGTTCCAACAATTGCTGAATTTTCACATTGTAAGATATACTAGACATGATAAAGCAAAAACGTCAGAACAAATAACCGGCTGGTGGCATGTTTATTCGACCATCCTGTCACCGTAACAGATGCGAAAAGATGTCTATGCATACCAACCACCAAAAATGGCTTGTGCTGCACCGCCCGTGGTTCCACTCGCACATGGTGTATCTAATGTGGACTTGAAAGAATAAGATCAAGAGGCGTGTGTATGGATGTGTTTGTGGTCGTGTCAGCCATTTCGGGCTAGCCAAGTGGCAGGCGTGTAAGATATAAGGCGGTTATCTCTCGGAAACGAAAAGCAGAGAGATCCCAATGGTGGGGTCTGAGCTGAAGTTTAAGGTATTGAAAAAATCTAGGCTAAAAGTAATTCATCATGGGAAGACATATTATTCCACTCTAACCGGGATTTGGAAGAGAAGCAAAAAATTAACATAACGCTGAAGACAAAAGAAAACTTTTATCAGACAACAAGGCTGAAAGAAAAGTAAGGTAGATCACCCTAGTCCAGATTTCTAAAACAGAGAGTGGGTGATTTAACAAACGACGGTGGTCGTTGATTGATACAAACGAAAAAGACGAAAACAACCGAAACAAATCACTCGTTTCAATTTTGGTTCCAGTTGCATATCACTTATTCATTGTAAAGAGATAATAGAAGAAACGATCAGCGTATTCTTGACCGCATTCATCGGAACATAGTCATGTCATCACCACCTGCAGCGCCTATAGTTCTACCGAGCACCACTCGCTCACCTGTCGTCCACTGGTCTTTCGGATACCCGTCCGCATCGCAATACTCCAGGCACTCTGGTTAAAGTTTAAATCATCCCAAAATCTAAAATCAACGATGCATTCCAAAGGACCAATTTGGATAACATACTAGAGTTGCAGCTTCTGGTCAACGGAATTTTGCTTGCCCATTTTCATCTACCAGTACAACAGCTGTTTTGGGACCTGTTGGTTTCTCATTCCGCTGACTTGTCCTAGCCAGTCAACAACCGTACACAAACGTATGTACACACATTGCGCATCTTTTAGTGAAGCCATCTGTCACTGAATAACTGGTGCTTCTGTTTTCAGAGACGGTTTTCACTTGTAAATAGTTACGGCCTCAAGATATCCAACTTTCGTTGTATAACATACAAAAGTCCTGTCCCGGGTTTACGTAAGGTCGATATGATAAACGTTGTTCAAACGGTTGCAATGGATCTTCTGATGTTTCCTGACTTCTGATCATGTTGAGACGTGTTTATTAACCCGAATGCTCAGAAAATAATATATGATCGTGTAGGTGTGCCGCTGCACGAAATGACAATGTTTTCTAGCTTACGTCAATCGGTCCAGCATATCAAGTAGGCTCCAAGTTAGTAGAAACGACTAAGTTTTATGGCAATTTAGCAACAAACTATGCATTTTTGTTTAACTGTATACTTTACAACACTAGTAGCCTTTTTCATTGTCATTTCATTGCATATACTGCTGGGTGAAACGGTGATTAAGTTAGCAAGCGCCCAGGTTTGTATTACGCATCTCCAGCCCTGAGTCTTGTTTCATCTGAAAAAGATTTGAGGTTGGCAACAGAAAATGCTGTAAATTGTCTTGCTGACAAACCGTACTTTGAATAATATAAATTGAGGTATTACAGATGGACTCAGGTCAAAAATAATGTGGTTTTCTATACTATCCTATGAAGATTTTCATGGTTCGATGGGACTGAACTACGTGGTCAACCAATACACTAGTGACGTCCATGCCTGCAATAATTTCTTCGAACTAACACAGTTTCAAGTCTTCTGCAACCCTATGAGTGCACTTAAATTTTAACTCAGTAGCTGGAAGTGATATGTCAAGGAATCGAGCGTACTGTGAAACGAATCTACTAGTCTCTGGTTCTCTAAACATTGTTTTTGATGCAGCTATTTAGATAGTTATTTCAACCACGGCCTGAGCAAATTTTGCATACCCTATGCATACTGGACGCAAATTTTAGAAAACAAACTATTGGAAGTGGGAATGAGGATTATGTTTCCAAATACTGTCTAATATGAAGTTGTTAGTGACGTTTGAGAATTATGCAACTTGTTACGAGTGAAGTTGCCCTTTCACCTCATATATCTGAGCGCATTAAGACGTAAGACTTATGACTTACAAAAACGAACCTACCAGTTAAACTCTTGCTCATATCCATCATAAGTAAGCAACAGCTACCTGTACATGTATTTCGTCAATTGTCTCCGGCCAAATGTTTTTCTTATGCCATCTCTGTGTGCGTCAGCACTTTCCTAATTCCCTGTTTGTTCAATCGCATACTTAACATAGTGAGAGGTAACAATTAGTTGACATCAACAACGCAACAAAATTAGGATGAAAAACTCATTGCTTTCTAGATTATAACCTTTTAGCGTTTTCGAATGCACTAGTTAAACGAGTTTTTGTGTTAGACTTTCATCGCTTCAAAGCCGTATCGTACAGTGATCATCAGCCCATTGATCTATACCTAACAATTCACACTCTAACGGTGTAATAGTGGAAGATGATAACTTAGCATACTCTAAACCTTTTCAACTCGCTGAGGACCTGAAACGGTACTGTAACACTCAGTGGTCGGCATCTTCAAGCCTCACCTCTTCGGATACAACTATCTAACTATAGACCACTGCTATTTCATAGACAGCGATGGTCAGGAACAAACACTGGATGAAAATCCTTGAGGGCTGGAGAACTTTTTCGACCGTATAGGAAGACTTCTAATGTAACTACATACACATACGACTCTTCAAATAAAAACTTATCACAGCGGCACACAGGTGTTGCAAGTTGGCAAATGATAACTGAAATTTGGCTGTGATTTGTGATCTTGTCATAACATTGCCCACACAGTCTCTAACCATTCACATAGATATGTGGTCCTGATGAATAAAAATGTATCGAGTTTTTGCTCGTATGTTTCGTTCCACGCTTATGCGTGCATTCGTCTTTCGCTCGTACATGCTCAAATATTTTGCAGAATGTGTTACCGTATGAAATGACGTTTGGGCGAACGGGTTACAAACAAAAACATAGTCTATTTTTGGATAAGCAATATGTAACCCGCACATAACCATAATCTGTCCATCACTTTCTTTTTTGTAGAGATTTTAATGAGCAAAATCAATTGAATAACAGTGCGAAGTCAATTAGGGAATTGCCGGCTTCTAGTCTTCTCAACAAACAAAGTGATGAAGATATCATTTCTGACGAGGATGACAGTATACAATATTGGACAAGTGCTCGCAGCCCCAGAACCTATGAATCTAGTGGCGATTCATTTAGTAGGCAGGTTACGAAAGCTGGCCAGAACATAACAAATTGTTCCAAACTAAAACAGACTTCACCGTTGACCGATTCAGATGAAGAACTGAACGATATTCTGTGCGACTACTCCAATGAAGAATCAGATCGAGCAGACGCAATTGATTTCATGGATTTCGTAGACTTGGAGTGCGACTTGGCCATGTCCCGTTTCGATATTACACCGGTACCATCGCAACCGAATAAATCCTCTCTTGTCTTGATGAGCAAGTGAATTATTGTGGTAATTATTGTTCAGTATAATCGTCCATTTTACTAAAATCCGAGTCTACGCAGGTACGACCGGATCAGTCTACAGGTTTCTGGGTGCCACATTCAATAGCCATTTTAACACTGCTGAAACTACACTTCAGTAATCTTTATTCACACCACACTTAAAGACTGATACGCATCTTCCGTAAACGACATTAAACATCTGTTTCGTATTTCAACTCTCTGTTTGTCCACAACGTTTGTGAATTGTCTCCTGATTGATGTGGTACACAATTCCTAAAATAAACGCAACAGTGACAAGTGTTGTTTTGTTTTTTGATATCTCGAATAACACTGTCTTTTGTTTTAAATTTACATGATGGTTTTGACTATGTTAAGCTGCAATTATCAAATGACAAAAACTTTGCTGGCAAAAGATAGCCTACTTAGAACACGATAAGTAGTCTAATTAGCAATTTATCGTGCAAACAACAATCGAGTCGGCTCCCAATTTTATTTCGCTTGTCCCTTCGTGGGAGTATCATAGTGATAACTGCAACCACCACCACATGCGCCATTGAAGTCATGGGTTGATTTCAGCAGGCAGAGAGAGAGCTCACATAATTATAAATATTCTTACGATGCATATGTTTACACGTCAACAAACTTGAGTATAATACTCAGTGGGTGCCGTCACATTTCAAAGTACATGTACGGCAGATCTTTCAAAGAAACTAATTGCTCAATAAACTGCAACTTGCGAGTGTAAGAATCACGTTTTGATAGAAAGTGAGAACAAAAAATGTACATTTCGCCCCCAGTTTTTGAACGACTTGAGGCCATTTTCAAAAGAATGATGGCTGTTAGGCAACTAGTAGTCTGGTGGCAAAACGACCGACCATCGACCATACCATTTCGAACTTCACCGAACCGATTTCCATATGCCTCACTCACCACCTGTTCAATGTGGGTCAATCTGCACATGCATGCCTAAAGTAAGCAACTAAGCAGACGACTATCATACAGTTTGTTGAATACAAAACCTCAGATGTTAAACTTATGGTCATATACAGTGATTTATTCATCAAACGAAACTATAGCATGTCGCAGTGGTGGCCGACGGTCACTCGCGTATATGATGTGAACAGCCAAGCAAGTAGAAATCACCAGATACGAAACCCAAGGGTTACTAGTTCAAGATAACCGGGATATATTACAAAAACTTGCACGCTTATCTTGCTTACATCCCACTAACCATGTGTATCCCTCGTTACAACCTGAAGTCACCCTAAATTTTAAGTTGAAATTCTAGGTTATGTGGCATGTGAGTTTAAAAGTTGATGAAATCTCACTCACAAATAGTACGAACAGACGTATGTCTGTAATATAAAAACCACCAAACTTCAGGTGAAGGTCAACTACGTACGAAAAAACTGCCTTTCAGTATCATCCAAAAACCTTCACTGATTATGGTGTATGTTTTGCCACCTCATGCTTCTTCAGTAACCCAGTACTATGTATTTTACTCCAAATTAGCTCTTTGAAGTAAAAAGTAGGTCACTGTACCAGACCGTTCCGGACTGCCTTAAATGTTACATACATTATGACTGCATGTTTCCAGTCGACTCGGTGGCCAACATTTTCCAGCATACCCTGCCCTATAGGAACAACAGAGTGATTAAATACAAAATAAGGCGATGCTGCCGGGCCCTGAGTCTCTGGAATTACTGCAAAAGATGAGCCTAGAAGCAAACGACAGCCTTGGCCATATAGCGTAAAAAATAATCTTCAGGGCTATGCCGTGTACTCTGGTCAGTGATACACTTGATTTTTCATCCTTGTACGAAGGTTTACGTAGATCGTTTTATGTCAGATAAAAGATACACCGCATTGCAGCTGATTTCGTTGCATATTGCAGGCTAAAAAAGTGTTGGGACATGCATTTGTAGGAAACGTTTAAAACGAAACAAATTTGAAATTTCTCCTCAAAACTCCGAAAAGAATAACAGTCCATAGGAGTTAGGGGAGCTTAACCAAATTGTACAGGCCAGTTGTGACAAATCAAGATTATCTTTGCAATCTGTTCATAAGTGAAATTAAACGGAACAATTTGCAACTAATTCTTAATGATCTTTTGAAGCTAGCAGTCAAAAAATACATCAGGCTTTCGTGCGCAATCGAACTTCGTGCCGTTATGCAGGGATCGCACTTTCGAGCTCTGCATTTCCTAATGTCTTACCATCGAGTTAGAGGACTATTGAGGGGCAAGAAGATACGAGCTGGAAACGATGAAATTATGAGTCGGTAAGTTGCCTCTATTTGTCTATCATACATTCAGTGTGTTATTGCTAGAATGGCGGTCTTGAACTAATCGAGACTCATTTATTGCCTACGATATTATTCTCGTTATCTTGTTGCTTTGGAAGATTCTTTGTTGGTGACTTGGTTGACGTTGCTCACCGTCATCAATCACTACAAAATTAGTGGCTACCGCTGCTGATTAACTATTACGAAGACGAGAAATAGGACAGTTTGAAGTAGGGACGAGAAGACAAGGAAGTTTGATTTAAAAAACTCAACTTGTTAGAAGAATTTAATGATGAACACTACAGTTTGTGAGCTTGACTCCTGGTCACTATCCGGGTAACTTCCACAAAAACCAATCTGTAAATCGCAAGGTAAATGTTTCGAATACTGAAACGTCCATGTACTCAGGAATTCGAACCCAACATACATGTCCAAATGGAGAATTTGGATGTAAGCTGTTTTCCTCTGATTTGTCTATTCGGCGATAAGATTAAGATCATTTCATCCACCAGGTTACACTACCAAAATGTGATTGCACTACAACATAACACTTCTTAGAGGTGTGGCATCCAATCCGACCCTGTATTAGACAGTAAAAACATAATGTGAAATACGGCGTGTTGATAAGTTTTACAACAGTATACAATAAACGGAAGTATAGATCAGATCTCATCTGACTTTGATGACACATGCTTAATGACAACTCTCACATTCGGATCAGCTCTAACGCTATCATCTGCCCAAACCTATGCTGTCTGTAAATTTTCCTCAGTGATACCTTTCACAGGAGACTTTATTTTACGTTCCTTACCAAAACGATTGTAGTCTCAACAGTTCAATGCATGAACCGGTTGAAAAGCTCCACACTTTTATCAACTAACAGTAGATGTCTATAGCTACAACAATCTTGGTGAACCAATTTACATTCTGCAACTACATCATATACTCCACAGTTATTGGCGCGGTGGCAAGAATATTCGATTGCAGTAGACAGTCCTTCAGTAATTTGTCCGCAATAAAACTGAACAAAACAGTACCGAACTATCAATCTGTTGACGATAAATTTGTTAGACGGTTCCGTTAGACTCTCCTAAGATAAAGATTGAATAAACACCTCTTGACACATTGAATTCAACACACCGTTTTAGTTGAGCTAAACCAAAATATGTACAAACGACAGCCGACTAGCTGGTCCAGAAGGCAACAAACATGAAAACACGTTCAGTGCATCCTAGTTCTGTCTGTTCCCATCTACTTTCTGTCTACTTAATTGTAATGAATCCAGCAAGTACGGTAAACACCATAACCCTAATTGTAGCTGGGATTAATATGATCGTTCGGTGAATAGTACAAAGGAAGTAAATCAGGTTATTTGCATGTTGACCATTATAGGTTGGATGTCTTTTGGTCTGAGGCAGAAAGGTTGAAAACCGTTGAAAAGAAGGCCGTTAGTTAATGATTTGAATGTTATCTTTTTATGGCTGTGGTAGTATAAAGATGTTTATTGCCCTGAGTGAAATTTGATCATCTACTTACGAGATACAATCTCTCCGGAGTGTTCTATAAACCTGCGTATTCTTATGTATTAGCCTCATTTCTTTCCGTTCATCCGACCATAATCCTTAGCTTGCTACTCCAATCATTTTTGCAGAACAATTGTTCAACATTGTCAGTCACGGACGTACTGCCATAGTATAGGTAGTGAAGACAACATTCCTCTAACAAGCTATCTGTGACGTGTTTTCTGTTAGTTGATCAAAAAGAAAACCGGTACTTAACTCCTAGAATATATCAAAGTTTTCGATTGGGTCGATGGCAACCTACATCAGTGGAGCTGACTTCTAATATAGTCCTGCTTCTGAAATGGCCCTCTTCACACCTGAGGAACTTTCGCTACCTTTGGTAATCGAATAAACGAGGTGCACAGTTGCCTTCTATTTCGATGCCTCGAAAGGAAACATGGTTCATCCGACACTTTTATTCAGCTCACCAGTTTGCTGTACCAACAGCAGTGATGTATTGCTAGACAGCGGTGCAGGTCCCACGTATGTTGGCAACTCTCGTCAGAGACATAAGCCTTGGATATGCTGAGCGATTATCATTTAATCACAGTTCATTTGTTCGTAAGGAAAACTGAATTTTACAGAGGTTGTGTAATATGGATCTAAATGTTATAGGACTTGCCTTTATCGTTCCCCTTAGTCATCCGCCGATTTCCGACTTCAGACTAGTTTGGTAGAGGGCTATTTCTACAGAATTAGGCCACCAGCGTTAAAAAGTTGAACAACCAAAATCTACCATTATTTGTTTCCACAAACTGTTAAACCAGTTTTACTATTGAGTTCACCACTGTTTTATTGTCAGTTGCAACATATATCACTGAAGTGAGTGCACTAGCAAAGATTAGTTTAAATGTGATTTGAAGTTCAGAGGGCCCCTGAACATGGTATATTCAAGGAAGAAGAGATTGGACCGTAACAACAAGGACAATCAAAGCGTGATGGTATATTCAGATCACAAAGACAAACTAGACTGGAGTTGACAGTAAGGCGGTTATAGTCGTTGGTTTATTCACCGCACTTCCGATCGAAGAAACTCAATAGAAATACACAACCCGAAAAATGCATAGTTCTTGTTATCAATTAGTTACAGTTCAAGTAACACTTACCTACTAAATGAAAGCAATGTTTTAGCCGACCCAGTTTCACTTGAACCCACACATCTGTTACAGCTTCGTCTGATTAAGCATCATGGCCCCAACACTACGTCAAAGTGAACATATGATTGAAGGACACACACGATCAATACACGATGTGAGGACGAAAAGGTTTTTATTTCTCGTGCTATCAGCTATAGTTTGTATATTGTTGGGGATGTTAAATACCCCCAAAAACTGTCCACTTAACCGGTAATGAACATTTATCACTTTTTTAAATTTGAATTCCCCTAGTGCACCATCATTTTTATTTCTTGCGCCGATTTACATACTGGACACTAACTCGCCTGTTATCGGCCCAGGACGCTTTTCACTGAAGATTGATCATTGAACATTGAATATTGAGCATTTTTCACCAGGTCGCTTGACGAGATAAAAATATGCAAGAGCTGCACCTGTAATTTGTCTTCGGGCTGAGGCAGTAAAAGCTCTCTTTCTGGAAACCAGTGAGTTTTCGTTCGTAGTCTGCTTGGGGATCGGCTCTTCGGGGTTACAATAGCGCGTACAGTACCATTGCGTCGTAGGAATCGTTCCAGCTCAAGTTTGTTCGCTCGGTCTCTTCGTGATATAACATTTTCGTAAGGATCGTTACAGCTTGATTGCATCCGCTTGGTCGTTCCGCGTTATAACATATATCGAGCATATATATATATAGTATACCCTAATTGTGACCAGCAACAAAAAGTGTTTGTAACCCGAAGTACAAGAAAGCTTTAAATGTGCTCATAGCTTTCCATTTTCCGTTTTCACTGTGTTAAGATCACCATTGGGACTGAGCCATTTCGTGTTCTTCTGTTAGTCCCTTAAGTTCCCTTGTTGCACTGAGTTCAAGTGGCAATATGACTGCCGTCGGTCAACTCTGAACCGTATGTATGGATACAACTACACAAGCTGATGCTTGTCCTGACAGTGGTCCGCGAAGTTACACAATAATATATAAGCAAAAATGTATGACACGGAGAAAGAACGGAAAGTAAATATAGAACCAAAAATTATTCAGATTCACAAAACGGAAGAGCCGAATTTGCGGATACAAACTCGTCATTGACTGCGATACGATACCACATCATGGGGTGTTCCCAGTCAGTGTAGATAGCAGCAGACTTCCGAGGTGGACGCCGTATTCCAACGTTGCTCAGCGGGGCGGTCAGGGCTTTCACAGTCTGTGACAGTCATCACTTGGCTACCTTGAGGTTTTTTACAACCATCAACAGCCACACTGAGCACTGCACAGTGCGGCAGACGCTCTGTCGGTACATGATGTACATAAATCAGCCAGCGAATGTTAATCATTTTTACCCAATCGGTTAACGGTACAGAACTTATACATTCTCCAAACACACACAGAGTTTTCACGTTCTTCACAATATCAAACTACTTGGCACAGGTTATCTGCAGAAACGACGGTGATTAAGTATAGAGAACCTATATGCATCATTCTTATGAATAAATTAGGTTTCTAACCAATAGGGAGTAAAATTCAACTTACAGGTGTATTGTGACTCGTTCCATTACCCGATAGATGGACGTCTTCGCCAACCCACAAGTGACGCAGATTGACGAATGCACTATGTGCTTTCAATATCCTCGTGAATACCTTGTCATCAATATTACACGCTGACGATACGACACAAATCAGGTAGATGAACCGACCGACAGTCTTAGGCGAACTGTCAGCAATAACAAAGATAGGATCAATGCCAACTCAATTCAATAACAACACCTCACACTTTAATAGAATAAAATGCATACCAGACAGAAAGGCCATATCACTTAACTGAACCATCATGGTCTGTATACTTTCTGCAGAGGAACTAAGTACAGCAAAGTCGTCCACATACACAGTATCAATCAGCTTACTATCTGGTAGTAGCTCAACTCCGCAATCCTCAGAACCTCTGAGGGCTCCATTCGGAAGATCGTCCAACATAAAGTCCAAAAGTAAGGGGGGAGACCGGATGCTCACGTTGAACGTCACTGAAATTGGAGAACGTTTGAGATAGGGACTTATGAATGCACATTCCATGAAGAGAGCGTTTCCATTAAGTTAAAGTAATCAACTCAGACTCCGCTGCGATGAAGATAGCTTCAAACAGAATATATGGCAACTGAGTCAAGCAGATTTAGGTAGAAAATCACCAGAATCGTTGACTGAAAATAGGAGTGCAATAGGTGTGAAAGATGGAATGACTGTTGACAAGTGCCAACTATGAGGTACCTCGTCAGTCTCCTATAGGAACGGACTAGTGTGATAAGTCCAGACAACAATCTTTCACTGCCATCTTTGAAAAGTGTTGAAGCAAGAAGGTCCGAACTTAGAGCTTTGTTACGGCACAAAAATTTAGGTTCCAAAACCGTTTCAGTTTCTTACTGGGGATCATACGCATTGTTATAACTAGCCAAACAATCTTCATTATTCACAGCTGAACGAGGTCGGCTTAACGGTTCCTCGAAGAATGGGACATGTCTGTCAAACCGCCGCGACAAGCTGCAAGTCTGTAAAGTATATTTTTACATATATTCTACGGCCGTTGACTCGCCCTCCCACCAGGCACACCACAAATCAAGCCGTTTGATTTAACTGATGTTCACTGCTCTAAATTCGCATGGGCATGCTCACTCACTCACCGGTCTTAATACCCCATTCCAAATCCGAGCACACGCACGTGTTCACTATTCGTACACTCAGCCAATTGGAATGTTCCAACTAGATATGATTTGGTAAAATCGATGCTCAGACACGCGTGACGCCTTTGGACCCTGGCGGGAACAACAGGAGCGAGTGAACATGACAGGACACGATCTCGTAGATAGCTACTGCATTGAGCTTTCACAGCAGTCCCAACAAAAAAGGCTCTCGATATTGATTTGAACATTTCATTGAATATATCTGAGATATCGTTATTTGTTAATGGGTACTCAAGCTATCACGAATAACAGTGTGATGTTCGGAAGTATGGACTTCGAATAGCCTCAGAAATCGTACATAAGACGATCCACGCAACTAATGGGGAAAAGACCTGGTATTGGTAGCAGATGAAAAGCCGAATTTACGAATGTACAACAGTATTGAAGAAACCACAGTTTGTCGTTTTCTGATCTTATTACCACATGTAAAGTGACAAACTGTAAGTTAATTAGTGCAATGCGGAACAAATAAACTGGGGAATAACGGAGGGCACAACACTGAGACTGTTCGTTCAATCCTGGCCCCTTGACAGATCTTCCGTTGTGTAAGAGTTCGAATGAGCGGTGAATTGAGTAGATTTTAACCAGCCGATGGTCAGTGCAACCACGAACCAGGGAAGACAGTGTCCAGCTTTACTCTGATAAAAATCCCCTCTGCATCTCTTTGGTGCCCTCAAAGAAGTAAGTCTAACGCAAATTATTCGTGTTTGTGTTTCAATTTACGACGTTCTTTTTCGTATACGGAATCAGGAGTTATCAGTCAACAATTGTTTATTAATTCTGCTAACTCAGTAGATATCCATTTCTGTCGTAACTACATTGCTACTTGGTAATAAACCTCCACACAAGAGGTTCGCATACCAGCTGAGAATTCTGCCCAGCGCTCTTTCGGGTCACTCAAGTGTTATGGTTCTGGTATGTTAACTGTAAGTGCTGGTTGATAGGTGTTTCGCGTAACCTCATTGTTTACTTTCGAACCAAATAATCCATGTTTGTCAGCAGATGGTCTCCGCTTAAACAATAAAACAAAGCAGGCACAACGGCGTGATTTGAGTCAAAGTGTTAACTGTTAAATCTAACGAAGTTTAATGAAGTGACACCACCGGTAGCTGACCGCAATTTGCGTTCACGGTTGAGTTGTACAGAATGGCTTTTACGCGACGCATTGCCGTCGTTTGCGCCGAAGTACGCTGCGAGACAGATAGACTCTGTGAAATGTGCATAGTTGTAACAGCCAATCGCTAGCGTGTCGTGCAGAGACACCGAACATGTCACCCAACCGCTTCTTGTCATGAATAATACAACCAAATCGTGCATTCACACGATCAGTGCGCACAATGATACTCGAATGTTTAGTTTGTCTCAAAAGATCAAAGAAATCATCGTGGAAAACAATCTTGACAGCATTTGAACTATTGTCTGTCGGAGCGTATGCATATATGACAAATTAATAATGTTTTTAATCCATTTCGTCAGATTGACTGAATTGTTGAGTCTGGCTGCACGTAGGCGACCATTCACTGGGATCCAGTCAAGTAGGCTCTATTTCACAATGTCCACTCCAGCTTGAGAGCAAAAATTCGACTCTGATAAGAAATCGCTGATTCATAGCACTATCTAGAGATGATTACCAGTCAACAACTGTGGTAGGAATGCAAGGGCGTTTTTCCCAAAACGCAGCACATATCTGGTCCCAGACTCGACGGAGTGGTCGCCAGAGCAGCTCGCTGTGTGAACCGTTAAAAATGTCGGTTTTTATCGGCTATCTAGGGTTGAAGATAATGAGTAGCAGCAGAAGAGGAAATAGGCAAAAATGAGCGGACAGGTCTACTAGGGCACTGATGAGTTCTGGCACTACTCACAGTCTGCATGAGGTTGGTGAGCTCGGGTACGAGGGGCCCCGCCCAGGGTAATTAGTTTAAAAGAAGCCTAATCCACAACACAGCGGGATGAAGCCCACAGTTCGCAGGTTATCGAGGACTGTTGGCCGGTAGTGATTCAAATCATACGCCCCTCTGGTGGAGTCAATCCATCTAGAATGTCCAAAGAAATTGCAGCAGAATTAGCGTAATACTTCGGGGATTCACTAAGAAAGACGAAAGTGGTGTAGTAAACATGTTCAACCAAGGGGTTCAGGATCGACAGAGCTATTAAGAGTCTTGCTCTCTGTTAGTGGGAGTCGGTGACCAGATTAGTTCATACGCCTCTCGAACAGGGTCCAGCCATTCGAGGTAGCCGTTACACGTTATGTAACTGCTGCAGCTGATGATTATCTTGATTAGTCTCCTTGGGATTTGCCCATGGTTGGCGGAGCCCAGGGGTATCCATACACCAATATGGACAGCGATCCAGATCGGTGGTATGCTGTTCAAAATCTCATGTGCCCCTGTTTAAGCATCCAAAACTTTTGTGGCGGGGTAATGCAAGCCATGTCGCAGTAACGTCGGAGAGCCTGCGTGGCATTTACACAGGAGGCCTGGCTGTTAACCGTGAATTCACTATCCTCTGATAGTACTGCAGCTCGCCGTTTACAACCGTTAATTTGAATAAAGCAATGAGAGGACGTACGTCATCTGCACATTCTGATCATATATGCACATGCGATTAACTTTAAACATTAAGATGGGGTTTCTTAGTGCGGAAGTCATGGCTTAAGGGATTAAACAGACGGACATGGGAATGGAGATTAAAAACATGGGTATGCTGACTACTAGGGCAGCAGAAACGCCAAAACAAATTGTTTTTCAACACACAAGGGGGATTCTGGCATCTGGTAGCCAAGGCTTCAGCATATTGAGAGATACGTTTCCGGTGCCTTCGAAAAATCACAGAGAGTGCGTCACAAACCTTGAGTTGTTTTTCTGTTTGGATTGAGTGTTTTGCTATTGATGACTCTGGGTGCCACCCCTAGGCCTCTATGCATTCGCCTGGAGCTACTTGGGAACATACTCCTTGATGTAAGAAGCTAGCTGTCTGTTTATCCTCCCTATGTATCTCATACTGCAACTACACCAACATTTGTACAAACGATGAGATGTGAAAGAGGTAGGCTGTTTGCTGGTAGCCGAGGAGACTGGTAACACCCTGGTTCGCTGTATTATACATAGTTGTACAGCATCATAGGATCTGGATGCAGCAGTTGTTTGACTTTTGTCATTGTTGACCAGCGTCCACTCAGAAACGGGAGTTCTAAGTACACCATCTTTTTTGGTTCTGTCGTTTCTTGTATCCTTGAAGTGATTACACTGTCATATTTCTTGATAAACTGCAGCACTACCCGTTGGTCTGCAGCATATCTTTGAGTGTGCTTAATTCTTGTGGTAGATTGTCTTCTGTGCATAGCTTTCGCGCTCTGTGAAAGATCGTTCGAACCAGGTCTCTCTTATGTTGCACTAGACAGAAGCTTTCAAAATGTACGTACTGTCCTGTCCAGGTAGGCTTCCTGTAAATAAACCTCTCTATTGCGCCATCTGGTCTTCGGATAACCAGGATATCCAGGAACGGAAAGCAGTTGTTTTATTCGTTCTTTGCATTTAGCTTGAGGTTTGGATGTGCATGATTCATTTACATGAATAACAGGTTCGAATCACTTGAACTATTAGAAATGGCCAGGATATCGTCTATGTAACGTTTGTACAATGTTGGCTTCGACAACCTTTCACATAAGGTAGGTTCTACCTTGGCCACAATGAAATCAACTAGAAATGAATCTAGGGGACCGTCCATTGCAAACCGTCCACTTGCAGGAAGGTAAACGTCATGCTCCGCAATTAAAATAATATGAATTTTGTTGGGGGGGTTATTCTAAAACGTCACTCGAATACCATGACTTAGGCACAATCCTCTGCGTCTTCCGGTTAGGCACTCGGCCCAAAGAAACGCTCACCGAGACGGACGGCTTGTTATGTTGACGAGATTGGTCGACAGCGGCGCTTCATATAGCATGTTAAGCATAATTTGATCTTTCTGATAGAAATGTGAATGAAAATCCACTGGTCTGATTGCTGGTCTGTGTATGGATCAAAAATACGTTGTGTATCGTCTACTCTCACCTCATAGATAATTGAGAGGCATTAGGTTGGACGAAGTGCGTATAAGAACAGAAAATTGCACTGTCCACTACGACTGATTGACAACAGTTATTCGGAATCCTAAGAATGTTTAATCAGGCTGAAATAAATAAGCGACCTAAAATAATTAGCCAGGGTACCGTGCTTACCCCTGACTGACTGCCAGTTCAGAACATTTCAACTCAATGTCTATATGAAAAGAATCTGATAAAACTATCCCACTCAAGGTTGACATAGACCGTTTGCTGGTTGATTAACTTCTGTTGACACTGAGACACTTTCCGAATAAACCGTAATATTGTAGCGAAAATGCGTCCAACAAAGCACAATCTTTATTGTCCAATACGCTAGTTATCATGCCATGCGCGCGCTCGCATGTATGAGTCACCATTCGGGACCACAACACCCCCAGGATTCCGCTCATGCATCGTGTGCACTTCTGCCTGGTTTATGTGCGTGATCGACGCCGTTTATCGTCCGGTTGCTCTTTATCTTCTCCATCTATCTACGCTGGCCCCTGATCGTAGTTCACGATCGCGTCGCAATATTTCTGCGAGTGTTGGAATAATCACGCCTTCATCTTTGTTGTCCCTTCTCTTTTGCCTGCCATGTCTCGGCCGTTGGTCCGATCCAGTCGAGCGATGGCTCATCCGGTCGCCCGCGCCGTCCCCGATCCATTCGTTGTGGGCGTTTTGGACGTGCCTCCCCCCCCCCGCGTCAAGGTATTTCGCCCAGTGTTGGAATACCCACATCTCCAGCCTGATTATCCACCACAATATGACAGTGGAGTGTACGGTAAACCATTTGATGTTGTTTCATTTAGAGCGGTAGTCTTGACGCTGGCTTATTCTGGAATGCAGTAAGCTACAATTTACTCAAGCGCCCAAAAGAATTTGCGATACTTGACCTGAAAGACGACTAGTACGGACACAACAAAAGGGTGTCCGAGGCCTTTGATTCATGTTACACAAAGTTAGCTCACTCAAATCTTCCGCTGAGTCAGTGCTACTTTATAGCATAACTACCCCGAGAGAAGCAGTATCACACAATCTACAATATGTGGGGATAAGACAGATGAAAGCCCACAGTCGAATTATCTTTTAGTGAGAACAGACGTGGTGTCTAAATCAGTGACAACCTGTCAGAAATAGACGGCAAAAGATGAGCCGACAGATGCTTCTGAACGACTGTTTGAGGCTATGTACTAGACACTGCTGTGTTCTGTTATAGCTAGGCACTTGGTATAAATCACACGACGAAGCTTATTAAAAACAGTGTGCAGCTCACTAACTAACAGCAATCCAAACTGATACGAACTTCGTGAAGCAACTTACGGATGGACATGTGCGAAACGAAAGCTGACAAAATTAGACTGGATAGACTGTGGTTGGTGCATAACTTCAATTTGTTGACGCTGTTGTTCAAATGTTGCGCTGGATGTTTCAATCTTTACACTATTCATGTGCATGTCAGAATTAACTGCGTATCGCTACAGTCCATCTGATTCGATTTCTAGGTGGTTTGTGTTATTGTATAGCTCTTGTAGGCAGCCAGCTGGCAGCTTGCCATGTGTTATGTAATGATAGTTGAAATGTACGGCCAGCTGCAGCAAACAAATTCAGGTCAGTCAACAGTAACCAATAGTTCGGAACGACCCAGCGGAGGCTTATTTGAATTGCCGCGGCCGAAGATAACGAACAACACAGCACCACCAACCAGAATAAAATGAAAGGTCATAAAATCAGGCAGCGATTTTCAACCGAAAATCAACACAAGGGACACAAGGGGAGAGGCACGTTGCTCAGTTGTGCTCAACAAGCAATTGGTTAATGAAAATGATCACATCGGACAATCCATAGATTTGAGTGTTCTTTATGAATGCACTCCTGGTTTTGAATGGAATAGACTTTTAGCAGCGTCCGATCTTTGCCATAAGTTCGAAAGAGAACCACACGCGTCAGTGGCTCATCAGCGGAGCGAATTAACCATGTGGTTTTCATCCAAGAAGACCACAATTAGTCAAGCGTTCGTCTATAAGAAATTGCATGCCAAATATAGAATAATTTTCATTACATCCGTTTCACCGTCCGATGTGGTGCGCTGGTGATACCTTGTTCTACCTAAAAGGACCGCCTTGTGATGAAGATAACAGCCAGACTGAGTTGTCTACTTCCTTCTTCATTGCGGTGAGTGATGGATCAGTGTTCCCGACGGACATGATGATATAACATTGTGCAATACACTGGCTGCCTGCATGGCCCATAGTGAGCAACATATGCGCAGGCAGATAGATACAGTACAATCATCGGAAACGAAAAACTAACGGAACTGTATCGAATTCATGAAATTATCTGAGCAGATATCATGTACACACATGTCCGTTTATCAGCTTCAACGTTGAGATGGGCGTTGGATCCAGCCAACTCAACGGCTGCGTTAACAGAGTAGCTAGAAAATGTTACATAAAGGAATGTCCACGGCCTAACTACAGACAGTAGAAATTGTGACAACCCGCTACATACAGAAGCGTTCCCCACTAACTGTGCGGTCAGTCACGTGGGCTCTCATCAGACCACGAATTCAGCCTTAAGTCCGGCTAGATGGTAATGTGATTCAATTTGTTATTCATTTCAGCAATGATTCAGACAATCACGGTATGAAACTGATATGAAAAAGAACTGAAGAAAGCGGCCGACTCGAAAAGTTAACAATCGTCTAGAGGTAGAGAGTGGTCCAACTAAAATGGATTGGACTAGTACAGTAAGGTATCTTACTGGGAGTTTTGACTGAGTGTACTGCAACAGTACACGTTGCAGTATATCTAACCAAAATCGAACATCTACTGCTACTTCTATACCACCAAAACAGAGGTGGATGATGTGTTTGCGTCATGTTATGCAGACCCATGACTCAGTGGGTTCCGGTTACCGCTGGCTGCCTGGTGACATAAGTGATGCGTGGACTGATACGTGAATTGTCAGACTTGTATGTCAATCGATAGCCGTGCTTCCGTCACCATCATTTGAGTTAGCTAAATGAAATGTGAACACCGGAGACCAGTTTGTTGACTGACGGTGTAGACGGTGGACTTTTTGTTTTTCTTTATTGATGCTTGAAGTAAGCTTGAAACTGCCGAAGAATTCATAGTTCTATAACAACTTATCAGCAGTCGGCAAGTGTATTCACTGGTAACGCTTCACCTTGAACTTGGCAGCTACACCAACTAGTTAAACCTGTCAAAACCATTATGGTACTGGAAGCATCCCGAAGCAGCCATTATACCGATGATCGCATAGTACACTTTATATTAGCATGTGCGATCTCAATTTTGGTGTGCTAGTTTTGTACAGGGCTACAATGGTCCTGCTGAAAGGAACATGTGCTTGACCGGACAAAACGGTTTACTAGTAGAAGGAATCTGAATTTCCCCCAAGCTCATAACGGGAACACAGACGATTGGTTATTTCCAAAGCAATCAGAATTGCCAATTAATACGAAAAACAGCCATTTTTCTGTGTCAAATTGTATGGCTGACACCACATCGTAACGGACGCAATAAATCGTCGGCATTTCAACTAAAAAATAATTCACCGTATCGAGTATACGTTCATTTCATGGACGAGTGTTAGGACTAACAGCAGCCTGAGTCACAGATCCCACGTGTATGATGAAACTTAAATGAATTTAAAGGCCAAGAAGTGTCTTCACTCATCATTGTAAAAGTATACCGTGAAGACGGTAAAATACCTAATAGTGTTCGCATGCAACTCGGGCCCATTAAACCGGTGCTGTTTGACACACAAATCTCAGCTGGCGTGCAAAGCTAGTGAGTCCCGTCCAAATCCAGTCGTCAGTGGTGTCACCCAGTTGTTTATGCTAGCAGGAACGCACCAGGGTGTGCGTGCTGTGATCCTTCTGGTTAACGTAACTGTCTCAGTGGTGTGCACATGGTATTCGTTCACTCGATTCTAGTGGGAAACTCACAATTGTAAGCTATCGTGCTTCAGCAGAATTCCAGTACGATGATTTTCTGCTAGTTGTCTGCCCTATTGCTGTGACGCGATTCTCCGTTGAAGCACCCTATAAAAAGGTATCGACTGATGTGCGTTGATAACGGTTTGTTAGATATCAGCGTACCCAACTTGAGGAGTACTGCTTACAAGACTTACTCAACGGAGCAATCAACACACTTAATTGCCGCTGTAATCTGACCTCGCGGCTTCATTCGACATTTGTGGTTTTAATAGCCAATGCTCGGTGTAGTGAGTATTCAAGAAGCGTATAACTATGTGGCCCACAAGTCGCAAATTGTATCGGGATTTACTTCTCAGCTCTGCTTGCAGGCCAAAAATTTTGAAAATGCGTTGTTGAGTTGCCTTCTTGTTACTATACAACACTCTCTAAACTCACTCAAGCACCTACGCGCTGATGATTTCAATGCGTTTGTTAGCAAAACGTCTGCCAAGTTCGGAGAGAAACCGAATGCCTGAATTAGTGATTTTGTGGCCCATAATCGTCTACATGACTAGCCAACCAAGTGAATGAGTTAACCATTGTTCTGAATAAGTCGGGTACCACAGTAATTTGCCGTCAGTTCGGGCTAGTTACTAGTGGCATCAGTGACCATCCATAGATTCATTAGATCTCACTTTCATTCTGAAGTCCAGTAAAGAGACAAGACTTTACTGGTTGTGCCCACCAAAACCTGTGATCCGCTGAGAGAGCAAACCTAGCTTCAATCGGCCAAAGTACGTCAGTCACGTAACAATCGCATAACCTAATCGGATTCCGGAGTCATCAAAGCAAACGGTGTTAAGGCAATAAACGACGAATTATCTCAGTAGAAAACGCTCGGAGTGTAGAAGAGAAACGTAGCCTTAAAAATCCGTCGCCGACAGAATCATTATTATTTTATTCCGTTTCCATTTACACAGGAATTCGGATGCAAATCCAAATAAGGTTAACTTCATCACGCTGCACTGTTTCAGTCAACAAATGAGTAGGTGAAACGTTCTCAGATTGATGATTCAGTTTGTATTTGGTTAGTCCACCTACACTGCTGCAATCTCACGTTATATCCACTGACTATTTGCCTCGAAGAACACTATTCGTTTACAGTCGTATGAGACAGTAATTTTACTTCACTTTCGCTTTTGCGGTAATCCTCAGCAAATTTATCAGTGAGCGATGTGTTTCCGTTCGAACGACTTCAGAGATACGGCAACTGTGTGCGCTTCACATACTATCGTTGGTTACTGCCACGATCGACAGCTGCCGGCCTGTCAATTTGGGTATAAAACACCCGATTACTTGTGATACACGAGTAGCACCTACAGAAGTTCGGCGAGCAGCAGGCCTGAGCTGTACTTTTATGGATACGTGGGAGCACACACACACACCGCGCACAGCCGCTCGATCAAGGCGAACGTCCTGAATACCACTCGCCACATACATAGGTAATGTTGAAAAGCTTCAGTCAGCTTCAAACGCAGCTCAACAAATGTCACTTTTTTAGGTGGCTCTTGTAAAATTGTCCTTTAGCAGGGTACCCATGGTAAAATGTTTGGGAACGAACGGCAGTGGAGTAACTTTTATTGAGAACTTACTAATTGAAAAGGGAATATAATATCAACACAAAAGCACCGCAGCTGTCATCACACAGAGCAACATTCACTAGGATTAGCATACAACGAGGCATGATCATTTTCATGATCGCTGCGTCCGATATGGAAATGAACTGAAAAGGCCTGAGAAAAAAAGTAGCGAAAGCGCGGATCCGATGTCGCAAAACCGGATTTTATTCAATCTGTGAAAATGGATGTTCTTCGGAGTCTAGTAGCGTCCACACTGTACTGTCTATGTCAAAACTAAACAGTATCCCAAACGAATGATCTTACTGCTCACTCTTGGGGCTTTGTCTAACCATACAAGTTGCAGGTAGGCTTTCAGCACGGTGTTATTGCTACACAATGGAGTAATTCTTTTCCATACCAATAACTGCCCCGAATTCCACGTTGGTAATTAGTGACTTTCGAATGACCAACCTGTCGCGCTTACAGTCAATAACTAGCCCAATCAGTTCTATCGATCGATCCCTTGAAATGCATATCTTTGGGAGGCGCACATGCCGGGGTGCACGCACGACAGTCTACCTTCAATATGTGTGGGTCGGCCAACCAAGGCCAGAGCGCGTGTTCATATGCACCGTCAGACATAACGCAGCATTCAAAACTGTTCTGATAAGTGTCATTTTCAGTAGTTAGGTCCCTTCCCATCCCCTTCATTTTCGTTCTCTCTCTTTATATAGGGTTTGCATTTTCTTTATGGTTGTGTAGCAGTTAAGCATTAGTGTGAACCACTGATGTATTGCTGTCTATGATGATGATGAAGTGTCAACTAGAAAGTGACCTATGGTAGTCTAGCTTGCTACAAACAATTAGGACTGTGTCACGAACTCACATCGCCTATTGAGGCTGCAGCAGTGATATACAAATTTGGAATTAAATCGTGGAATTGATGGTAGTTGAATGCACGTTTCTATTAAACACACTGCACATGTTACAAGCTACCTTTATTTGGACACTACGTTATGATTGGAATGGTCTTGTTTAAACTAAGTGGAGTATATAGGCCTCAAAGCTTTCACGACCCACCTGCGAAACTCGTCACCTCCATTTTCTACCAGACTTGCTGGTCACTATCCAGAACAAATTATCACACCGCTTAAGCCAATATTAAACCTAAAAAACTTGTTCACACACTCGTTTTCCATTCTGAATTAGGCTGTAGCAGGAAATGCATATAAACACTACAAAACCCTTCCTATCAGTTACGACAGACAGTCCCTTCGACGCCACAGGTGACACAAATTGACAACAGTAAGACGTGCCTCATCGTCATTGTGCGTGTTACAAGTTGACGAGATGGTGCTGTATGGCAGATGAAACGATCCAGTCTCACAAAGACTTGACCACGATGAAAAATACGGGAATGGAAGCACCTTAGTTTTGAAAAGAACATTTGCATAGCAAACAAACGAACCGAAGATCACATTACCGGTCCGGACATCTGCGGGAATCACCAGAGGGTAAATGTCGTCAATAAAGGGGCAAGGTAGAACAATATCGTCTGGATATAACGTTGACCAGTTCAGTGCATTATCATCATCGTAGTCGACTGCAATACACCAGTGGTTCTCTCTTATACTTAGTTGCCACACAATCTAAAGAAACCGAACCCGGTACAGAAAAAGAACGAAAGAAGGGGGAAGAGATCTAACTACTACAAATAGCCACCATTCAATATTAAGGTGATATACCTTGCAAACAAACAATCGAACTCATTGTAGATAAAGGTCTGTCATCCGATGAACAGGAAAACTGATTTACGTAACCCATCGTTATAGCCGCAGGCGAGAGGTGCCCAATGTGACAGACGACTAGATGGCATCTTTCGTATGTGGCTTAACCACCTAGGTTTGAGCACACTTAGGGATTGAACGGAAAAACCCTCCCGGCATTCACCATCAAATATCCGCTTCCTATCCTCACCATTCCTCATCTACTGATGTTACCTGCGCCAGCGCGGGAACGCAGAAATCGATGGTCGACTACCTGAAAACTGTACATCTCTAATCTGAATAACCATGTTCCGTAGCCGTGAAGTAGCAGCCTTCATAATCGCCCTCACGCTTTGCAAGGGACCCCTGTGATCAGAAGTGCCCTAGATTACCAAATGTCACCCAAGCCTTGAAGATACGAGCTTCTACTTCACTCCCCATAACTCCACCATCATTGACGCACCTCCTTGGTAAGACAACCGGTCAATCAACCTTCATTTTTCCGTCATCTAACTGTTAACCATCGGTAAACCCACAGAAAACATAGTACACTTTGAAGCTGGAGAACGCTGAGCGCAATACAGTCTGATATTGTCTGCGCTACCTGAAAGTGGTCCAACTTCTTGTCGTCAACAAAGCCAAGAGCACTTGGTCTTCCATCAGATAGGAAATCCACACAGGGATTCTGTGCTTCTGAGTCGACGACAAATTCAAACGAAAAGGGTAAACTGAGCTATCCTGGTGCACGCCGGTAGTGGTGCTGAAACCGATGAGCCTCATTTGGGCTGAAGTGAGGAGGCAAACCACCAACACGCAACTGTTTGGGAGATTCCTACTTTTAAACGATTCTAAACGTGAGCTGAACCGCCGAATCAAACGCAATTGTGTAGGCGAGTACATTTGTTGGTCGGCGACGTGTAAGATATTACCCCCGGAGTATTACGAATGGATATTTGATCAATATCAAATCCGTTTGTCTCTTAACGACTGCTTCTCAGACAGAAATGAGTCAACGAAGTATGACATGCCATAACCATAGTTTCGTCTGGTTTTCCCGAAATGTCCCGATGTCCTCCTCGAATGTGGGAACGAACAGTGAGTGGTTCCAGCACGAAGGAATGTTTCAAATTATTCATGAAAGCTGAAAGTGGATCACAGCCTCTGCTAATACCATCCTACCCTTTTTGAAAAGTCCCGATAACAGGTCATCTGGGTCCGCGACACCGGACACAACTGTGGTGGGTGGCTCCAGATCCATCAATCAGGATACTACTACGTAAACTTATGGCGGTAACACAACAGAAGCCGGTCAGCTGAATCGGGTCTCAGTGTTCTGGTCAACGGTCTAACCCTCGTTGGTGGCTTTAGTGACGAACGGACACCTTGAATCATTCGTACGGATAAGTTTACAGTCTATTAGTGTTCTCCAAAGAAAAAGTCGTTTCCATCTCGCTAGCGTAATGGCCAAACTCACAGTTGGTAGCGTGCTTACAACTTGCAAATAATCTAACTGTAGACAATATTAAGGTGGTATCTGCAAGCCAGCTTTTCTGTGGCTTCTACTGACTCGCTCCATCAACTGTACTTGCACCATACGCAAATTTAACGACCAACGCAGTATTCATGCTACTGAAGCTGAGCAATCATCAATTCCATCAGTCTTCAGCAAAAGATCCAGATAAAATGACGAGCCGAACTAAAAACCTGTTGTATTACTAAGACAGCAGCAAGAACAGCAGTCATAGGTTATCTTCGCCAGGTTTCAGCGGACATGACGCTGCGATGTGTTTACGAGCAAGGTAAGCCACATCCGTGGGTTGTGGTACGGAAACCTTGGCTAGTTGCGACCAGGGCACGAAAATGTAACTGTTGAGCACTCCTACCTTATGCATCAAGCAGGATTACTGCACCAGTAGAGCAGCCGTTCATCAGTATATATTTGGAGAAAATTCGGGCAACCCACTAACGGTATAACTATTGAAAATACGAAGTCTGCGACAGTTGGGGCCTGTACCTCCAACTAGACGTTTACCGCAGCTGGTGTTGGGACCACTGAGTGAGAGAAAAACTCGCTGTGTTCACAAAAGGTCAAGAATCTGACTGGCCTGTGGTGTAGTATGTGGTTATCGGGAGAATGTCAGCCTTCATTAGAGCGTGTTTCCGTCAATAGCGCCTTTGCATCTGTAATCCATTCGGCAATAAATCTATCGGCAATACTCTCACATGTCTTAACATTACTTATCCGCGATTCGATGTCGGTTTTAGACTTTCACACCAAGCCTCAGTTGTGAGCAACGGGTGGTCACTGATCTATGTGGATGAATGTTAGTGTAAATCCTCAGGTAGTGCCGGGATTGCAGCCCGATGTTACTGTTTCAGCCCTCTGCCTTACCGAGCTCATGCGGCCATCCTGGTTTACACAACCCTGAAGTGACAACAATAAGAGAGAAAACCACAGGAGATCATGTATATCGTCATCAAGTCAAGGGAAAAAGGTAGCGCAGCACTCTAAATCAGAATACGTCTAGACCATAGTTAACATTTGTAACTGGCGTTTACAGTGCTCGGTGGATGTTCGTACAGAAAAGTCCACCTTGCGCTGCAATGTAATCACCTTCATCATGATCGTCACTGTACTCGTTAAGGCACGTGCACCAGACAGACTGCTAACCAAAATGTTTCAGGTCGGCAGTGCACACGCAAGCACGGGGAATGCTGTACGAAAAAGCTATTCGTTCAGATGGACATAAAAAAAGGTAGCCAAGAATTGAAAAATCTTTTACTACATCCTAAGATTCCGATATGATTTGCCAGCATTCACAGTTTGATATACCATGCACATTTTTTGGAAGACCTGATAACTGAGGAGATACCGACGTCATTGAGAGTGATAACACGGAAATAAAATAGTGCAGACATAAAGGAACAGGAATTAGAGTTCATTCACGAAACAATAACATTCAACATCAAAGGACAGGCAATTTGTCAACAGACTGCAGATGAGAGTAAGACGATTTCAGTGGCTTCATCGCCCCAACTCGGCACCTGAGGATAGATTGGTCACGAAACCGGAGAGAAACTGTTTTCAGTTACCTACGTTTGTAAGCAGTGTTGGGGATGGAGACGAGTAAATGGTAATGATGCGATCGATTGTCATCTAGTAAGCAGGTACACCGTTTTGCATAGCATTTTCTAAAGTGACTGATGTCGTCACCCAGAGG
Source organism: Paragonimus westermani (assembly GCA_008508345.1). Classification (NCBI taxonomy): domain Eukaryota; kingdom Metazoa; phylum Platyhelminthes; class Trematoda; order Plagiorchiida; family Troglotrematidae; genus Paragonimus; species Paragonimus westermani. The sequence continues at coordinate 354,458 of QNGE01000028.1, forward strand.
TTATAAAACGGCGTTGTGTTAGAAATTCGGACAAACAAATGATGATTATGAAGTATGGTGTATACATCCGCATGAATTGCATAAAAATATGCTGTACGACTGACTACTCATATTCTAAATCGGACGATAAATCCACTCTCAGCTATATGCAATGAAGAAAGAGAAGGGAGAAAGAAATGATTTTAGAAAAACATCTATAACAGGTGGTGGAACGGGTTTTTAAAAATTATGCCGAAACTTATGGCTACCGAAAATCCGTCAACGCCGTCTAGAAGTATCGGGGGAAAAAAAACAAGATTCCCTCAATTACCTTTCCAACTTCATACACAGTAGGGTAAAGTTTCGGTTCAGCTGCTCAACTCCTAACATAACGCCGAAATAAACTTCAAATTCCTCGAGGCGATGATCTTGAGCTTCTAAAGTGATTTCCAGTCGTGTTCCAATATTACTGCATCAAGTTAATTCATCTAATCGGCTTCTGAACTCTATATTGGACTGATCTCAATGCGCCCAGCTGTCACTGTTCTGGTTTTGGTATCAACGGAATGAATGTGAAGGCAGTGATAAGCTGACAAGGTTGCAGAACTACTGCTCTATACATAGTAACTTTTGTGTCAGAATTCTTTCCAGCTGACTCAACTCAATTGGAGAGTGGTGTACGTTTTAACTAGTAAATTCAGTGTAGGTGAACAGTGGCACAGGACCCTTTAGTCACGTGGAACAAAATTAACTGCAAACAACGAATATATATTCATTAAAAACACTAAGTAACGAGAAATACATAAAACCAAGATACACCTTTCGCTCACAGTGACATATCGGTGACAGTCAGTCCTACATCCCAGACACACAGATATGTACGAAAAAAGTCTCCGGCATGAATTGCCAAAAAATAAGGAGGAAATACAGGCCATCCCGAATCAGACGGGTAACAAACCACGACGCCCGCTGATGATAGCCTGTTTGGCACCCTGACGAAGGGTCTGGCTCAGAGCGTGGGCACGCTGTTTGTGCATCGCCACGTGTGCAGACAAAGATCGAACGACAGGATCTCGTCGACGCACCGTGACCATCGTATCCGAAGACGGGGGCCCTACCGAAGGATTCGGAGGGTCATTAGTGGCAGAGATCCTTTTAGGGAGTAGTCCAGTATGTGACAATCTACGTTTCAAATCATACGCCTTTCTTCTCGAAAACGCGCTGTCCTCAGGAATGGTAGGTGTGTGTCGTTTGCCTGAAGAGAAAAAATATTCATCAATAAACAATTTGTCGTCAGTGGATCTAAGAGACACAGACATGCAATCGTCGCGATACGATGAACGGTCCACAGGTATCGCGCTTTACAGCACCCATCGCTTTGGATTAGTGAAAGGTACATTTCTGAGCAATGCATGACGACAGATTGTAAACAGACGTGCAGCAAGAAACAACAGATCACGCAAACCCGAGTCCGAGTTGTTGCTATATTCTCCGCATTTCTAACTCGAGTTACCAACCGAAAAGGTGTTACAAGTTAACAGAAGCAAGCCTTAACATTGCTTAGTTTGTACATGAGTTGTGTAGTAACACGATGGTCGTGGGAGCAATTTCATCAGTGAGCATTTATGAGTTTAGCTTGTAGTAGCATCCAAACAACGTACACAAACCAAACCATGCGATGGTAGCAAACAGTTCATCTCTAAAACCTGTCGTCTAACAGCAACAGCATCCAAGACGGAACTCTGCCAGCCGCAAAAAATAGTGCGCAAATATTGAAAAAAGATCTGCAATTTGGACAGGTTTCAAAAATCCAAAAGTTGCGAATATATTGACATAGCAGACTGTTCCGTAAAACAGCTGATATTATACTATCAACTGCATTGGAACGGATTATTAAACAATACAGCGATTGGCTGAAATGTGGCTGCTAACTTCTTCAACAGACCACGTCAGCCCACGCAAACGTTAAAAAATGGTGCGTCGTGGTAAGCGTAAGAAGCGGTACTACCTGGGTTAGTGGCCACTATGCGAACAGCCTGCTTGATTTTAATAAAACGGACAAAGGCGGACGACCGCAATTAGCCAGCTGAGATAAGACAAAAATAGCAACGTTGTCGTTCCCGACCTGTTGCAATTCACATGTGTACATGATAAATGATTAACTACCAACAATATTATTACGACTGACTTCTCGGTACTGATTTATTGACCTTTTAAATGTTGCTAGTTCAATCAGTTGACGCTTCGGTCGATTCGGCATAATTGTCCGGCTCGGCAAGCTGACCACCAAAAAACAAAATCTGGTGACCGATTGAGGAGAGGTGATAACTCACGACTTTGATGCAGGAATTTGGATATAACAGTGCCCATGTAGAGAATTAAACGTGAGCGACTTTACGACCACATGGATATTCGTACAGTGCAACGTAGTTACAATTTAGTTGGCGCATAGGTCACTGTCTGACCAACTGGGAGGAATGGGCCGGTCGTTCTGGATCACACCATCGACGATTTGAGTCACAGAGGCCTGATGAAAGAACATTCGGTCCCAGTATATTTCGTCTACAATGACCGGGTATGATGCTCTTAATGAATGATAAAGCCCCATAAGGAGTTAGTCGTCCTACAACAAAAACCCTATCAACTTCAGAGGAAATCCAAACCAAACGCATTGTTAACTTGTTCTTCAACTGTTAACAAGAGGCGAGGTATAGTGTCCAATCGGTCAGAGTGGTGGTGGACACAGTGGGTCCGCGTAGAAACTGTGTAACAACAAGATGAATGTTTGTCGGCAACAGTCATTAGTGTGACTGATGCTCAGAACCGAAGACGGAGGACAGCGAACGCAGAGCGAGAGGTAAGCTCCTTTTCATGTCAGGTCTGAGGCGGCTAATTAACTTTAACTAACCTCGACAACTTTCTCTCCCCGTATGTAAGGGCTGCTCGGACCGTCAGCTGCCACTACTTTTGTCCAGGAATTTGACATCAACGGTTGATTCCACAGAGTGCAACCTGCTTATTGGCTAGGATTGCAAAGCCGAAATGTTAACAGAAATGGCAGATAAATGAATGCTTTCTCACGCGGCCCACTGTTTACATCAATTGCGTTTTCGATTACTTTCTCTGGACTAGTTTCGGCAGGCCAAGTACTCAGTGTCACATATTCCGCGTTTAAAAAATTCAGCCGCTTTACTCCTTACTCTATTACCTTACCACTCATAAATCAAATAAATCAAAAGATATACCGCGTACCTCTTCCGAAGACCACAGGGAATCCGCAAGTGTGAGCAATGGGCAACAGAATAGCAATGGGAGATAGCTACGACCGACATGAGACCACCACGTGATCATTTGCGTTTTGCTGCAGCTAAGCATCGGCCACGAGTGAACATGAGGCATAAGTATACACTGCTGTCTTAATAGACAGTCATGAAATGGAGAACGAATGTGGAAGATTTTCTAAGTAATAAACGTGGCGGGTCCGTTCGTCGCGGTAGATACACGACTAATGTTTAGTAAAGCAAGACTGGTAACATATCAACTTCTAGGTATATTCCGTAACAAAATAATCAAAATCGCACTCGGATTTTTAGCCAGTTATTAGTAACCTGGCATCGAACTTGACACGAGACGTGTCCCCAAACGTTGTAACCTTAATTGCTACTGACAGCGTACAAGAAACAGTGATTACGCACGTCCGTATAGCTTTGCTACGTAATCCCCAGCTATGTGAAAATGTACATGACAGATTGAACCCTGACGGGGTACCGCCCACATATCAGACTGAACACACTTCATTGCATTAAAACGCGTGCAAACAACAAAGAACTTGATTCAAAGAACACAGTTTGCCGAGTAAGCGTGCATTTTAGTAACTCTTTCATCAAAGTAAACGTTCACATCCGCACTGTATGCGGTTAGCTTGCTTTTGAGAGGAATAACTAGGGTGTCATTTTCCTATCTATTAGTGGCAAATCTTCTCTGATGCAAGACCGCAACTGCTGCTTACAACTGTTTGCCCTTAATGAGTTGCTACAGAAAATGCAGCTCAGAACCAACTAATCCGAAAACAATAATGGTCTGAAACAATAAAACTTGCTACCAACTGGCGTGAGCACAACACTGGACGAACACCAAGCTGATGATAACCTTTCCGGTCGTTTTTGTCAGCCCGTTTGGACATCATTAAAGAGCAACGTTGAACATAATAAACCAGAGGAACACAGATCGTATGGGAAATGCTCACTAGAGAGGCGTGATGATAAACTGTTCAAAGACCGATTACTCCCATGCTTCATGGGACTGCAGATCGAAGTATGTCCGCTGAATACGATTGGGTCAGACCGCTTGAGCGGTGGACCGACCTCATGATTTGACAAATCGGCCAGTGGAACGGAGGTCAACGTGCTCAAAGTGGACTTTCCATCAGTGCGTTTTCCACCAGTCTGAAATTGAGGTGAAGCAAACGGTGGACGTTTGGTGTTAGCTGCGATGACTTGTTGTCGGCGTCTCAGGTAGTCGGGTAACGATTCCATTTTTGCAGCTGCCCGAGCATGAATACGACCAAAATCTGAAGAAGGATAGTTTCGAGAAAACTGATAAGTACGACTGAATCACACGGTGAAAATACTTCTACGATAGGCTTTCTCGATGAATGAGCACACGGGGGAGACTTTTAACAGTGAGCAGCAAAAAGTCGACCGCGGTTCAAGCTGCAGAGCGAAAGCTGATAACGACTCGCTGATTCGCAAAACACTTGCATTTCGTAGAATGAAGTAGGAGACTGCATTTAGACTTGAACTTTATCCATTCAATCATTACCCAAGATCACAGGCGACAACACATCAGCGCCTTCCACTAATGCCTAACCACATAAACACGAAAAGGCAAACCCTGTACAGGAAGAGAAAAATAGAATGGGAGGAGAAGGGACCTAATTACGTCCACATTCAAGCGTGCAACATCAACGTGCCTACATCTCGCAAACAAACAACCGAGCTGTAGATGAAAGCAAGGTGTTATCGACATGACAGCGCCCTTACAGCCTTCACTGCCCCACGCCATTAAACGCGTTCACTTTACAGACATATCGGCCAAACAAGATTCACGCCAGTGAGCCCGATTATCCGCCATTTTACCAAACGTCCCCGGCCACCGACTCTATGAGTCGGGAGGCCCCCAGCCCGAGAGACGAAAGCGACCTACGGTGGCCAGCCCCTTGATGAATGACTTCGTTCCTCTATGTCATCACCTGTCTATCTCGCACCTTACACCAGTCGGTTTGGTAGACGAGTAACTGACATCTTTAGTATATGGCCTAACTACCTAAGTATGTGCAAATATAAGGAGTGAACAAAAGAACTCGATTGGCATTCTCTAACAGGCTCCCACTTCCTAACCTCATCGTTGCTTACTCGCCGGTGTCACTCGATGGGAGCGATCAAACGCAAACATCGGTGGTCAAATATGTGAAGACGACTCACGTATTCTAGGTCATGGTACCGCTTGAAAGCGTTCTATATGAAATCCAAACACAATACGGGTTAATAACCATAATTTAAAAAAACTGCCGACTTTGTAACCAAATTTGCCATCGATCCTAGAAATAAAACGTCGGTGGATGAAAACAGCACAGAACAACGAAGAAAAAATTCCGTATTACGTACGGGCATGAAAACGTTGGTAAGCCAGTGTTTTTCTAACTGGGGCGGTAGTCTGTCACGTGGTCCTAAGCAACTGAGCCCCCTAGGTAGTAGTGAAGGATTTCAGAGCGAACAATTATGTCAACGAATGATTACCTTTAGATTCATTGCAATCACGAGCGCCTGTACCAAATTTAATGCACAACAGCAAGTGTCACATTCAGATAGGTGTTTCGTGTGCCAAGATGACACACGAACAACCCGTCAACATATCACAGTGTTTGGTGACAGTATCTTATAGTATAGGAAGTCAGAATCTGAGTCAGAGATTCTAGAGAACAGAGGATTTGACGGTCACAGTCCGATAGTTGAAAACTTTCCTCTTACAAGTAAGCAGTATCACAAGTGCCAGCAACCAGTAAACACGGAGTACTAGTATTTAAGAGGGCAGTTTCGAAAACGTGCCCATTCTTAAGGGGAGTGATGCAACAGTAGTGAACGGCGTGGTTTAACTGCTACATTTTCGACTTTTACACCATAAGGTATACCTGTCACGTTATACTCTATGTCGTATGCGAACTGGATGCAGTAAGGTTTCACAAGCTTACACAAAAACCACCGCGGTAAGTGTGGGATCGAATCCATGATCATGTTAATGATAAGAGTTTGAACTGGAGCGGTTTCTTGACTGAAGAAGGTTCAGCCAATCAGTGTTCGCGCACGAGCTGTCACAGATGGAACTGCGGTCAAATTGGCACCAACCAATCATAGACGGCGACTAGCTGCTGTTGAATGTATACCTGTTTCAAACAACCGAGTTGCCAGATGCAAGGTCGTGAATCAACACAGCAACAAACTGGCCACTCAAAACGTGAGCACTCCTGTCCCTTAATAAAAGTCGTAAATATTGTTGTTCCTCTATAAAGAGTTGTTTTTTTCCGACAAATTGAGATTGCTTAGTGCCACTCAGATTCCTGTTCTGGTTTTCCTCGATTGGGTAGTACAGTGAGCGACAATCGGCAGGTGTCGCATACAAATAATCGACTGACCACCGTGTGTTACACCAGCGAGCGAGGAGCATGGGGAAGAGAGCAGTGCAACGGCTTAGTATTCTTAAAACACGACCCAGTTTTATAAGTATGCGTTTTCGTGATCTAGATGAGTGGACGTAACCGATTCCTGACTTCCGAAACCCGCTTCCCAATTACGTTTTGCATGTTCCGTGATAACATCCAATGCATGCAGCTGGAAACAAAATATTGACAAACTGATGTCCTGGACTCTTGGGCTACCGTTTGCAACTGTATGGTATTATAGTCCAACATTAGCTTCACAAGTGTGACTTCGAAAAGAAACATTTTCTCCACAGCTGTTGCGCCGCATTTCACACTATGTGAACTCAACTGGCCGTTTTGTGGCTAACCGGCAGGTGGGCAATTACCCGTCACATCCCCACAGAGTTGAAAAATGATTCTGGCGAATTGGACTGTCAATCTTTACTAGCCTAACAATCAGACACCTATTTATGGGTAGTGGGCTCGATTCTCCCTTGTACATGATGCTGATGAGACCCAACAAGAACAGAACTGCTGTCCGCCGCCTCAGTGGTGGTCACTGGGGTCAACTATTAGCAAACGCAAGACAGTCGCTTGAAGCTATGGATGGCCTCAGTAGACGGCAACTACCCTAATTCAAAAATACGGGTCTTCACGTCATCTCACACATTTTCATCATTTGAGGCGTAACGTTTTAAGTAAAAGAACAAGCCAACAACGGTACGGACAGGCATAGAGCAATACTTCGCAGTTTCAAATTGCAAACCACCCCCACCAGGCAAAAAAGAACGGCGAATAACATCCAAGAACGGTTGTCGCTTGGAAATCAAGTACCTAAACGTTAACATGAATTGTTGTGAATGAGCCCCACGCGGCACACTATCAAGCCGGTCAAAACACCCGTCTTAACCAGAGCTTGGAGAGTTGCAAGCGCTACTCAAAAAACCAAAGAGATTCGACTCACCAGGTACGGTTCGCACACTGAGCGATTTGAGAGTATTCCCAACTACCTTCGGTACATCCGGTTTGGATGGTTTTGCGAGACGGTCTGTGAAGACCACCGAAGTAGGAAGATCTAGAGCGTTAAAACAGTCATTATTATTAGAAACATGTGTCAAATCCAAGTAGTGCAATGCACTAAAAAGTCGATTTGACACCAACCACGGAACAATACCAAAAAAATAGCTTGAGTTCAGTACCACAATTAACAAAACATATTCACGTCAGTAGCTTTAATAAAATCGTAAGTAAACAAACGGTCGTACACTTAAGCAAAATACTTTTGGTGATCTTTCATGATCTGAGATGGACTTTCTCGGAGGAGAGGGCCTGTAAAGAAAATGCTAAGAACTAAGTGTCAAATCACTCGAGTTGAGTAAACAAAAACAAAACCTTTACGGCTTAGTTTTTGCAGCGTAAGATATTCACTTCCGCACAATCTGTCGAAATGGACAAAAAGACCCAGATAGTAGTTGCGCCAACCCGGAATTGAACCCACAACCCTTTGGTGCGCAGTGTCGCTACCATTATATCTTTTTCAAGTCAGCATACAACATTCGGTAACATGTAGGGCCGTCCAAACCTAGATAGGAACAGTTGAGGTAGCTACACTCTATAACGCCGAGAGGATGTGATAATGTAATTCAGAAATAAGTAGCTACTGTATTTCAAGAACACAGCGTGCATTTAAAGCCAAATCGTCAAAGAAACCAAGATCAGGTACGACGACACGTACAACAGACAGCATACAGTGAACATCGGTACAGTGAACTAAAATCCCATACGTTCGGGTATTCGCCTTTTTACGATGACGGAATGTTCATGGTGAAATACCGATGAACGGATACGAAGTGGAACAAACGTTTCCTGTGTGCAGCTCAACCCGGAAATGGAAGAATCTCTTATAAACCAGGAACCCAATGACTTGCCAAGGGCTCCTTGCAGGGTCATTATGTTAATTCCACACTTGAACTTCGATGACCAGCAAGCAGTTTTCTGATGTTTAGAACCGTGAACTGCACCACGTGTTAATCGCGAAATCAGTACAATTTAGTAAACTGAGATGCCTCGCGAGTGGCGTTTACCAACAATTATGCTCGTTTTTCAAAGAAATCAGAAGTCTACGTGGGAAGGTCCTGAAGTATGGTCATTCCCACATATGATCAACAGGCTCAACGTTTTACAAGAGACACCTTTGTTTAGGTTACAAATAATACTCGTTGGAACTGTCCTCCTCGTGAAGAAGTTTCAGAAATATGCATGACTACGTCAAGACAATCGCACGCTCGTTTAGATGTCAACCTCATTCAGTGGTGTTATCAGAGACGTCCGACCTCACCTATTCTGTTCAGCTTTGCCAGAAGATAATTTAGGACAGTCACCCAAAGAAGGCACTATCGGTCCTACGGAACAATAATTGGAAATTAGAAAAAGGAAATGGCAGAAAAGCATTTCAACCGCTTGAATGAGAATTAAAGATAATTTCTAAGCGACTTTCAGCCTGAGGCTAGTAGGTTGATATAGTTGTGCTAGGTTGTCATTGCGATTTCTTTTGAATATGTGTGGCTTTGTAAGGAATCCAATTAAGTGTTTACTTATCACTGTCATGTTGAAATACAGCATGCTAAGTGAAGAGGACGGTGACATTAGGCTCAAGAAGTTAACGGGGCGATAAACTCAGGTTTAGGAACCACGGAACTAAAACGTGTACTTCGGTAACTCAGTGATCAGGATTCTGATCTTCCCCCTGGTGACTGATGCGGAGTATGTATATATCGTTAGGTTTACTTTTGTTCTTTCCCCTTTATTTCCTTTTCAAACACTCGTTATTCGATACGTCTAGCTATGGACTATCGTCAGGAGCAACGGTAGCTCCAACTAAAGTACCGACGAGTACAGTGCAAATGTACCAATGTAGTATTACCCTCTTAGATTGTAATGTTGCTGGGGAGATGTCAATGAGAAAAAATAAGACGCGTGTTGTTCTTACTCATCAATACCATCTGTGGCGCCAAAAAAAGCTTGCTAAAATAGCTAAAAGAGGGTTCATGGTGAGTATATGTGATCTACCTAGCTTCATCATCAAAAAACGGGGATTATTCGTAAACAGGATATTACCGGACTTGCTGTTTCTTACCATCGTTGTCTCTATCAACTGGTATTGGATGATAACGTGAACAAGGTGAGTTCGTCAGCGCGTACTCTGGGAAACTGGACGGGCAAACAGTTTGTCAGCTACAAATATAGTCTGCGTTGATTGTGTCACCTACTAAGTGCACTAGCTGAGCAGACGGGAATTATTTGCAAAAATCGCTAACAATGGAACACAAGACCAAGGTGATTAGGCAAATACTTGATCACGTTCTTAATCGTTAAGGTGTTTTGATCACAGCGAGGTTCAAAACTCACGTTAGATTAATCCCATCTACACGGTAAATGGTTTTAATCCACGTTTTCCTCTACAAATTTCTCATGTGAAACCAACGACTGGTTCATAAGTGTGACTTTCTGTGCCTTGTCTGCCTTACCTGGTTAGCTGCCCACCTGTCTGCCCCTCATCTCCCGCCGTCGGGGTATTACATCAACATTACCCGAATTTCACTGGTGCATCCAGTGAACCCTTTTCTTATGCACACTTGCCTAGGCCGAGGTTTTGTTTTAAACCTGCTGGTATAAAACAACCCACGCCTGCTCTGCACTTCGCCTGCTGCATGGATGCGCCCAGTCCTTTCAACTTGCTAGTAAATCTGTGTGGGCGCCCACAAAATGACGTTTGTTAGTTACTTTCAACCGTTGCCAATAAGTGCCGCAACATCTATAACCTGTTCCCAATTCGAAGGAGCATGCATGAACGAATCCACGCACTATTCGACAAAAGACAAGTTGCATTCAGTCCTCGTTAGCAAACTTTAAGATCAGTTTGACCGCCTCATGCTACCTCCGTCCAACGAAATCCGTGTGCAGTACTCACGGTTCAGCCGTCGAATAGGACGAAATCCATAACTGTCACGTACATTTCTGTCGTCCAAGATCCCAGGTAATTAACTTCCAATACAGCTTCACTGTGTGCACGCGGCTCAAATTCACCGTTAGAAATCCAGTGAATATTGAGGATAACCCCACTCAGCACAAATTGCCATCCAAACGGTTTCCAGACATCTGCGAAAAGGGCCTGCTCACGAATAGCGTTGGCTATACTGAATGATGGTTATAGGAGTTAGAGCAGCATACATACACATCTGAAATAACATGAGCAGCCTTTCATTGCAATAGTGACGACAAATGCGTTGGGATGGACAATCAAGCAGGAGAAAAAAACCAGTGAAATGACGAAGAGGAGGAGCTGCTAAGTGTTGATGTAGGAATGTCACCACCGGCGCTAAACCAGGGTATGAACCAAAAACAAGGGAGATGGAACGAAGACCATAAAGAGAGCTACAAGGAGTATAACGCGGAATGCAATTAAGCAGAATGAAGACCGATACAACAGGAATAAGAGGACACGACAGTAAGCATTGGTGTCTCGGGATAATGGGTCGTGGATAAGAATATGTCGATGGATTGGCAGCTTCTTGCTAGGGGCTGTTATAGAACCTCGACAAACACCTACATTTGGAAGTTAGCGCAGCGATAATAAGCAACGCGAATGCGTTGGCTCTGTGGCTTCATACTACTTATATCCCACATGGGCAAGTCTTCTCTTCACTCTTGCCTGGTAGACTATTGCGACAAGCGTCACCTAAAGATGGGAAGGGTTAAGCTGATAACATCGACTGTTTATACGAATGTGTGGAACACTTGGACTGACTGCGTGATTAAACTAGACGTTATGCACAAAATGCGGGAAATTATGACGAAAGCGCACAAACTGTTAGACATTTGACAAAATACCACACAAGGTGTTAAACCTCGTACAACTGCATAGGTTTTGGTTCTCCAGAAGAACACAATGTAGTGATGCAAACGCGGCTGTCGTGTTACGCGAGTCATGCATCACATGGGATGACCAAATGGTGATCGTGTGGCATTTGCCAGATCCAGTCTAAGGCCGCTGGGGGCAAGCTCTGCAGCTTATCCATAACCCGGTTCCGCTATCCAGACTGTGAGAAAAAGCTCACTCACAGAGTTCCAGGCGGGTTTTCAGGGCAAGAGGTTGACGGTCGCAGTGAATTGTATAAACAACGCGTCGACGGTTTTTCTGTCCTTGTTGTTGATCGAATTACGGTAATATAAGAGCCAACTCCAGGTGGAGAAGACTGGTCACCTACAGATATGCGGCTGCAGATATCCACGCTCGACTGTCCCCAGTGGGCAGCATAAAAGAGTAAGAAACGATGAGGAAAGATAGCGTGCGTCTAGCAGTGAGTCATGCAAACTAATCTGTCTGACATCTACGCGTGCACACACTTGACTGATTCAGCTGCGTGTTAACGGTGCCAACCAACTATCGATCACCCCGTGCACTTTGTCAATGTCGGCTAACGTAAGTTTCAAGATAGGTGTTCGATTTAACAAAAAAGAACGCGGAGAGAACGAATGTAGTTTACCAGAGGATCGGATCCCTCTTTCGGATTGGAGGACTCGCAGTCCACATCTTCTGGTTAGAGGCGTAATAAAAAACGGGTTCAGTAGAATGAGCATGGACTAGTTGACTGAGATGTTCGTGAAGTAAGGACTATAAAAACGGCGATGAAAGCTGCAAAAAAGCGGCTTAACGGATGTCGTTTTTCAGTTGCAAATAAGTTGTTCACCTGAACTCTAATTCAAACGACATTCCTCAAAAATATCTGGGTACTTTCACTTTCGTTACGATTAATCACACCCTAGACAATGTATTCGAATACCTTAAGGATCACAGGGTGGGATTTATGTCAAACGACGTCACCTATCTACATTACTTTGCAAACCACACACAAACTATGTTGGGACGTTCAGGTAGTGACAGTTCGTGAGACATTTTACTGGCAACATAGATAGCTACTCGGTTGTCTTTTAGTAACGTTTCATCGCTTGAACTTAGACATACCAGCTTTATCAGCTAAGACTAGCCTGTGACCCTTCTTATATACCTAAAATGTGATTTTTTTCGGATGTAAGGCAGTTAGGTGTATCGATCACTGGTGCTCTGCTGTCGGCGATGAATTCCAATTGCTAGATTGTATTCAGCATTTAGATGGATCACTGGCTAAAGCGCGTTGCTTCTCAAAGTCGCCGGTTTGAAGGAAATCATAAGACAGCGAGATGACGAAAGGGTCAATTGTTACGACAGCCTCCACAATTCTGACGAGTAAGTTGGGAAGGTAATAACATTCAGGTTGAATTAACCTCTAATCATTACGCCTTCGTTCCTCCAGAAAGCAAAGCAAATGGCCAAAGGCGTGCCTGTGGGCAACCGATTGTTGATGCCCTCTCAAAAGTCATGGTTTTTGTCCATCTGGCACTTCGTTTGTTAATGTAAAGACCAACATTAGCCCAAGCCATTCGATGAGGATGTAAAGGTGCACGCCATCAGAGAACGGCACTCTAATAAGGTGTAAAAAATCAGAGATTTCACTACATCGGATATTGACCGAATACTCATGGATTCGCTATTACCATATTGCAGTCAGCACGGGAGGGAACATAGCCTCCAGGAAATCTGATGAACTCAGAATGGCACTACCTTGTGACAAACGCATTACTGAGGTTCATCTTAGAAACAGACTAGTGTTAATTTACTAGCCTTCATATCTCAAAGCGTGTTATCCTGCAACGGAATAAGCTACCTTTTGGGGTGGGGGGCTAGACGTCTTCAAGCTGCCCAAACCTACACGATGGAAGTTAATATAACCGAGGTGCCAATTGACAACCGGAAGTGATGATTGCTGCCTTCGTCAATGAGCTGTCAGACAGCCGTGGCTATGCCTTAATCAATCCACACATCCGTCAACACGTATTGTTATTTGTTCGGATAGGGTTGACATGATATGGAGTCTGCACACCTCATGTGGTGACCAAACGAAGCATTTTTAGTAACAATACCTACCCTTATACAGCTACAGGGCTCACAAATTAACGCATACAATGCGGGTAGAGTGCAAAAACACCGGTAAGTGGTAACATGGGCTTGCGCACTTCGAAAAACACTGCTCGGCGCGCTCAGTACACAGCTACGAAATGGTCACCGGCGGGAGACAACTTGTACGTGCCTCAGACCTAAATGCTCGAACTCCAACTTAAAATTCGGCGACTCTACGACGAGGTCACTCGCGTGAACGTCTTCAGCGTAGAACTTGAGGAACATTTGTCTAACAGGAGTGGAAGTCATGATAAGAAGTTCAGAAACTTTAACCATGGACACTCATCCGCTAACGGTTGTGCTGTAAAAGAGTCGGCAATCACTGGAACGATCTCCACCAAAAGGTCTTTGATCGTACTCCTGAGGGTTAACGTAAACCACCACCAGACAGTCATTCCGACAAAAACAGGTTGGATCTGCAGTTACAAAGCGGTGCCACACCTAGCTTTTAATGATTACCCCGTGGACCGAGTCAGACATAAATGATGAAAGATTAACCGGCTAGATTTGATTAAGCTAAACATCCAACCTCTGCTGAACTCACTGGTAATCTACTAAAAAAACATACGGTCGACATAGTACATGTAAGCCACTACCGTGGCAAAAGTGTCTGATTTATAAAGATCGTACGAGGATGTGAACACCAGCACGGACATAGGTGGACGGGGACATACCCCAGACTGATCTGGATAAGCTACATCTCCGGACAGTTGAAAACCATTAACCATTCAACATAAACAAATGTACTGCTCCTTATACTCGTCAAATTATCAAAAGACTTCGTGCATGGAGGCACTCCCGTTCCAGTGTCTCCTATAAACATGTTCCAAGTACTCCTGTTCAACAGGACCTAGGTGTTTCTCAAAACACCGCATTACCAGCACGTAGACCTAACAGTGCCATGCTTGGTAGAATGTAATTTAAGCCCCATAAATATTTAACACTCCTGTAGTCTACACTGTGGCTTCGTAGTTTGTCATTTAAAACTGACCATGCAAGTCTGTTCCCTTTTTGCTAGTCAGGATATTAGGCTAGCTGAAAAAGTTCAGAGAGCCACCAAAAAGCATCAACAATCAGAACCTTGTATGTCTCGAGACTCGAGAGAGAAATTGTCTAGTCTAGAGTATCGACGTCTTCGTGGAGACACGACACTTTCCCACAAAATTCAGAATACCCCCAACCACCCCTGCGCTAGTCTGCTGGGCCTTGCTGGCAAGGCAACCCTAAGAAGGGACGCCCTGAAGCTGAGGGTAATACAATGCTTAGTACGAATGCCCATACATAAAAAACTTTGATGTATTTGTTACGGCAGTATCTACAGGTTAGTTCAAACGGTTATTCGGCAGGTATCATACCTCGGTACAAGGACCGATTGGGAGAAATTTCCGAAAATCATCTACAAGACAAGAACCTCACGGATATACATATCTAGAGCCTACTGAACATAACGCAACTGTGCTATGGCACATAGATGTGGCTCGGCAGCCAGAAAAACTTTTCATCCCGAAAGGGTTTTTAAAAATGTTTAAAAGACAGCAACTTGCCTGATGTCCCTTGGCATTCTGTGATGACCGGGCTGGTGTGTTCAGAAAAGACAGGACTGGATACCTAACCAGGAAACAACACAATGCTTAATCACTACCTCGTAAGTGGTATTCAAAGGGCCATTCTCCTCATTTCTAAGAGAACCGTTTCTAATTGGTGAACAAGAGCGTTCATGAGAGGGGACGGAAGATGCACCTGAAGTGTTACGTCTGGAAACAGCATACTTGGGAAATGGACTGACGAGCCGTTCACATGGTTCACTGGATGGCAGCCTAATTCCAAATCCTGGAGATAAAAAAAATTCACTTAAGCACATACTGGTCCTTTAATTTTCGCAAAATTCTCCAGTTCAATTGCTCTTTTCAGTTCCGAACGTAACCTAGTAGCCTAAAAAGCAGTCTGGCTTAGTGAACTGATGAATATTACCTTTTTATTAGTTTTAATGTTAAAAAGCTTTGCAGCCTTCCGCAGATCATTGTAAGAGAGAGAGTCAACTTCCTCGACCAACATGACCTCGGACTCCAATTTTAATTTCAAATTTGCGTCCAGCCAAATCCAGCACATTTTGGCTCGATAAGCAAATTGAACATAATTAATAACCTCAGCATCCTCTTCATCAGCGCAGAAAGAAGACGTATGTTGCGATATGTTAACATTTCGTTTATTCTCATTAGTCGCAAAAGTAAAACATACAAGTTATATATGACAGACAATTAGCAATAGACAATTAGCGATAGACACGCACAAAACGATTCAGCGATTCGTACACGGCTTCGAGGCTAGGGGCCCAATCCACTCAGATCCAGTCAGTTTGTTCGTTAGGATGTCCGGCGGTTTTCTGTTGATCTGAAAGGCAGTCAATGAAAACAGGATGTAGCACCGCCCTTGGGGGTTACAGAAAGTACCAAGAACAGAGTAAAATAATAACCTAGTAGAATTGGATAAATTACTAATCTAACGGTTTATTAAGTTGGTGAGAATCCAATATCACTTTTAGAAGGTCCTTAGAAGAGCAGCTAACAATCTCTAGTGGAAAGTCCTTTCAGTAGTTGATAAATCTGTAAGAGAACTGTTGTCTTGGGAAGGTCCGAGGTCGAAGCATAGAGAGCTTCTTGTCGTGACCTCTCTGACTGTTATCACTTACTAGGGTGAAGAATTGTTGTATGCGTCCTGTACTAAAGAGAAAGTGTGTAAGAATTGAGTCGTCGCGGTGTCTTCGAAACTTAAGTGGATAATGATCAAGAATTTCGAGGCAAGACTCGTAGGAGAGATGCCGTAAGCCAATGACCCTTCTGGTTGCCACTTGCTGAACACGTTCAATGGCGAGTATGTCCTCCTTCAAACCGGTGTAGACGAATTGATTGGCATACTCGAGCAGTGGTCTTATGGAGACTCCGTGAAGCGTGTGAAAGGCGTGCTTGTCGATCCAGGGGAAGGTTCTTTTGTTCATCCCAAGACCAGCTAGTGACGATAAGAGAAGGACAAACCAAACGACAGTCAAATTCCTAGGTCTTTTTTGTGATCAACTTTCGTGATATCTACTACCTTTGTGCACCGTGTATCACGAACAGGTTCCCGTAGTCTCTTCCGAGTGACGTGTGCGTAGACTTGCCGTCGTTTAGAGGGAGATTCCGATCATCTGACCAGCACTTAATACGGTCACTGTCAATCTACAATGCATTTGGGCCACATGCAGTCCGGATCTTTAACTCGTCGGCATAAAGGAGGGCGTTGCTTGAGATCACCTCAAGGAAATCATTGATGTAGATCAGAAACAACAATGGACCAAGTACCGATCCTTAAGAAACTCCCACAGAAACCTGGGATGGAGAATAAAGGCCTGAACCGGTTTTCATTCGTATCACCACAACGGCAACTCCGTAGATTGCTTCACCCACTCTCGTGCACATAGCGCCGGCTGCTTAGCTCTAATCAGCATGACTTCGCTGAAGGCCAGTAGCTTCTGTTGACGTAACAATATTTTGAAAGAGCTAAGTGGGACCACCTGGTGACCTGTTATCGTGAGGTGTCTGGCAATCGATGGTGCGGGCTTCCAGTAACCGATCCACCGGTTTCCATTTGTTGTGTCATGCGCTGTTTTAACCAGTTTGGGACGTGTTCGGACACACGCTGAGGTAGCCGTCGGTCTGTTCTGCCTATGTAAACGTCACCGCAACTGCCAATGAACTGACAGACAACGTGAGAGATAGAATGGTCAGACAGACTGCGATCACGATTGTGTAGGACGAGTCTATTGGTGGTTCGAACCGAGCGTAAGTGGGCAGCCGAATACCTACGGGATAGGGCACACTTCAGTTTTTGCTTGATTTCGTTTGCCAAATGATCGCCTTTAAATTACAAAAAGGAAAATATATCATTCTTTTGAGCTGTTTGCACTGGTCCATTGTATTTGGTCGCCTTAATGTGGATATCTGTGAACTTTTCGGGATATCCGTTTGCCAGCAGCGTTCTCCTCAGCATTTCTTACACACTTTGCAGCTTATCAGGAGTGCAAATACGACTGACCCTATGATGAGGGTAAACGAAATGTTAGCATATCGCAACATGTCTTCTTTCCGCGTTGATGATGTTATTGAAGGGAACCCAGTGTTTTAAGTTCATCATCTTCTGTTTACCAGTGAGCCGTTGGAGAATTTTTTCCTTAAATGACGTGCCTTGTTAGTCCGGCAAGGTCCACTTGCAAGCTGTTTATACAGGCACTTCGAGCTGCCATTTACCGTGGTGCATGTGGTGTTTACAATGTGTTATACCCCATTCTACTAATCTCGCGTAACTGCTGCATCAGACAGCACCATACATTTTTCGCATGATCTGATAAAAAAATAAACGCAGCACTTCTCACTAGAACCCTGCTGAATAAATGCGTCAGTTCTTTCGGCAAACGCCGGTGGTTGACAGCCAGCTGTTACATTCCACTGTTGGGTTAACTTTCAGCTCCAGCGCTCCACACCACCAATTTCACTCAGAATAATTTCCCAAATTAGTGAATGTTTCGTGAAGACTACTCATCTTTGGCGAGTCTAGTCATTGAATTCACTCGTTATTCCGTATTGGGTATACTGCACTTTACTGGCTTATTCCCACTACACGTATAGCTGGCGCTCGGTCTCCCCGTATTGAGCTCTTCCTGATTCAACTTTGGTGCTGAAGTATTGACCACGGAAGATGAGATGCGCGGCCGACCGCCTACTCTGGACGTAAACAAGGTATTGGTGCTGGATGACATTTACCCAGTGATGTTAAGCCTTCTGATTAAAATCTTGACATAGTCTCTCGCACGCTTGTTCTACATGTCGCTGGAAGCGGGCAGGCAACATGCGCAACGAAAGTTGGCAGCAGACACCCTGATTCATAAAGGTGACAATAGGTATAGGGATTCTAATTAATGTGCAGCCATCCTCAGCTCCTCATTACTAAGAGTCTTGATAGGAATGTTTGGGGAATGGGTGACGAATTGTTTTCAAGCACGGATTTTTTTAGGGCTGAGCAACATGAAGTCGTGGACGCGCAGTCTCGCTGGATAAAACTGCTAACCGTTTTGTACGAAATCACCGAGAATTTAGATGATGAGCAACAGGCTGAAATATGTTATCTGGACGTTAGGAAAGTGTTTGATTCTTTGAATCAGATTTTTAGTTCTAAGATTGTGGGCTTCGGAGTTTTCTCTCCCGAGGCCGGAGTATGAACTCGGGAGTGTCTGCGTGATAGAGGATTCTACTTGAAGGCGGAAGGAACAAAATTTAATCTTGCAGAGGCAGTGGAGCACCGCAAGTGTTAGTCGTGATGCCCTTACTCTCGTTGATTTAGGTCAACTACCTAGTGCGAGGACCAAGTTGCTCTTGCTGCTGTGGAACTAACAAGGTGTAAAACTGAAGACTCCATGCAACAAGACCGTGAAAGACTAGATCGGTGTCACTTGGTGGTACATATAACTGGAGTGGAGGAAACCAGTGGGCACATTTAGAAAACTGGCAGCCATGGACTGAGGATCCAAGTACCCTCGAATTTGAAGGCATACGCCACGTGCATAGCGGCAGATGTGCAACCGGGTGATGACAGCCCAGATCAACTGAGTGACTAAAGAAGGTTGAATCTAGGGCGTGCGTAAATCCGCACCTGCGTCACTGCATTTTGGTGTGGTGAGTGATGAGCTGGCGCTGGCGAGAGTCCGACGCAAGTTCACAAGGTTGTCTGTGTAACTCAAGTGCGTGGATCACCCAAACCATCCCAAATGCTCTGACCTTTTCTCGCCCATGCGAAGACGTGAGATGAATGATCTCATGCAGGGGAGAACGTGTTTGCCAGCGATGTTAACTCAAACCTGTGTGGACATCAACAGAAGCCATCCGCGTTTCAGGTCATGATTAACACTGGAGCTTATTCCTTCCCATGTAAAGTGGTAAATGCGCAGAACAAGCTGCTGCTGACAATGGTATTGATTGCTACGATTCTCGATTTCAATCGTGACCTTGACAAACGCCAGCTGATAGTGTCCCTGGTGTTCGTTTGGAAGACGTATCTAGTCAGATATTACGGTATTTATACGCTTATTCTTGATTTTTGAGCTCTTCTACGTAGTGTTGTTTATGTTCCTGTCATCGTTGTTGTTCTTCATCAAGTCACTTACCGAAGAAACCGCCGCCCTGCTTCTCAATTTGCTTGTTCCCCTCCTGTTTGAGTATTTTTTTTGAGTTATCCTATTTTGTGGGCCGTAGCTATTTGATTCTGCAGCCATGGGTCGGACTGAGGGTGAATCGGCATTAGCATTGATTCTGTTTATAGGTCGATGAGATTCTCTTATTAGTCACCGACGTTCCCAAACACGGACCTCTGTCTTCTTCTACTGTTGCAGCACGGTGGGATCTGCGAGGTTCACAAATGCAACAATCTGGTCATTGCCGACACTTACCGCTAGTTCAATGTAAACAAGTGAACTTGTGCACGTGAAATTGCCCTGGCCACTCCTGCTTTTAAAATGGTTGACTGACCATCCACCGGTCCGTCTTACCGGCACCCGTTATAAGATGATGATGCCTTTTTCAAAATCTGTTACCACTGAGCTCTTCCAGTCAAAAGATCTTTCTTTGATGACCCAGTGTGGCCGCCTTCCTGACCTGTCATTTACAACAAATTGCTTACCATCGTGCACAACTCCACGTAAGCTAAATACGCTGGTCTCATGTGAAACGGCATCACCTCCGACCTCACCATGACTTTCCGCCCCGTCCCGGATCAGACTTTTCACCTTTCTCTTTATGCGAAACCCCCTCGAAGGGTTAGCGTTTTGCGATCCGTCATCTCCCGCCTACATCAACGGCCTTCTGGGCAATATTTCCCAACATGGCTCTCGCGACGAGGACACCCTATTAGCAAGTACCCTCCTGAGTCACAGCGTCTTTCTTATTTTCTCAATATGGGTGATTCGGTGCTTCAATGATTTGCACGCAGATAGGAGGTTGGGAATCCATGTTTCCCGGGTCGATTGAGTTTTTATCCGCAATCATGCGGGCGCCGACTTTCCCGAAAAGTAGTGAAGAAAAAACTGGCGTACAGCTGGTGAACATGTATAACTTCTCGTGTGTCAGCACACCCGGCTGAGGCCTAAACAGACAGTAGCTGTGATATGCCTAGTAATAACTAGGGGCCCGAATGAAATAAGCAGCCTCGAGTCATGCCTCCCGTCGGGAGAAACGAACATGGAGTCATTAAGCTGAGGCTTGCGTTAGCTAAAGTTAAACCCTCAAACAAGTGGCGACAAGCTCACGGAGGTATTGGCATTACCAAAACAGTTACCGAGGTGAGGTCAGAAGTATGGTCAGAACTTGTGGAGGATAATGATTTTGGAGCAAGCTGAGCCGATTATTAAACCAACCTACTGGAATCGGCTTTCAACATTGTCCCACCTCGGCGGGTTAAACGCTGCCGGGAATCACCTTGGTGGAATCGCAGAGCATGCAAGATGCAATTCATGAAGCGGTAGACCTGAAAAAGATTTGAACGAGAAAGCGAACACACGCATTACGTGAAGTACGGACGGGCGCGGCTCACAGCCATCCAGGTTCAGCGGGAGAGTCGACCAGGAGAACTTGGCCAAGCGGGCCATGCAAAACCTGAAAGCGTTTTACAATCATGCTCAGTCCACTGCCTCTATTAGAGTACCTGTTGGGCACATCCGTGAAGGACAAGATGAAAATGAAAAGAAGACAGACGTTGTTCTAGTTTCCTAAGGAGGTCCATGCAAGGGATGGTGGTGGATCATCGGAAGTTGACTTCGCGCCTGAATTACTCATGATGGAGGAATCGGCAGTTAATACTGGAGAGGTGAGGGATCTGTTGGCCAAGTCGGGTGTCGCGAAGGGTTAGTTGAAATTCTTCAGGCATCCTCAACATGACTTGTTGATATAATCGCTGCTCCGTCGGCCGGTTTAATCAACGAATCGCCCGGTGGAGCCAGACCACTCGCGGACTGAAAGTAGCCGCAGTCACAACGACACACAAAGGAGGCAGTAGAAAGAGGTTTCATATTGTAGCGAGAAGGCGTCCATTAAAACACAATCTTTATTGTCCAAATCGCTAGTCACATGCAACACGCGCTCTCTCGTTTATAAGTCGCAATTCCAACCCGCAGCACCCCCCGGTTTCCGTTCACACGTCGTGCGCACTTCTAACCGGTTTACGTGCGTGACCGGTGCCTTCTATCGGAGGGTTTTTCGCTTGCCATTCCTCGTCCGTTTGTCCGATTCCGTTGCGCGATGGCTCGTCCGGCTGCTCGTGCTGTCCGCCATCCACCCAGTG